>PVJD01000585.1:0-333340 GCA_004026545.1 Mormoops blainvillei
CCACGTGCTCCTACTTGGCTGCCTCCAAGGACCGAGACTTCGTCTTCTGCCGTTTCAGCCCTGGGGGGTCCCCGGGACAGAATACTCCCTGGGTGCTGGTGTCTGCTGTGAGGCACACACACTGGCTGTGTGTGTGCACACATGTACACACGAGCGAGTGCGGGTCTGTGTAAGGGGAACTCAAGGGGATGTCTGCACCGTGTGGATTTCTGTGACTGACCTGCTCCCTGTCATTCGCTCAGGCCTGGCCTAGGGGTCTTGGGGAGGCCCCGCAAAGACAGGGACAGGGAACTGAACCCTAAATAGTTCTCGTCTGGAATCCCCTTCTGGAATCTTGGGGCGGGGCGGGAGAGTGGGCAGAGGAGGGCTGGTTCCCTCCCAGCGGCAAGGGTATCGGGAGGCACATCTGTATGCACCTCTGGCTGCTGAGAGTGTCAGGGCCTGGGGCAGCGCAGAGGGCCAGAGCAGGGGGCCCAGTGTGGAGACTCGCTTGGCTGGGAGGGCGCCGACCCTGCCCACTCCCTGCCGCTCTCCTTTGCCCACCTTGTCATCATGAATTCGCTCAGATTTCCAGGGAGCAGCAGGACCTGCCCTACGCATAGGCAGGCACTCTGGGGGCGATGATGGGGTGCTTAGATGGCCCCTACCCCTAAACAACAGGGGTGTCAACATGGGGGCTGCAGAGGTCACATCTCCGTGGATAGTGTAAGCAGCCTCTGGGACAACTTCAGGCATTCCAACATTCACATCATAGGGATACCAGAAGGAGAAGAGAAAGAGCAAGAAACTGGAAATTTATTTGAAAAAATAAGGAAACTTCTTTAATTTGGTGATGGTAATAGACATGCGAGCCCAGGAAGCACAGAGTCACAAACAAGATGGATGCAAAGAGGCCCACTCCAAGACACACCATCATTAAAATGCTAAAGGTCAAAGATAAAGAGAGAATCTTAAAATCAGCATGAGAAAGGCAGATAGTTACCTACAGGGGAGTTCCCATAAGACCGTAGGCTGATTTCTCAAAAGAAACTTTGCAGGCTGGAAGGGACTGGCAAGAAATATTCAAAGTCACAAAAAGCAGGGACCTACAGCTGACATTGTTCTACCCAGCAAAGCTACCATTTAGAATCACAGGGCAGATAAATATAAATTTTTAAACTTATTTAAGTTCGCCTCGACAAAGATTCTGAATCAAATTTATTATTACATGGTAATTATCTTCACAAAGATAATGTTATTCTTTTAACAATAAAATATAATTTAAGGAATAGAATCAAAATTTTTTAATCCATTATTGTATCCCAGAGTTTTCATGCTGAGACCTTTGACCAACACTAACATCTTCAGCAAAGCACACCGAAGCCTTCCACTTCATCACACATTCCTTAAAATGTAGCCAGAAACGCCGTTGTTAATGAGAGCTGAAACAATGTCAAATCAGTCACAGTATCCATTATAAACAACCGTCTCTCACAAGACTCCCAGGAGGCCTGGTCCCTGGCCTATACTGCATTCTTTGTCTTATCAATCATTAGTACTTGAGTTATACTTTTTTTCAAAGTACCATAACAGGGATCTGTTGTTGGAGAACAGTTTGCGCAGAACTGCTGAGTCTTCTGTCTGTTCAGCCTTTACATTCCTGTGAGTAAATTACCCTCTGATGAATTCCTTTATATTCTGTAGACTTGCCTGTTTCATTTGTTGGTCTTATGATACCTTCTTGTTAGAGTGGCTATTATATCTTTGTCCCACCATCAGACACTTCTGAAAGTCAGTCATTCAGGCCCTAGCCAGGTAGCACAGTTGGTTAGAGCAGAAGTCCCCAATATCTGTCCAGGTCTGTTAGGACCAGGCCACACAGCCAGGAGGTGAGCTTGAATGTAATGTACTTGAATCATCTTGAAACCATCCCTCCCCTACCTTGGTCCCTGGAAAAATTGTCTTCCACAAAACCTATCCCTGGTGCCAAAAGGGTTGGGGACCACTGGGTCAGAGCATTGTCCCAATGTGCCAAGGTTGTGGGTTCAATCCTTGGTCAGGGCACATACTGGGTTGGCCAAAAAGTCTGTTTAGTTTTTTCCATAAAATAAAAGACATTTTTCGTTTTCACGAATAACTTTATTGATCTGGATATTTTGAGTATGTTGGCTATCTCCCACTATTGGCTTCTAGTGGGTAGAGGCCAGGGGTGCTGCTCAACATCTTTCAATGCATAAGACAGCCCCACAGCAAAGAATTATTTGGCCAAAATGTCAGTAGTACCAAGAAACTTTGCAAACCACTTTTCACAGGTTCAATCAGTCACAGCACCTTCTCTACACACTGCACAAATCTTTTTTTGTGTTTCAGTTGTGTTTTTACTTTTCTTGAAATAATAAAGCATAATATGCCAAAAATGTTCCTATTTTCTTCCATCTTCAATATTAACATGGTTGCACAAAAGTTCACCAGTTTTGATGTTTTTTCTTTAATGCATGCTGATATGACAGCTTCACAATACAATCTAATAAAATTATTTTGAATGAAGTTAAAGACAACCAAGCACTACTAGAGCCGCCATATGGAAAAAACCAAATGAGCTTTTCAGCCAACCCAATACAAGAATCAATCAATGAATGCTTGTAAGTGGAAAAGCAAATCGATGTTTCTCTCTCTCTTTCTCTCTCCCCCCACCCACCCCACCCTTTCCTCTTGCTCTCAAATCAATAAATGAAAAAAAAAATTTTAAGTCAGTAGTTCGGGGTCGGATTTATGCCACCAATCACCCCTTAGAGTGCCAATCAAACAACAATCGCCTCCCCAAAGTAGTGTCACTTCTACAGGTGCTATCAGCCTCTTCCATTCATCGATCCCGGAGGCCAGTGCTTCCCAAAAGCTCTGTGATGGTCAGCAGTCTACTCTGCTTGCAGAGACCGCCTACTCCTTTATTATTAAAAATCAAATTCAGTTTTGTCCTTTTACGTTGTATATTGAGTTGCATTCTTAATGCCTTTTGACAGTTTTAGAGGTTCCACCGAGATCATTTCAAAGACTCTCACTTTGCAGCATTCCAAGGACCCGAGACCAAAAGATACACTCACTGGCCCCCTGTGCCCATACTCTGCCCTTCAGATCACATGCCACATGAATCACCTCAACAAGAGTTTGAATTCTAACTAGTGCCACTGAGGTCTTCTTGCTAAGTTTATTTTGTTATTTGATGACATGTAACCAAATAGATCTTTGTATAAGGTCATTATACTCATCTTTGTAAAGAGTAACTAGGCCTGGATTTTTGTATTACACCATTAGAACTTTGGCTTTGGAGATGTACCATTTAGTTCTTAATTTTGGGTCTTTGTATAAGGTTAGTAGACCTTTTGTCTGGTGGTATATTGTTTGATCAATATTTTTGCCATTAACATGATTTTTCTCCTGCAGCTTGCCTTGCTTTGCTGCTGTTTGTTTCAATATACAAAGCTCCGTTTCAAGGTTGGTTTTTTTTTTTTGCTTTTTCCAGTTTTTTTTTTAATGTGTTCCACAGGGAATGGATGGAGTCCCAGGCATGATAGTCTACGACCCATTCCAAGCTGGTCCTTGAGGGTTAATGGTTGACGTGTGTTAGACTGGAGACTGGCACATGTTGTAAATCGCTTTTGCTAACTAAAACCACACAAATTTTTCTGCTAGTTGATTAACTAATTATGAATTGTTGTTACTTTCGCCCTCTCATATTATCATCGACTGGTGTAACTTTCTTAAACCAGAAACTCTATAACTGTTACCCAGTGAAGAGGAACCCTGAGACTGCGGTTCTGGAATTCAGGGAGTGTCCACGGCCGGAAGAGAACTTCTGGACATGCCAATACTAAATCTTGATTCCATATTGTTTGTTGACTGACCTCTTCATAAATATAAAAGCAACAGTACCAAGCTTGATATGGGGAGTCCAGTCGCTCTTGTAAAACCCAATTTCACACCAAAAGTCGGATTGTTCAGATGATTGAACAGTGGCCCTTTCTGGGGCACATCAAATTACTCAAATGAAAGAGGAGATATGCAATCTAATAGCTGGTATGTTTTAAGATAATTAACTTCTTTAAAATGCATTTTAAAAGGTTGTATTTTTAACTTCCTCAGAAACTCTTTAAAAGTAAACAGCAAATGCGAATTACCTTATGACTTGATACCACATAAAATAATTGCTGGTCCTAAAGGAAGAGAGTCACAGTGTTACACTATAGAAGCTAGTACAAACTCCGAACGTACTTTAAAGATCATCATGTTAAACGGGCTGCAATGATTGAATGTTTGTATACAAAGACCTCACATAAAACAACTAAAATAATAACAAATTCATGGAGAAGTTAAAAGATTTAATCATAAATACACGAAATCTGGCCATCTAAAATCTGAAAAGAAACACTAGAAACCACTGAGTTTAAGACCCATGAACATAAGGTCTTGCAAAACCAGCATTGTTACCTGGTTGCACCAGACCGCAAATGGATACCGGATGAAGTTCTCCATGAAACACCTCATTCTGAGAAGTACAAGTTGACCACAATAAAAAAATATGGAATATCTTTTTCTACGATAACAGAGGATGTGGTCAGTTCATGCCTCATCTAGAATTAATCTGCAAAATGTGCCAAGGTATGATTCCAACTATATGACATTTTGGAATAAGCAAAAGTATAGAGATAGTAAAAAGATCAGTAGTTGCCAGGGGCTGGGGGCGTAGATAAGAACGTGGAACACAGAGATTGTAGAGAACTGGTATCATTTTTTTTTCCCCTTACATCATTGGTAGAATTCACCAATGAGACCATCTGGGCCTGATGCTTTCTGTGTTGGGGGGTTATTAAGTATTGGTTCAATTACTTTAATACATATAGACCTATTCAGATTATCTATGTCTCCTTGTGCGATTTTTGCTAGATTGTGTTTTCAAGGAATTGGTGCATTTCATTTAGGTTATAAAGCTTGTGGGCATAGAGCTATTTGTAGTATACCTTTATTATCCTTTTAATGTCCATAGCATCAGTAGTGATGGCCCTATTTCATTTCTGATATTAGCAATTTGTGTCTTCTCTCTTAGAAAAAAAAAGCCAAGGTTGAGGGTTCAGTCCCCAGTCAGGGCACATGCAAGAACCAACCAATGAATGCATCAATAAGTGAAACAACATATCGATGTTTCTCTCTCTCTTTAACCCTCCTTTCCTCCTTTCCTCTCTCTCCAAAATCAATATATAATGAAATGAAATGAAATTTAAAAAGGCTAGTGGTCTCTGAGGGATGAGAAACAAATGAGATGCGTCCAGTGATTTCTCCAGTTTACTGCCTGAACAAAGTTTCACAGGGAAGGAAAATTTAAGCAGAACCTGGCAGAGGAGACGAACCTGGGAGAGGAAGAAACCAGGTTGGGAATCTGGGGAGGTTAAAGAGACTCAAGGTCACAGCACAGCGAAGAGAGATTTGCAGAAACTCCAGACACCCACGGAGCGATGCCCTTGAATCTTCAACTGGGTCCCAATAGGGGCATTCACGTGAGGAAACTACTGGAGGCTAGTGAAAGAACCGCCTGAAATGACTAGAGGAAACAATGTCCATTGTTCCCTCCCACAGGCCAAAGCTGACCAGACACTAGAGATCATCTCTTGCAGAGCTGCCTGGCCACTTGGGGCCATGGTTGCAAGACTCTGACTTTCCACTCCCTTGCCCGCATCCACAGGGGTCAGATGAGAGTCCTCATTGTCTTCCCCTGGGCCCTAGGCTCACCCCTCTCCAGACACATCAGCCTCCTGCAGCACCTCAGGCACCACGCACATCCTGGCCTCAGGTCCCCTGCAATGGCTGTTCCCTCCACCTGGCTCACTGTTCCCGTAGGTGGCCCGTGGATCACTTCCTTGCCCTCTTCATATCTCTGCTCAGATGTCACTTTCTCAGGGAGGCCCTGCTCAGGCTACTGAAAACTGCAGTCCCAAATCCCCTTCCCTTGCTTCATATGTGCCTATAAAACTTTTTACCATCTGACACAGGATGCGGTTTATGTTTTACTTACTTACTCTCCTGTCTCTCTCACTAGACTATAGGCTCTGCGAGGGCAGGGATTTTGCCTACCTTCTTTGCTTTAAGCCCTGTGCCCAGGGCAGTGTTGGCCACAGTGTGGAATGTGTCCCACAGCCATGGGGGAGATAAGGACCCTTCTCCAACCCCAGGGCCGACCCCATCCCCCAGGGATTTCCCACAGCAACTGTCTACCCTCATCCCGGTCCTCAAAGGTGCAGGTCCTTCCACGAGCCCCTCCTGCGACTGCCTATTTCCCCACGGCGCCTCCCTCACACATCGCTTTCTAGCGACTGTTCCCTTCTCACTCTTCGTGGTGGAAACTTCCAGCTAAGGCACAGTCCACTGTCATTTCATCAACACTCGCAGCAGCTCCTGCAGGTTAATTTGTGCCTTGTTTCTGGAGCCAACACTCAGGAATAACACCTAAAACACTTGGAGCATTGGTTCCGCTCCAAGCACTGGCTCAGGTGAGTTTTATGAGGTTTCACTCATTCATCTTCACAATAACCCTTTGATGTAGGTGTCAGAGAAGGTGACTAACTTGGGTCACACAGCAGATAAGTGTGCGAACCAGGGTTCAAGTCTGAGTCCCGGGTATCTCTTCCATCCCAGAATTCCTCTGGATTTGCCCATCTGTGCCCTTTTTTCTCTCTTTTTAGTTTTATTGGAGTAAATTTACAAATAGCAATTGTATATGTTTAAGGGACAACTTGATGTTTTGCTATACACAGACATTGTGAAATGATTGCCAATCAAGCTAGTTAACATACCCCTCACCTCACACAGTCACCTTGGTCCTATTCCCATCCGCCGGAGTGAAAGCTTCAGTAACTCACGGGGCACTGTGCGGAGGACTCAGGTGGCTTTTGCCTTGGCTGTGAGGCAAAGTTAGCTGTAGACCAAATGCTGCTCTGGTTAACCCAACAAGTCCAAAGTAAGACCCAAGGACCCAAACCAACGGAGGTAATCACGTGCAATCACATACATTTGGGAATTTTTGTTTTTATTTTGAAATGGTGGCTTTATTTTTACAAGCTAATTAAAATACCTATTTTTTAATAAACTACGAATTTTTTCAGTAATCAGATGACAGATGTTATCAGGGATATCCAAGGGCGAAAGGGAAATGCAAGGCTGCGTTGTGACTAGGGCTCCGAAATCAGCATCCGAGATCCCTGCCCCCATTGTTCAGGATGGGGCAGGGGCAAGTCGAAAAGGAGAAACTGATTAGTTTAACTTCGTCTGAGAATTTATTCCCCTTTGGTCATATCCTCCTAGTCCAATCAGGGTCATGAGACACAAATGCATAACTGTGGGTGAAGTTAGATGAGTGTAAGAGGTAATAGTGACATCTCTGTGAGGGTCAAGAGCAGAGCCTGTTTGTTACAGGTGTAACGTTGGTGACACACTGCACCTTAGCAGCAGTAGCAGCGGCAGCAGAGGCATCCCCACCAGCACAGCCCACTCTCCGTCACCCTGCTCTCCCTTCGTTCGCACCATGGCCGATCAGCTGACCAAAGAACAGATTGCTGAATTCAAGAAGCTTTCTCCCGATTTGACAAAGATAGCGATGGCACCGTCACAACAAAGGAACTTGGCCCTGTGTTGACGTCCCTGGGTCAGAACCCAACAGAGGCTGAACTGCAGGATACGATCAATGAAGTGGATGCTGACAGTAATGGCACCATTGACTTCCCAGAATTCTTGACTACGATGGCTCGAAAAATGAAAGATACAGGCAGTGAAGAAGAAATCCATGAGGCATTCCGAGTCTGACAAGGATGGCAACGGTTACATCAGTGCGGCAGAACTACGTCATGTCATGATAAACTTAGGAGAAAAACTAACAGATGAAGAAGCAGATGAAATGATCAGAGAAGCAGATATTGATGGAGATGGACAAGTCAACTATGAAGAATTCGTACAGAAGATGACTGCAAAATGAAGACCTACTTTCAGCTTTTCCCCCCCTCTAGAAGAACCTAATAGAATCTTTTACTTACCTCTTGTAAAAAAAAAAAATTACTCATTCTGTTTCTATATAGCAAAGTTGAATGTCAACAGTACCTTCTGTCCACACACACAAAAAATCTGCATGTATTGGTTGGTGGTCCTGTCCCCTAAAGATCAAGCTCCACACATCAGCTTTACAATATAAATACTTGTACTGCCTTAACGATAAGGAAGCACTTAGTGGACTCCTTGCAGATCCATTTGCTAATGAGTAATACGCCATTTGGGCTGGCCAGTTTTTCACGCATGTAGCTTGACAACTGAGCACAGTCAGGCATTTGTATTAAAAACAAAAAATGAAAAAACAAATTCAAAACCTATTCAAATGGATTCTAGTGCAGTTTGTTAGTATGAATTGTCATAGGAGGTTTACTGAAAGCAGACATTTAAAACTGGTTTACCTCAAAATGTGTGTAGAAAAATGAGTGAAGGATAACCTGTCCAGATGTAGGCCCACGTAGCAGGATGGTCCTCTTGTGCTTCCATGTGCCCCAATCTGCAGTGACAGTGACACATCTTGGTGGTATGCCCATGTGTGTTGGTTTAGCATTGTCTGCATTATACTAGAGCGAAACGGGTGTTGGGTTGTCTCCATTCACACAAATTTTTTTAAAAAGAAACTTTTACCAAGGGAGCATCTTTGGACTCTCTGTTTTTAAAACCTTCTGAACCATGACTTGGAGCCAGCAGAGGTAGGCTGTGGCTGTGGACTTCAGCACAGCCATCAACATTGCTGTTCAAGAAATTACAATTTACATCCATTCCAAGTTGTAAATCCTAGTCTTTTTTTTCCCCAATAAAAAAGACCATTAACTTAAAAGATAAATAAATAAATAAATAAATAAATAAATAAATAAAAGTTTAATATTGATGATAGTTAAAACCTTGAGAGGGGTGACATTAGCCAGGGAGAATGTATGTGGAGAAGGGCCAAGGACAGACTTGACATACACAAGACGATAGTAAGAACAAGAGGAGAAACAAAAGAATTACAAACAATCGAATATTTTATATTAGAGGGTTTAAAGAAGAGGAAAGTAATCAATAATGCTAATGGGGAATTTTTATAAGAGAAGGTCTGAAAGACGTCCAGTGGATTTGGCAATATGGAGGTCATTGCTGACGTTAACAGAAGTACCGATAGTGTGATGGGGTCAGAGGCAAAACTGCAAAGAATTACAATGAATGGGAAATAAGGTAGAGAAACAAGCGTCCATTACACTGTTTTACCAAGAAGTCTAATTGAAAAGAGGAGAGAATTAAAGGAAAATTAGAGGGAACGTGGCATCAGTGTGGGAATTTTAAATTTCTCGTGGGATAAAAGTCTTGAGTGTGTACACCAGCTGAGCGGAAGCTGATCTGTGAAGCCGATATGTGGAAGGAGGAAAATGATGGAAGAAACAAAATCTCTGGGACACATGAGGGGACAGGAGTTAAGGGTATAGGTGAAGCAGTCAGTTTCTAAAAAACATATTTTTTAATTTGGTCAGTTAAAACATTTTCTATTTCTGTCCCTCTCTTCTTTTTTTCTTCTTAAAAATTTTAGCTCAACTTTGAAATAGGTAATGTGTTCATAGGATTCAAAATTTTTTAAAGGTACAAAAGTGTATACCCCGGAAAGTTTTGTCCGATGACGAGGCAAAGGGCTAACGGCCACCGTAATGAGAAGGTATCATAAGACTGACAAACAAAGGAGCAATTCCACAGGATATAAAGAACTTATTACAGGGTAATTTACTTACAGGAATGGAGGGTCGGAGCTCACAGATGACCCAGCAGTTTTACACGAATTTTCTCCACTAACAAGCCCCTGTTACAGTACTTTTTTTTTTTAAAGTGTGACTCAGGTACTAGTGATTGAGGAGACAAGGCACACAGCACAGGCCAGGGGCCATACCTCCTGGGGGTCTTGCGGAAAGATGACTGTTTATAATCAATACTTCACCACTTTGATATATATCTCCATTGTTGTACCATTTCAGCTATGACTAACAGAAATGCTTCTGGCTACATTTTAAGGAACACAGATAATCATCAACTGGAAGGCTCTGGTATGCTTTGCTAAAGGCATTAATGTTGGACAAAGGTCAAAGCACTCCAGATACAGATTTGAGTCTGTTTACATCAACATCTATGCAGTCCTCACTACATACCACTCATGGTTGTTATTGGTTTTTTTTGTTTTTTGGTTTTTTGGCTTTTTAACCTAACAGTGTATCTTGGAAACCTTTCCATAATAAGCACATAAAGTGTTTTCTCCTTTTTCTGACTGTATTCCAAACTCCTATGGATGCAGCATATACTACTGGCAATTATAAACATTGCTGAAATGATCCACTTTGTATGTTGAACTGTGAGATATCTGCAGGTTAAATTTCCAGAATTGTAATAATTTATTCAAAGGTATGTATAAAGAAATTTTCAGTCACCCGGGCCAGTTAGCTCAGTTGATTAGAGCATCATCTCAATATGCCAAGATTGCAGACTTGAGCACCAGTCAAGGCACATTCATAAATTAACCAGTGAATGCATAAGTGGAACAACAAGTCTATGTCTCTCTCTCTCTCTCTTTCTTCCCCTCTCTCTCTCAAACCAATAAATTGGAAAAAAAAATTAAAGAAATTTTCAGTCTAGCCATGGCAGGTATTGCTCAGTGGATTGAGTGCTGGCCTGCGAACTGCAAGGTCACCAGTTAGATCCCCAGTCAGGACACATGCCTGGTTTGCAGGCCAGGGTCCCCAGTTGGGGGTGTGCAAGAGGCAACCAATCAATGTATCTCTCATACACTGATGTTTCTCTCCCTCTCTTTCTCTCTTCCTTCCCCTCTCTCTAAAAATAGATAAATAAAATATTTTTAAAAAAGAAAGTTTCAGTCTAGATTATGAGAAGCAGATTAGCATTGCAATTAAGAGCTAAGAGCTCTAGACTACTTAAATCCCGGCTTCATCACTGACTAATTCTGTGGCCTTGGGACAAGTCTTCCTGTCTGTTTCCTCATCTGAAAAATGGAGGTGGTGATAATAATAGCACCTACCTTAAAAAGTTTTTGTAAAGATTACATGAGATAGTACACGTAATATGTAGCCAGTGCTCAATAAAATTATCATTCTTTCACCAAACTGTTAGATGGTTTGATTAGAAATAGGAGTAGCAATGTTTTATCTTTAAGGTTGAAGAAAAGGAGATAATAAGGCAGAAATTAGGGGAGATTAAATTTAATGTTCTCAGATTCCTTAGGTAAAAGATAATATTACCTGCTGAGCATGAAAAGAATGGGGTGGAGAATGTGGCTTCAAGTTTGGAGGAGTAATTGAAGTAGAGTAAGTGTAACAATCTTTGGATATGAGATGAAGGAACTATGACTTTGAATGTTGGCTGATCATCCCCATGGACTCTAAAGTCATGCAGGTGACAGCAGTATGGAGAGAAAGGATATGAGCCAGGTGCCCAACCCATAAAAAGAATCAAGTTAAAATGAGCAACAGGAGGTCAGTAAGTGATCACAATAGCAAAGGTTTGAAACTGCAAAGGAGGAGCAGTGGTCAGGAGGCTGTGGAGAGGGAAAAGAATGTCAATTCCATTGCCTAACCTAGAGATTAGGTGTCTTCATTCAAAAGGACAGCAGTGAAAGGGCTGTCTTCAGAGAAGAGTCCAATTTAGGTAGAAGGCAGGAAGGTGGACAGAATATTCTATAGCCAGAAAAGGAAAATAAGAAAGTATGCCTTTTCTAGAAGGGGAAAACACCAGAGAGCTCAGAGAAAAGGTTTTAGAGGGAGAGAAGCAGTCTGAGGATGGGTGGAGTACAAGAATTATCAAGCAGGATGGGGATGGGAATCAGTGAGGATGCAGGGAACCTAGAGCCAATGGTGAAATCATTGTTTTGAGAAATTGATGAAAGCTATGGATCCTCTCTCCAGGAAAATATATATTAATACATGTGTGCAAATTTTGCACACACTCTTAGGAAGGTCACAAACTCCATAGGCACCAATATTTTTTAAGTAAGCTTTTTATTGAAGTATAACATACGTAGAAAAAAATTGATGTTCAGCTCAAAGTGAATACACCTGTGTTATCAGCAACCACATTCACAAGCAGGACATTCCCTGCACTCCAGGACCCACACCGTGAGTCCTCTGTCAGTTATTAACCATCCCCCAAGGGTGCCTGCTCTCCTGGCATCTATAACCATAGATCAGTGTTACCTGGTTTTTAAAAGTTTTTTATTTATTGATTAGAGAGGGAGAGAGAAACATCAATTTGTTGTTCCACTTATTTATGCATTTATTCTTTGATTCTTGTATGTGCCCTGACTGGGGATTGAACCCACAACTTTAGCACATCGAAATGATGCTCTAACCAACCGAGCTTCCAGGCCAGGGCTGTTTTGAAATTTATATGTATATATTTTATATGTATATATGTATATACATATAAATTTCATGTGTATATAAATACACACGTATATATACACACACATGTATACATATAAATATATATAAAATCATACACCATACATTCTTATGAGCCTGGTTTCTTCACTGAATATTATGTTTGTGAGGATCATCCATGTTAGTTCATATAGTTGCAGTTCATTCATTCTCATCTCGTATAGTATTCCACTATATTAAATATGACACTATATCCACTCTACAATAAATAAATATTTGGGCTTGTGCAAGAGGCAACTGTATCGCTCACACGTCCATGTTTCTCACCCTGTTTTTCTCCCTCCTTTCCCCCTCTCTAAAAATAAATAAATAAAAATCTTTGAAAAATAAATAAATATGTAAATATTTGGGATTTTCTTAGATCAGGATTATTACAAATAGTGCTGCTCTGAACACTCTTAAACATGCCTTTTGATGAACACATATATGCATTCTATTGGTTAAATACCTAAGAAAGGATTTCTGGGGTCATCAGTTCCAGCTCTAGCAGATAAAGGGCTGATGTTTTAGACAAGCAACAAAAAGAAACAGGGATGCAAGGGAAGTGGAACTCATGCAAGCTTTCAATCTGAATTCTGGTATAAAGTTACAAGGGATGTTTTACATTGATCATTTATTAAAATTGAGAATAAAATAAACCCACAGTAATCAATGACTTGATGGATAAATCCCAAAGGAGATCCTTTGAAAAGAATAATAAAACTTCTGATAAGTCAAGAAAAAAAATAGAAAAATGAAACCTTTTAAGAACTAATTGCCGACAACTGCTTGAACCAGGCTGTTGGCCTCTCGCCTTCCCCCCTGAACATGAGCTTCAGCACCTTCTCCAGCTCCTCCACAAACTCCCACACCCTGGGCTCCGTGAAGCCGCCCAGCCACTGGGTCTATGCAGGCGCCGGGGACTCGGGATCCTGGATCTCCATGTCCCCCTCCACCAGCATGTGGGGCCGCTGGGGATCCAGGGACCTAGTTGTGGAGATGGCTGGGGTCTGGCAGGTATAGGTGGCATCCAGAGTGAGAAGGAGACTATACAATACCTGAATGACCACCCGGCTTCCTACCTGGAGAGTATGAGAAGCCTGATCATCAGAAACTGGAGAGCAAAATCTGGGAACACCTAGAGAAGGTACCCCAGGTCAGAGGCTGGGGGCATTATTTCAAGACCATCAAGGACCCAAGGGCTCAGATCTTTGCAAATGCTGTGGACAATGCCCCATGCGGCTCTGCAGATTGGCTATGCCCATCTTGCTGCTGATGACTTCAGAGTCAGTATGAGATGGGGCCAGCCATGTGCCAGTCTGTGGAGAGTGACATCAGTGGGCTCTGAAAGGTCCTTAATGACACCAGTATCACTCAGCTGCAGCTGGAGACAGAGATCAACGCTCTCAAGGAGAAGCTGCTCTTCATGAAGAAGGACCACAGAAGGAAGGAAATGGTCTACAAAACCAGACTGCCAACTCTGGGTTAACCATGCAGTTGGATGCTCCCAAATCTCAGGACCTCAGCAAGATCATGACAGACATCCAGGCCCACTGTCACAAGCTGGTTCGGAAGAACCAAAGCAGCTAGACAGGTACTGGTCCCAGCACATTAAGGAGAGCATCACAGTGGTCGCCTCTCCAAGGTGACCTCTGAGATAGGAGCTGCTGAGATGACACTCCGGAGCTGAGATGTGCAACCCAGTCCCCGGAGATGAGCCTGGACTCCATGAGAAGCCCGAAGGCCAGCGTGGAGAACAGCCCGAGGCAGGCACAGACACGCTGTGCCAGGCAGATGGAACAGCTCAACAGGACCCTGCTGCACCTGCAGTCAGAGCTGGCCCAGACCCAGGCCGAGGGGCAGCGCCAGGCCCGGGAGTACAAGGGCCTCTTGAACATCAAGGTCAAGCTGGAAGCTGAGATCGCCACCTACCGCCACCTACTAGAAGAAGGGGAGGACTTCAATCTTGGTGACGCCCTGGACAACAGCCACTACATACAATCCATGCAAAAGACCAACACCTGCAGGACTGTGGGCAGCAAAGTGGTGTCTGAAGTCAATGACACCACAATTCTGAGGTGTTAAAGGCAGAAGTGGGGCACCTCTTGTGGGGGCAGGAGACCAATAAAAAGTTCAGAGGTCACTGGATATTAAAAAAAAAAGAAAGAAATATTAAGTGCCAAAATTACTCAAGAAGACTCAGGAGAGTCAAGAAGGCCAACAGCTGCTGACGAAACTGCAATTGTGAGAGAATTCTCTCTCCAGCTGCCCTGTGAGGATGCAATGAGAAAGTGGTCACCTGCATACAAGCCAAGGAGAGAGCTCTCACCAGAAAATGACCAGGCTGGCACCTTTATCTTGGACTCCCAGCCTCCAGAACTGTGAGAGAATTCTCTCAAAAAAGCCAGTAGGTCCTGGTACTTCTCATGGTCACCTTTCTTTACAGCTTGAAAGGATGAATAATTCTTGCATTGTTTAATCTGCTTTAGGACACAGAAAAAGATTAAAAGGTTATCCAATAACTTTATAAAATAAGCAAAATCATAATACCAAAACTTGACAATGCAGAAATAAAACTATAATGCAATTTTCCATATGACTACAGGTGCGAAAAAAAAAAACAAAATCCTAAGTAAATTACAAAGAGAATCTAATTCTATACTAAAAGAAGACACTCTAGTCTTCTAGACTAGAATAAGTTACCATTATTCTAGGAATGGTTGGATACCAAGATTTATATTAATATAATGCATCTCATAAATAAGTCAGTATTTATCACATCTTTTTTTTTTTAATTCCAAAGAGAGAGAAAGCGGTGTAGAGAGAGAAACATCAACATGAGAGAGACACATCAATCCATTGCCTCCTGTACGCGACCCAACTAGGACCAAACCCACAACCCAGGGATGTGCCCTGACCAGGAATCAAACCCGTAGCCCTTCAGTCCATGGGACTCTCCAACTAACTAAGCCACACCAGCCAGGGCTCACAAATCTTTAAAATGGGCATACATAGCCTTTGACCAACAATCCCACTTTTAGGATTCTGTCCTAAGAAAATAATAATGGTTATGCACAAAAGTTTCACTACAAGGCTATTTCTCAATGTTGTTATCAATAAAGATGAAAACAGAAATAACCTAAATTTCAGGATCAGTTAAATATGCTATGCTATCCATACGATATACATACAAGGAAATAACAGGCAGCCATAAAAAAGTAACGTTGTAGAAAAGTCTTAAAACAGAAAAACATCCATATCCCCAAAATGCAATATGGACTCACTGAGGGTAAAAATATATATTTCAAATTTTAATTTATTTTTAGTCATCACATTTTCTACATTTTCTGTAATTATCATTTATAACTTTTATATGGTATTAAAAATGTGAAACAACTTTTTTTTTTAATTTCCATTTCTTGTTTGTGATTAGGAGTCAAATATCAGAGAATAATCCTGGCATTCACTTTAGAAGTAGAAAGTAGCATTTATACTTTTCTGCCAGCTGGTCGACCCCACTTAGGTGCCTGCCTAGATCACAGGACTCAAGACTCCCCACTTTTCACCCGCAGTCAAACTTTACACAGGGTCTCCACATCCAGTCCACCCCAGCACTGATACCAGATTCAACCCCCTAAAACACCATGGTCCCCCGTCACTCCGCTGCTGTAGGACTTTCCGTAGGACTTTCGGGCAAGATGACGGCATAAGTAAACATGGTACTCGCCTCTTCCCACAACTACATCAAAGTTACAACTAAACTACAAAACCACCATCATCTAGAACCACCTGAAATCTGGCTGAATGGAAGTCTTACAATTAGGGAAAGGAAGAAGCCACACTGAGACTGGTAGGAGGGGCGGAGACATGGAATGGGCTAGTCTCGCACTGATGTGTAGTGGATAAAAACTGGCAGGGATATCTCAGCTGCGGAGGTGCCCCTGAGGAGCTAGGGGCCCTAGCCCCACAGCAAACCCCCCAGCCCCAGACTCCAATGCCAGGAAGAGAAGTCCGCATAACTTCTGGCTGTAAAGACCAGGGGCGATTGTGGTTGAGTGTGCTGGTGTGCTTCTGGAGTCCCAAGCAGTTTCTCTTAAGGGGCCCATGCATGGACTTAGTCAAACTCACTCACTCTAAGCTTCAGGGCTGGGGTAGCAGCTTCGTGAGAACCAGGGACATGCAGGGAAGAACCTGAATTATCTGGTATCAGGGTGTGAGCTATAGGGACAGCTTTCTCCCAGAAAGAAGTGCTGACAGAAGCCACTATTCTTTCGATGAGTCCTTCTCCAACAGAGGTGTCACACAGGCTCCATATCTGAGACTCCATCAATCTGGCTACAGTGTTTGCCGTGCCCTGGTGATTCTCCGAAGCAGAGGTGGATTAAGGTCAGTTGAGGTCCCGGGTGCAGAAAATATTTAAACACACTGTCAGGTTTTACTGCCAATTGTAAACCTGTACCTAATTGAACTTGCATCTATGAAACCAAACTTGGTGCCATTAGAAAAAAGTATAAAGTTGGGGTTTTGTGGGGCCCTTCAGAAGCCAGGGCTCAGGGCACGAACCTGGTGCGCCCACCGCTAAATCCGCCTCTGCTCCAAAGCCATACCCCACCCAAACTGTTTCCCATGGCTTTTCCACACCAGTACCCAGTCCTGGCTCATGCTTCAGATTTTCCTAAAATCTCTCAGACAAGCAGTTTCTGGCCTCAGTGTGCCCCGTACCTCTGGCTAAGTGGCCCCAGGCCCGGCACTAGCAGCAACTGGCCTTGGTTAGCATCTTGGCCCCCTCCAAGCCCAGCACAAGTAGCAGCCATCTGCAGATCACTTTGTAGCTCATGCCAAGTTGCCCCAGACAGAACTCAGGCAACGGCTGACCTTGACCTGCACTTCCTGGGAGGCCCCAGGGCCAGAGCACCCAGTGGAGAGCTTCAGATCCTGCTGAAGCACCACCACCCAACCACCTCCACAAGCAACACACTCAAGGGGTCACTCTGCCAAGCCTGGGAGATGTAGCAGCTCTAACTAATAACATAGAAACAAACACAGGGGGGTTGCCAAAATTAAGGGACAAAGAAACATGCCTCAAATGAAAGAACAGGGCAAAATTCCAGAAAAGGCATGTCTACCAACAACTGAATCTAAAAAACAAAATAAACTAACAAGCAGAACAGAAACAGACTCACAGATACAGATAACATTTTGAAAACCAGAGGGGATGGGGGTTGGGGGATGGGTGAAAATGTGAAGGGGTTAAGAAGCACAGATTTGTTGTTACAGAATAGTCACGGGGATGTAAAGGACGGTATAGGGAATACAGTCAATAGTATTACAATAACTATGTGTGCTATTAGATGGATGTGAGGTTTATCAGGATGATAGCTTAGTCAATTATATGATGTCTAATCACTGGGGTGTACACCTGAAATGAGTATTATAAGGTATGTCAACTGTAACTGATTTTAGAGGGGGAGAGAGTGAGAGACAGAAACATCAACTTTTTCCACTTATTTATGCACATTGGTTGCTTCTTGTCTGTGCCTTGACCAGGAATCAAACTCACGACCTTATATGTCAGGATGACTCTCTAACCAGCTGAGTTACCTGGCCAGAGCAGGAATGAAATTCTGATACCTGCTACGACATGGATGAACCTCAGAAACATTATGCTAGGTGAAATAAGCCAGACACAAACACACACAAAATTGTGTGATTCTACTTATGTGAAATAGGCATAGTCATAGAGACAAAGTAGATTAAAAGTTACCAGGAGCTGAGAGAGAAGGAAATGGGGAGTTACCGTTTAGCGGTACAGTTTCTGTTTGGGATGATAAAAAGCTTTGAAAGTAGACAGGATAATGGTGATATGACTTATGAGTGTATTTAATGCTACTTAATTGTACATTAAAATGGTAAGCTTTATTATGTATATTTTAAAGTACTAAAACCAATTTAAAAAAAACAATTCAACTGAGCCCTGACCAGGTAGCTCAGTTGGTTAGAGCGTTGTCTCAACAACACCAAGATTGCAGGTTTGATCCCAGGTCAGAGCACAGACCAAGAAGCAACCAATGCATGCGTGGATAAGTGGAACGACAAATTGATGTGTTTTCCTCCCCCGCTTCTCTCTCTCTACCTTCCTCTCTCTGAAGTCAATAAATTTTTTTTAAAAATCATATAGCTAGAAAGTGGTCAAGCTAGGATTTGAACCCAAACCTATCTTACTCTAGGGCCCATGGTCTCAACTTTAGGGATTCCCTGCCTCTGGGAAGAGCAGCCAAACATGAATCAGGACATTGGCATTCTTCCCATCACATGTCTTAAGCATGACTTAACCTGTCTGGTGATTTTGATTTTCCATGGAATGTGCCAAACCTGATTCATGACCCAGATACCATCTGCTTCTAGATTACTCTGGAAACGGAGAAGCAGCAGCTGTCCTCCCCTTACTTAGCCCGCCCCTTAGAGGTTTGCCCTGGAATTAAGCCAGCCCTTAAGGAAGATTCCACTCCCTCTTCCTCTCCCCATTCTATAAGAGCTCGGGCTTGGCTGCACTCCAGGATAAACTCTCACAAGGCAAGAGATAACAGAGTCAAGGTGAATATCACTGCAGCCCTTAAAAAGGCCTCCTTGCACCTCAGAGTGGCTGCAGCTTTTCCGCTCCAGAGCTGTCCATCCTCCCTGCTGGCACCAGGCCACCATGTGGCAGCTCTGGGCTATCTTGCTGCTTACCCTGGCCTATTTTTTTTGGCCCAAGGCAAAGCGCCCAGGTGGTAAGTACCCCAAGAGCCTCCCGTCCCTGCCCTTGGTGGGCAGCCTACCATTTCTCCCCAGAAATGGCCATCAGCACGTGAACTTCTTCAAGCTGCAGGAAAAATATGGCCCCATCTATTCTTTTCGTATGGGTAGCAAGACTACAGTGATGGTCGGCCACTACCAGCTAGCCAAGGAGGTACTTATCAAGAAGGGCAAGGAATTCTCCGGGCGGCCCCAACTGGTAAGCAGTGCCCATTGTCTCTTCTCTCACACCATCCCCGGGGGTTGTCCAGCTCTTGGATCAAGAACATGCCTGGAATGACCCTTCCAGCTCTAACAATCTCTAATTCTTCCTAAAAACGGACTAGCAGGGCTATGGATGGGGAGCGACCCCTCAAGGTTCTGCCTAAGTTTCTAAAGTAGGAAGGAAGAATTGAAGGAAGGCCTCCTTTTCAGGGCTGCCCAGAAGGTAGAGTGGGGTGGGAGCAGTGGCCTGAGGGGGTTAGGAAGCCCTCACTCCTGTCATCTCACCCCTGAACTGGATGATGACCTCTCCGAGCCTAAGCCTTCCTTAATTAACGGAGGCAGTGCAGGTAAAGATCTTCGCGCCGTGCCCAGCACAGTAAGTGCTCAATAAATAGTTTTATGGGTGTTACTCTTTATGTAAAAAGTGGGGATAGCGATTATTGTCCTCTATGGGAAGGTACAAGGGAGTAGCCTGGTCTGGGAGGGCTGGGCTTGCTTTTCTCCGGAGCCGACCCCAGCCACTCCGGCAGACAGCAGGCTAACCACCTGGGAGCACTACCAACACCTCGTCCCAGTGCCCTGCTGCTGAGCACTCCCCTGAACCCCCCAGGCAGGACTCCCAAGCCACTCATCTTTGATCAGGCCAGCTTGGCTGCCCAACTACCTCCCTCGCAGCTCTACCGAGCTCTTCTCTCCAAGTGCAAAGACGAAGGAGTGTGCTAGTCAGTCACGGTTTACAAATCAGGGGAGAGAAGATGGGAGGCTTTGGAGCCTTGTGATTTTGGGGGCGCCTCTGGGAAGAGACAGCATGGTCCCAAGTTCAGACTAGGTGGACGAGACATCTGCGCTCCTCGGACATGGCCCTGTGATGAGCACATAGCCTTGCCATGGATGGGAGCACAGAAAGGAGCTGAGCTGCTGTGCCCTTGGCACCTCCCAGGGGCCCCAGGGAAAGGCAGATGTCGGGTAGTCCTCAATCTCCACTATCCCCACCCTCACACCTGCCCCCAGGGCAGGTCCGATTCAGAGAGCTTCCCCCATCCACAGCTGCCCTCCCCAGTCAGAAACGGATGAGAAAAGAAAGGCCCAGGGGTCACCCTATCTTTGAATGGAACCCCAGAACCCCTGCATTCTAACTGAGTGTCCCTTCTTCCTCCTCACTCTGTCTCTCTGACGAAATTGGGAGTTAGAGGGGTTTAGGCCCTGGCCTACCAAGGTCTCACAGTCGCGGTGGAGAGATGCGGCGATGCCCCACAGTACGGCTCCCTGGGGTCCAGGGAATAGGTGCAGGAGACTCTGGGGCAAGGGCAGGCTGGTGGTGTCTGATTCCTACAGCCTTTCCTGCTTTTCAAAGATGACCCTAGATATCCTATCGGACAAGCAAAAGGGTGTAGCCTTTGCCGACTACGGGGACGCCTGGCAGCTGCATCGGAAGCTGGTGCGGGCCACCTTTGCCTTATTCAAGGATGGTGACCAGAAGCTAGAGAAGATCCGTAAGTGCCCTGCGGGCCCCTGGGGCTCTGGAGGGAGAAGTGGACTGGGCAAGGGAGAAGGAATATGGAGGACTCAATCTAGCGTTTTTCTTGGCTACTGCTGCCATCTAGTGGCGATTTGCTATCTGTTCCTGACAAAGACACAACCGGTAGAGAGGGGGTGAGGATGCTGCTTAATTCCCCAGCCTCATGTCCCTCTCTTCCTTCAGTATGTCAGGAAATCAGTTCGTTTTGTGATTTCCTGGACACTCAAAATGGACAGTCCATAGATTTGTCCTTGCCACTCTTCCTGGCGGTGACCAACGTAATCTGCTTTATCTGCTTCAACACCTCCTTCAAGAAGGGGCATCCTATGTTGAAAACTATACAGGCATATAATGAAGGCATCATGGATTCTCTGGGCAAGGACAGTATGATAGACATATTCCCTGCGCTGAAGGTAAGGATGAGAACAGGCCCCACCTTCAGATCCCAGCAGACCCTGACAGTATCCACAATTATTCTTTCTTCTTACTGCCCAGTCCCAGACCACCTTGTTCCCGGCCACCTCAGACACACTGACCTATACCTTCTCTGACTCTTAACACTTTGCTGCTTGTCGACATCAATAGGTTTAGCTTTTTAATCATGCATGTTATACTCAATTAATGGCTCTCAAATATGTACTAGTTTGCCATATGCCAGTATTGAGCACTCTACATTCATTAATCATAGCATTCCCTTGGAAGGCAGGTTTTATTATCCCCAGGTGGATGAGAATACAGGCTTTGAGAAGTTAAGAAACTTGCCCAAGGCTTCAGACTCAAGTCTTTTTTACCCTTCAAGGCTGGGCACAAAACAGTCTACTAAGTAAACACCAGCCCTTATGTTTGAATAGGGATGGGGAAGTGGAGACCACTCCCTTCTCCCTTGTTTGGAATTGTCCTAGTTGTCACTGATGGTCCCCTTCTGTGTTCCCATCTTGCCTTCCAATTTGGCTGAAGGTCGTTGGGGTTGGAGTGGGAACTCTCCAGAGACTCAAGGCTGGGACCTATCCCCAGGAGGGATTCTGGTAGCTGTAGAAGCAAAATGCAAGAGGGATGCATTTGACATTTCTTTCTACTTTCCAGATTTTCCCCAATAAAACCATTAAAACAATGAAGAACTGTATTAAAATGCGAAATGATTTGCTGGCTTCAATCTATGAAAAACATAAGGTAGGTGATGGAGCAGAAGAGATTACGAGTTAGGTTGAGAGTGTCCTTGCCCTGGTTGGTATGGCTCAGTGGATTGAGTGACAACTTGAAAATCAAAGGGTCACTGATTTAATTCCCAGTCAGGGCACATGCCTGGGTTGCAGGCCAGGTCCCCAGTAGGGGGCATGCCAGGGGTAACCACACATTGCTATTTCCTTCCGTCTCTTTCTCCCTCCCTCCCCACCTCTCTAAAAATAAATAAATAAAGTCTTTACCAAAAAAAAGAAAAGTGTCCTGAGAGCAGGGTTTGGTGTCCATATTGAACACCATATGTAGCTAGCAGAGAGTCTGGCACATAGTAGGTGCTCAATAAAAACTGACTTAACTAATGAATAGGGGTGGGGAAGTACGGAATTGAAGAAGCTCCTAGAAGGAACCCATTCACTCCCCCTCCCCTAATTTAAAGAGGACCTAGAGCTGCCTCGCCTCCACAAGCTCATAGGTCCTGACTGGACTCACTCCACTCCCTCACTTCCCAGCAGAAGAAGCCTCTGTATCATCCAGTCTAGGATGGGAGTATGGTAGACTGTTGTAGATGGGGCTCCTTTCTTATCACTGTTTCCCAACCTTACCCAACCAGAAGAACTTCAGCAGTGACTCTGTCACTAGCATGTTGGACATACTGATTCAAGCCCAGATGAACTTGGTCAATAACAACACTGGCTCAGACCAGGAGTCAAAGCTGCTTTCAGATCAACACATCCTTGCTACCTTAGGGGACATCTTTGGGGCCGGTTTGGAGACTACCACCTCTGTGGTGAAGTGGACAGTGGCCTTCCTGCTGCACAACCCTCAGGTGGGCTTCCCTTTACTCCAGTCTTCCCAAGCACTCGACCTCAGCCAGATGCAACTCTGGCCTCCGAGAGGGAGGGAGGCCATGCCCTCGGGCTGGTTAGCAGGACGGCTAGCCTGCTCCATCCTCACCCTAGGGTAGAGCAGCCTCATCCTCCCGAAGGAAAGACTAGGCTGCAGAGCCACCACCGAAGAGGGGCTGGGCCAGCTCTTAGAGATGCGACAGCAGGGTTCTTTTAAGCCCATGCTTCTCCTGGACTTAAAAGCACTCTGGTCACATCCGCCCTTCTCTGGTCCCCAGTTGCTAAAGAAGATCCAGAAGGAGATTGATCAGAATGTGGGTTTCAGCCGCACGCCAGCTGTCAGTGACCGGAACCACCTCCTTCTGCTGGAGGCCACTATCCGAGAAGTGCTTCGCATTCGCCCCGTGGCCCCCACGCTCATCCCCCACAAGGCTATCATTGACTCCAGGTGTGCCTTCCCTCCCAGTGACATTCAGCCTAAGATGCATGCAATGTTGATTGCCAGCCCACCTGGCCCCTCCTCCACTCCCGTAGCCCCACACCTTGCTGGTCCACCTGCAGTCAACATCTGATGGTCAGTGACCCTGGTGATCGATGCATCCACCACCCACTAACCCCCAGTGACTAATCCACAGACCTCCCTGACCTCTCTCAGAAGCTGCCCGCTGTCCTGGAGACACGTGGTCTGGGATGAAAGACTGGTGCTCTGTGCGGCCACTCAGTCCAATAGCCACAACACACACTGCGCCAGCTCCAAAGGCACACCCACATGCCCTGACAGACAGGAATATCCACATACAGAAGTGCTGCTACCTAAGTGCTCGTCAGGAAGAGGGCGCTGGGCAAGAGCTGGGTTCGCGGCGAATCTGGCAGAGGCGGAGGAAAAGATGAGGGGGCGGGCGCCAGGGAGTGAAGGGCTCTTTTCTCTGGGGTGGAGGACTGTGGAGGCTCAGGGCTGGGCAGGTGTGGGAGGACAAGATGCCAGACCCCCTTCTCCTCTCCCTCTCTGGGACAGTATCGGCGAGTTTGCCATTGACAAGGGCACAAATGTTGTCATCAATCTGTGGGCACTGCACCACAATGAGAAGGAATGGCACCAGCCCGACCAGTTCATGCCCGGTGAGTTCACGTTCTGTCCTGCTCCCAGGCCAAACAGCCAGCCTGTTCTCTGCTTCCCATCTGCCAAGCTGGCAACTAGAAAACTCCCACCTCCAACTACATGGACCTGCTGACATTCCCATCCTACTCTAGACTTACCCAAACTCTTCATAGCTGGGTTTCCTACTTGTCCTTCCACCAACTGCAAATCTCCCCTAAGGAGCCCTCTAGGTAATATGTCCCCCAAGAAGTTGGCCCCCTTGGGGGGTGGTGTTTTCATCTGCTGAATATTTCATTTCCTCTTTGTGATTAAGGGCTACCTGAGAGTAGAGCTATGTCTCTCCCATAGACAGAGGCTGAGGTCCCCCCCAGTAAGGATGCAGGCCTCCCAGACTGGGGCTCCTCCAGCTGGGCAGAGGCACCCCTACTTACTCCCATCCTGGCCCCCACCTGACACCTTCCCCATGTCCACAGAGCGCTTCCTGGACCCCACGGGGAGTCAGCTCATCTTGCCATCATTAAGCTACATGCCTTTCGGAGCAGGACCTCGCTCCTGCGTAGGGGAGAACATGGCCCGCCAGGCACTCTTCCTCTTCATGTCCTGGATGCTGCAGAGGTTTGACCTGGAGGTCTCGGATGATGGGCAGCTGCCCTCCCTGGAGGGCATCCCCAATGTGGTCTTTCTGATCGACTCTTACAAAGTGAAGATTAAGGTGCGCCAGGCCTGGAAGGAAGCCCATGGTGAGGGTAGCACCTAGAAGCTGTACCTAGCACTCCCCCGTGTGGCCCCACAGCACAGAATTAGAGGTGCTACCCCACCCTCCCCCACCATTCCTCCCTCCTGGCCCACTCTGCTTTCTTTTCCACCCTGCAGCCCCAACGGTGATATGCATAAACTAAAGTTTTTCTTAAGAAGGTCCCTGGCCTTGGCCAATGTGGCTCAGTTGGTTGGAACGTCATCCCATAAACTGGAAGGTTGCTGGTTCAGTTCCTGGGGAGGACACATGCCTGGGTTGCAGTCTTGATCCCCATTCAGGGCACGTGAGGGACGCAACTGAAGAACATTTCTCTCACATCTCTCTCTCTCACCAATGAAAAAATGTCCTTGGGTGAGGATTTAAAAAAAAAAAAAAGAGGAAGGTCCCCGAACTTAATAATTATATTTGTTAATATCATTAATTTATCCTTCTTTAAAAAAAGGGGGAAGGGGCTCCCTGAGCAGCTCATGCATTTAATTTGTTCACTCATTCTTTCAATAAATGTTTTATTAAGCACCTCCTATGTGCCACCCACTGGGCACTCAAGCTCCCTGGTGCCCTGAAGTTTACCTTTCTAGTGAGGGCCTACAAATAAATAAGCAGTTCGGAGACTCATAAGTACTTTGCAGTCCATTACACCAGGTGATAGTGATTTGAAAGGAGAATGGCAGAGGTGGGGAGTGGCCGTAGTCAACAAGGGGCCGGGGAAGGTATGGAAGACCTGGGGGAAAGCGTCCCCTTGCTGAGGAAACAGTGGGTGAGACGTTCTCAAGGTGGGAGAGGTCAGTGTGGCTGGAGCGGAGCAGAGCAAATGGAGGGGAGCGTGGTCCCTGATGAGGTCTGATTGGAAAGAGGTCCAGGAGCCAGGGGCCAGGTCCTCTGGAGCCTTTGAATTAGCAGGAAGGAATCTGAGTTTTTAACCAAAGTGTGCTAGGAAGTCACTGTAAGTTTAAACATGTAAGTGGAAAGGTCTGGCTTATATTTTAAAAGGCCGACCTCGTTGTTGAGCAGAGATTGATCTGTAGAGGGATAAGAGTTGAGCAGGGGGGTGCGGGGGGAGGAGGAGGATAGCCGCAGAGATGGCGAGAAGTGGTGGGATTGAGTTTATATTTTGATGGTAGAGCAATGGGTCTTGTTTGCTTTGATGCACACAGGCAGCAGCTGCATGCACCTCAACGCTTTGGCTTTGGGGGACTGTGTGTGATCTATAAATTCAATCTACCACCACCCATCCCTCTTGTCTTTGTCCCCAGTGACTAGCAGGTCTCCTTTTCCTTGTCCTGACCTGGTGGGGTAGACACCGCCAGGATAGGGCTTCCACAGTGGCCTCCTGCTAAAGTGCCTGGGCTCGGCCCCTGCTGCCCACTCCATAACCCCAGGAAGCCTATAAATGGCTCACTAGAAACTGGAACCCAGACTGCTTCAAACCTTGAAACCAACATCTTTAAACCTTGGCTCCTGGCCAGTGTGCAAATGAAAGCTGTCCTGAGATGTCCCTGGAAAAACTGCCCCTGCTCCTCAGCCTAGAGAGAGGCCCTAACCCCGGCTCCCTGATGCCAGCCAGACCAGGGTCAGATCAGCAACACCCCTGCCCTTCCCTTCTGACTGCAGGGGGGCTCTGGGAGGGTCAGTAGGGCAAGGCTGAGACCCTGCCTGGCCAAGTTTACGGAGAGAAGAAATCAGGCAATCCCTTGACAGGAGGGAGGGGCAAGGTCTTCCATTATAGCAGCACCTCCTTCCTTCAAAGAGCTCTGTCCATCCAGTGGTAGTAGACCATTCCCTACTGTCCCCCAACTCAATCCTGGCCTTCACTGACCAGTGACCCCGGGCCTTGCTAAAGAGCCCATAGGAGAGCTTGTGGGCAGTTGTGGCTGACCCCAGCCCCCATCACAAGCAGTCATCACAAGGAGAGATGCGGACTCCACAGCGAGCTGATGGGAAAGGGTTAAACTGGAGATTCCCCCCTCCCCCCGCTCTGCTCCCATCAGCTGGCCACTGGTCTAGTGCCAAGCTACCCGCAGTTCAACACAGAGGGGAGAAAATTGGCTGGAGGAGAACCAACTATTCCAAATGTGCTCAAAATCTGAAAAGCATTTTGCAGACTAGTGATGAACAGATAACTAACTAGCGGAGGGTCTGTGCCTCCTGTAGAAGCAGCGGGTGAGTGTAACTGGGATGAAAACATCTACTCTCGAACTACTGAATCAGATCATTGAATGGCAGGCAAACAAGACTAAACTTTCGTTTTGAAGATGACAAAACTGAGGGTCAGTGGAGGTAGCAGAGGGTGGGGATGGGGAGCTGGCTTGCCCTAAGTCACACAGCTACTTAGCAGCACGGCTGGGACCAGAACCCAAGATAACAATGACATAGGACGAGGAGCCAGACATGCTCTCCTACCTGTTCCATGTCCCTGCAGAAGGGCTCTCAGGTGTCAGGCTCAGGAGAGTACAAAGTTGCATGTCCTTTCAGGAAATTACCTCATGAACTCTGACTCCTAACCAAACTGCCCTTCCTTTGCCTGGAAGGCCTTTTCCCTCTGCCCCAAATCCTCCCACCAAGTCTCAGAGTGAAGCCCCACTCCGGGACTTACCTCAAGATTCCTGCCCACCATGATTGTCCCCTTTTAACGCTCAGTTTCTGTCCTTTGGTACTAAATGCATCTGAGCACCTGCCTGGACTTAAAATGGGCATGGTTTCCCCAAGGGACACTGCCCACTCCTGTATCTCTGGAGTTCAAGACTGAGCCCTCCCATGTTCTTCATCCTGCATATAGTGCCTGCCAGTGGAAGGTCAGTCTCGCAGGGGGACTGAGTCAAACGCTCCGAATCACTTGGCTAATTGGTCCAGTGATAAACAGGCTCCATGTCCTTACCTAGAAGGACGCCCAGATCTTTGGATAAGCTGGGAGGTCTTGGCCAAGAACCCAGTTACCTTCTGAGCCTCAGGCAAGGCTTTACCTTAATGATAAACAAATACTGAATGATCAATGCTCTGGCGCTGGTGGGGGGGAACAGCCCTGATATGAACTGCATGCTGATTACCATGCTGTGAACACCCCCACCATGACCAATTTCAAGCCACCAATGTGGTGCCACTAACCACAGAGTCGGGAAGAGCTGTGCAGTAGTATTATATGCTATTTCCCACTATATTATATAGCACAAGTTATTTACTAAAGCTCGCAAAATTCCTGAAAAGTTAATAATCAGCTCTTGTGAGCTAAGAGTCAGCCCTCCTAGGAGTGATGAGCCACACTGTCCTTCAGAAGAGCAGCCCCAGAGCCCTCACTCTGAGGGGTAGGGGGACCTCTTCCCTGGGAGCCGTGGTGTGGAGTGCGGGTGGGTGAGTGCAGGGTTGTCCTGCTCCACCCCTGGTGGCCACAAAACCAGAAGCAAACGAGGAGTCTTCTCTCCAGTCATGCTTATAGGGGTAAACGCCCAGCACTCCAGGACTGGAATTCAGTCAGAGTGGGGTGGAGAGAGGACCAGACGAGGAGGACCTGCACACCCAGGTTCTAGTCCCCGGACTCCCTGGGTTCCTAGCCCTGGATCCAAGTCCATTGCCAGCTTCTTCACCCCCACTTCTTTCATCTGTGCAGCGGAGTAACTTACCACCTGTGCCGCCCAGTATCTGAGGCTCTGGTGAGGACGAGAAGCACAAACGGCTGTGTGAGGAGAGTTTCACAGCAAGCGCAGTTACAGAAGAACCGGGCTGTGGAGGCAAGTTTGGTGTCGTCATTTACAGACTGCACGACCGCGGGCCTTCTTCAGCCTCAGCTTTCTCACCTACAAGACGGGCAGCTGAGGTGTGCGTGGGAACAGGACCACCAAGCACAGTGTTGCTGAGGACCGACTATGGGCCTATGTTATGTTATTATCATTGCCTGTATTTGGAGCCACAAAGTCAGTCCTTCTCTCAGGGTTTTATACAAACCTCCCAAAGGCCACCAGCTTGGTCAGGAGCTGGTGTGTCCAGATGGAACATCTGAAGGACAAGACCTCCAGGAGCCCACCCTGGCAGCTCTGGATCGTCTGCCTGCTGCCCCCACCTTCCCCCAGAGCCAGAGCAGACTGGCCAGGGGGTAGGTGGAGAGCCCCAAACTGAGGGTGTTTTGTAACATTTTCAGTAGGATTGAGCTTCTTGAGACTTCTTGGTGAGATGTGCAACGGAAGGTTAAACTAGTGAGGAGCAGGCTTACACCAAGTGAGGGTCAACTGCAGATCAAACCAACCCTCTTCCCTCATAAGCCACCCAAAGCTCTTGTGTGTGTGTGTGTGTGTGTGTATTTTTTTTTTTAGAGAAGGGAGAAAGAGAGCAATGAGAAACATCAATGTGGTTGCCTTCTGAACATATCCCAGTGGACCAAACCTGCAACCCGGGCATGTGCCCTGACCAGGGATTGAACTGGCGACCTTTCTGTTTGCAGGAGGATGCCCAACCAACTCAGCCAGGAGAGCTGGGGTCCAATGCTCTTTTTATCTCCTCAGAGGAAAAACAGAACACTGTTGCAAGGAACAGATACAAAGATCCAGGGCTTTAACTTCTGAAAATTTTACAATGTTTCCAATAAGTCATACCTCCCTGTGGAAACTAGAGGCCATTTCACACTCAGGGGCTCTGTTAGGCAAAGTTTATCTGGATGTGGGGGCCTCTGAGGGCTTATGACAAGGCAAGGAGGAGGGAAAAAGGGCATAAAGTAGCTTCTGAGATAAAGTATCTGGTTCACCTTTCACCACACTACTCCCCTGCTCAATACACCTATCTCTGGTTCCCTCTCGCCTTTAAGAAGAAATGTTCTTCACTTGACACTAATTCTACAACTGTCCCATGGACTAGTGGATTGCCTGGGCTTTGGAGTCAACGATGTGGGTTCAAACTCTGGCTCTACGACTTACTAACTGTGCAACCTTGGACAAGTTAGCCAACTCCTCTGAATGCCTCAATCCCATTAATCAAGCAAGATGTAATTACTGTATATACCTCAGAGGGTTGTTCTGAGGCTAAAATGTAAAAATGTAGGTAAGCCCTGGCTGGTGTGGCGCAGTGGATTGAGCGCTGGCCTGTGAACCAAAGGGTCACCAGTTTGATTCCCAGTCAGAGCACATGTCTGCACTGCAGGTCAGGTCCCCAGTAGGGGGCATGTGAGAGGCAACTGGTGGATACATTTCACACACATAGCTGTTTCTTTCTCCCTCCCTTCCCCTCTAAAAAAATTTTTTTAATCTTTTTAAAAATAAAAGTGCAGGTAAGATGCTTACACAAGTCCCAGCATTGTGTAAAAACAGTAAACATATGAAAACAAAGATAAGTTTAATTATTTTTATTACCAGCTTACCTCTTCAGCTTTATCTCCTGTCACTACCCAGAATGCAATTATCTAGAAAGATTAAATTGCTTGCAGGTTTAGGCGTGACACCCACACTCTCGTTTCAGACCTATCATGCTTTTTTATGACTTTCAGACCTAGCACATAGTGGGCACTCAAATAACTTACAGGCTGAACATTTGCCTAGAATTCCCTTTACAGCTTTCTTCACCTGGCAAGCTCAGTGCAGAAGTCTCTGCTCTAGGAAGGCTGTCCTGAACAGCCCCTCCCCAACATGGGCACGTTCTCTTCCAGTGTCCGTGGACCACATGCTTCATGGTACTTTTCCACGTGCTACTAAAACTGTCTTCAGGCCTTTCTTCCTCTAGATCATCAGCTCTACTAAAAAGGAGGAAGGTCTAAGGCATATGGGATATTTGCATTTCCAATGCCTAGCACATGGTAGGTGCTCAATAAATGCTCAGTTCTTAAATAAGGCCATTCATTCACCCCCAGGGTGGAAACCCATATCCCCAACACCTTCCAGGACCCACTGTCCTTTGCCACAGGTTCAGCCAGAAGCAGGCTTCCAGCAGGTTACGCCAACAGTCAGCCAAACCTACTTGTCATCTCTTCTGAGTGAAACCCTGGGTTTGCCCTCCCCCTAAAACAGGAAACTGGAGAATGGGGAATTTCTGGAAATTCTTGTTCATCAAAGCTACTCTGATTTATGCTTCAGGGCATCTGCGCTGTTTCCACTTGAACTTGGTTACCTGGGGGAAGAACTCAGTGACCCAGGAGCCTGGGGTACAGTAGAGGAGGGGGTGGCTACAGACCCGGGCATCAAGGATACACACATAGCCTCTACATGCAGCCTGTAGGAGTTACATGGTTGTTTTTCTGCCACTCAGTCAGTTAAAGAGGCAGGAACGATGTACTCTCCCAGTTATTCCCTGCAGTTTCAGAAGAATTGTCTCCAGATTCTGTTGTGGCTCCCCTGGGGTTACGTAGAGGGACAGCAACCAACCTACTAGAGTCAATGAAAGGCCAGGGTCAGACACGGAGGTAGGGCCATGTCTGGCTTACACCAAACTCTTAGAAGCAGTAGTGTTCACTGCAGGGCTAACTCAGAGGCTATGGAGAGAATGCTGTCTGCTCTCTGCCAGCTTCCCCCACGAGGGAGTGCTCCGTTTGGGGAGGCAGAAACCCCTCCTGGGAGGGCTCCACATTGGTCTGCATTGCCCGCCTGCAGGCTGCCCGAAAAGAAGTCTTGCTGGGTTGGGCTGTTCCTTCCCCTCAAATAGGGACTTATATCTGACTCAAAAGTTCTAACAGGACAGTCTTAAGTAGAGTAAAATGACAGTGAGTCTTGGGAAACAATCACTGTCCCACAACGACATGCTGGCACACCAGTGGCTTCCCTAGAGCTTAAAAATCAGTTCTGAGTTCTATACCTGGTATTTAAGACCTCAAACTACCTTTCGCGACAACTCAAAATTCTGAATTTGAACCAAACACTTCATCACAATCTACCTATTGCTAACTGTCACCTGGGTATGTTTTTGTCTTCCTAGCTACAGCTTCTAGAGGGCACAGAGATGTATTTCTTCCACATTCTCCTTAGCCTCCAGTACAATGTTGGGCACCAAGTGGGAGACTCACTAATATGTATTTTGGATATTAAACTCCAAGGCCAAGCACCCAGCCACATTTCTATCATACCACTAAGAGAGATTTCAGAGTGCCTGAATGTCATGTTTTAGCTTCGAGGTATCTGACAAAACTTGTTTCTGCTTTTTGGGGGGGTCTGACTTTAACCTGTTTGCGGTACTTTACAAAGTACTGAAACATCAGACATATACCCTTGGCAGAAAGAGGGTTTGGGGAAATTCCTCAGCACAGAGTGTGGCCTCAGTAGCAGCGTTACCCAGCTTGCTCTGGGTCCTGCAGTTTCTGCTTGGCCCAGGAGTCTGTCCTCAACTATGTGCGACTTCTCTCAGCCTCTGCACGGACAAGGGAAAAGTACCTGCAGTTAGGGATCTTATGGTGTGACTCCCTGAAGTCTGAGGTAGAGGAAAAAGGAATAAAGTGCTTCAAGAAAAAAAGCGCAGTTGAATTTTTGGGACTGATTTTATTTGGGCTTCTCACAGTGGTTAGAGCCACTCTGTCTTCAGAACAATCACAGCACAGGAAATGCGTCACCGAGACTGCCCAGAAAGGTCTAACCAGCTGAATCTTATTGCTTAAAATACACATATTCACAATAACTGACAAATGGTGATGTGCCTCACATAGGAATGTGTTAGCATTTGCAAATCTGACTAGCACCAAACCCTCGACCAAGACCTTCCTTCTCAACTCACCTGGAAAACCAGGCTCAATCAAATCTCCCTGGCCCCCTAACAAGTCCTTCGACTCCCCGTTTCCACCTCTCTCTGCGCTCAGGGTCGCCTCCTGGAGCAGAGTACAGGCTGTGAGTGCTGCTGTCAGGCCCAGCGCCCCGGGGTCCGTTAGCCTCTTCTCCTGCCTTTAGGGTAGGATGCTGCAGTGAACCTTAACACTCAGACCAGTTCCCTACTCTAACCAGGGAAGGAACTGTGGAGAGGGCCAGAATTCATCCACATGGTCAGTTAACTGAAGGAGGATTCATTTTGGTAAAACTTGATCTCCTTGGAGACACCTCAGTGAGTTGCTTGGGATTTTTTTGTTTTTTTTAATTGGTGGAAGGAAAGGCATCTGAGGGCTGTTGACATACTCCTGCTCACTCTCGCCGTACGCCGGCTTGCTTGCATGCGCTGGACTTCGGCAGAGGGAGGTAAGCCCTGTGGTGTCTGCCAAACCCTCCTGGTAATTCTGGGCGGGGCCGACGTCTGAGCCACAGCTAGTCCAAGCTTGTCCCTGAAGATCCAATTAAGCTTCTGTCTGAAGTTCCACCTTCACTTTCTGTCCCGAGTGGTTGTGAACACCCCCCCCAGGGGGCTGATACCGAGGGCCAGGGGCAGCTGAGGGAGGCAGTCAGGTTCAGAGCACATTTCCATTTACAGGGAACAGAACACAGGCCTCCGAGTGTCCACGGAGCAATGTGCAAATTGCAGTGATGGGTAGAGTAAAACCTCTACTTCGAGGACAGTATCCCTGGCAAACAATGGGGACTGCCGTCGACAATGCTGCTGAATACACCCAAGTACACAGTCAGACATTTGTTCAGTAAACAGTAAATGCATAAAATAAATTACCTTGAGAGGGCCATATGTGCTCCAAACCTGTGATCAATGAGAGCAGAATGGCTGCCATTCAAAGTATGTTCACAGGAAAACAGGGCAGGGGGCTCACATACAACGAACAGACACACACAGGTTACCCAAAAAGTCATTGTATACGGACTTCACTTTGTTCAACATGGATTTTGGTTTTGTGGACTCCAAACGCAGACACTCGTTCACCTCACAGCCTTGGATTTGTCTATTTTTGTATACATATGTATTTTTTCCCCTTTCTCATCATAACGTCAATGACTAGTCTAAATGTCATCATTCAAGAGTGGGGGAAGAACCAAATCGCTCGTATGAACGGGACTGGGCAGGGAATGTTAATTTCGGCTGTTTGCTTTCTCCATTCAGATTCTTCCTATCGAAGCTCAATGGGTTATCTGAAGCCAAACTGCAACAATAAGGGTCCTGTGGTCCTTCTGGACCACTGCCTTCGCACCCCTCCCGGGCCACCGAGGCTCTTTACGGAGGCGGCAATGATTAGTTACTCCACTCACCAGGAAGGGGAAACGGGGAGGGCATGAAAACCACAGATAACCAAGGCAGGTTTTTCCAAGTGGTCAATTAAAAAAAAAATAAAAACGCTTAATTCAGAATCAAGAGAAAATACTGTGTGAGAGCCAGGCTATGGGGCTGCCCTTTCTCAGGTCCTAGGGCTGCCCCATTTGTTCATATACGACAGCGAGCTATAAAGGCCCATAGGCTGTGTGCTTCGGGTGGGGGAGGGCCCGGGTCACCTGTGGGCACAGGCCTATGAGCAGAGATGCAGAGAGCTGCACCACTATCCGCCACCATGGCTTAGGGCCTCCTAAGCACCCACGGGAGTTCCAGAGATAACCCCCACCCAAATCGGTACATAAAACAGCTCCTTCTGGTTCAATTGCAGCCAGGCTCCTTGAAGGCCAACTGGGGAAAAGAGCCACAAGACTTCCCTTTTCCGGAACAGAATTGTTGCCTGCCCACCGGTAAAGTTCTTGTTTTCAGCTCGCTTTTGTTCTTTTTATTTAAAAAAAAAAAAAAAAAAGCAAAAAAGAAGGCAGTATAGTCTCCACACCTGAAACGGTCTGCGGCCAGCCAGAACGTGCTAGGCAGGGCCCCTCAGGGATGCAGTGACGCACTGATCTCATCACCTGGAATTTGGGAACGCAACAAAGCCTTACCCATCTACCAGACAACTGCTCCCACAGGGTTAGCCCAAGTCCGGCTCTGCAGACACTGGCAACAAGGGGTGACAACCTTCACCCAGGGCCGAGACCTGCCATGTCTCCTGGACTGACAAAGCAAGGTTCTCTTACACTAACACCAGAGCAAAAATCCACACCATCACCCAAAGTCACCTCAGGACAGTCTTAGCCCCCTTCCTTAGGGGCTTCTGAACACACATCTCTTCGACCCACAGGTAGTGAGATATGACTTGAAAAGGGGGAAAGGGGTGGGGTACGAGGAATGAGTCACAGAACCAACTTCTCAGCCCTCCACAACAATGTGCTTATGTGGGGGGAGAGGCATCCACGCCCCAAACTGTACCTGGAGATGTAGAAAAATGCAGGAACCAAGGAGGGTGGGGAAGAAAAAGAAAAAAAAAGAAAAAGAACCAAGTGGCTGCACCACTTTCTCTGAAAGTCACTTAATGCTTCTTTCATGGTTCTCCCCTACCCTGGTTGCTTTGCCAAGTTCTCGGACACAGGCCAGGCCTGCTCTAGCTGGGGGAGCTGCTGCTCTGGGAGTTTGGGGAGTCCTGCTCATTGATGGTGTTCAGCAGCAGGCATGCGGGTGGCCGCGGCAGGTGGGGATGCCCAGGATCGCAGGCCTGCTCCTCAGAGGGCTGGCAGAGCCCTTCCTCCTCGTCACCAGGGGGCCGCACATGGCAGCTGTCGCAGAAGTCCAGGGGTCCATCCAGAGCGTCGTCGATGAGTGTGTTGAACTCTTTGAGGTCGTCGTCGTGGTGGCCCCGGTTGCACACACACACCTCGATGCCCGAGTCACCGGTGAAGCGGCGATGTCTGCCAGGCGTCTTATCCTTGCTGTCGGGGAGGGCACTGCCCTGCTCACAGCTGTAATCTTTCAGCAGCTCCTCCTTACATTCGGAATCCTTGTCCAGGAAAGCCCCAGGGGCCAGCTCCCCCAGGCCAGCCACAGAGCCGCAGGGCTCCATTCCAGGGGCTTTGGTGGCTGCTGGGTTGGCTGGCATGTCGGTGCTGGAGGGCTCAGGGTCAGCGATGATGCTTGGGGGTCTCGTGCTGCTTCTGCTGGGCCCAGACAAGGGGCTGCTCTGCACCCCCTGGGAGTCCCTGGTGGGATCGGCGCCTGGGGGGCTGCCGCCTGCAGGGCCACACTGTGCAGACAGCTGCTGCTGCTGTAGCTGGAAGGCACTGTATGGTGGGGGAGGAGTTGGAGGTCGGTTCACCACTTCCTCATAAGGAGGTAGTAAATAGTTTGGCAAAAACCCTAAAATGGGGAGGTAGGGAGGAGAAATTACTGCACTGGCAATTGATCTAGGACAGAGGCACTAAACATATGTGTCTTCCCACCCCCAGCATACCCACCCAGTGACAGCTACACCTCTTGGTAAGGGCAGGGCAGAGACCTGTGGGAGTAACCTAACCTAGCTTCTTGAAACCCGAGCGCCCATAAAGCTGCTTCATAGGCAAAGATTCCTGCCTGTCTGGTCTGGAATGAAGGTGGAGGGTTAGGCAAATGTGGTGGGTGGCCAAGAAGAGATCACTTCTGCCTGGAATGGGCCTCTTTCCACAGGCACGCACGCCTCAGATTTCATGGTCAGACTGTCCTCCATCTACGTCCCATGAGCCTCAGCGTCAGGGACCCCAATTTAAGGCTCTCTGACGACATTTTTGGGGAGGTTAGAAATCTGTGTTGTCGCTCGCTAGTGTGGCTGGAAGAGGTCTGGAAAGACAAACCAAATCTCATCCTGACTCTGATCAAGAGCGGGTGGGTTTCCAGCAAAGGGTGTGGATCTGTCATCCCAGGCTTCATAAAAACATGCCAGGTGAGTTATTTTTGACTGTGCTGAATGCCTTGAGACACTGATGATCTAATTATAATATAACAATAATTGTTAGCATTTACTGAGCACCTGCTATATGCCAGGCACTGTGCTAAGCACTTAACTCTTCGAGATGTGAAATTCTACATTTGCGGCCACTTTTTTTCTGGAGAACACACTGCAGAGTGGCTTTGGACAAGCTGCAGAGCTGGCCTCCGCCTGACCATCTGAGAGGTCGTATGGATGGAGGCCCAGGTACGTAAGGTGAGTGCCCTTCACTGAGTCACTGAGTTTCTTGATTCTCAGGAAGTCCCAATGCTACCCCCATGCCCACCTCTTCTATGGCAGCCTCTGCTCAGCATATCTCATGGCAGAAAACAAAATGGGAGGTTTTCAGACTACTGAACTCTAAACCTCAATTCACTCACATCATATACCACCCAAATACCTGCCTAAAAAAAATTTGCTAGCGAAGCAGAGACTTGGTCAGAACCCAGCCAGTGTAGATTTGGAATGGCCCAGTAGCTTCGAGGAGCTGCATCCACAGCACTGGTTCCTCTGTGCTAAACATGAGCGCCCCCTTGTTCTTGCACTTCCGAAACTCTTCTCTGTGCTGGGCAAGGGGGCAAAACCCCTGATTTCCATAAGAGCCCTGGCCACTGATACACACAATCTATGTATCCTGGGCTCCGGAGGGTGGGGTTGGGTAGCTTTGGGTGTACGTACTGAAATAAAATGGCAGCGCTGAGTAATTGTGGGCTTCCCGGTAGGCAATCAGGTTGATTTCGTGTTGCCGCTGCTGGGCCTGAAGGCGGTGCTTGGCTCGGCGGTGGTGGCAGACACAGCAGCAGCTCAGGATGATGATGATGGTCCACACCAGCCAGAACCCTGGGGGCAGGGAAGCAAGACAGAGAGGCAGGATACAGTGAACACCAGCCAGACGGGCAGCTCTCAGAACAGGGAGATCCCCAGCTGTGCCCACCTGGTCAAAGCTGTCACTGTCACATCTTGCTCAGTGAATTCACATTTAGAACCTGCATTTAATTTTTTTTAATTAAAAAAAATGTGATTTTAGAGAGAGGGAGAAAGGGAGAGAAACATCGATTTCTTGTATGTGTCCTGACTGGGGATTGAACCCACAACCTGTCAGAACGATGCTCTAACTCAACTGAGAGCTACCCAGACAGCGCAACCGGCATTCAATTTTCATAACTGTCTGGGCTACAGTGAAAGACACATGGGATAGAAGAGGGTAGGATTGTAAGAATGACAGTAAAGGTCACTCATTCTGGGGAGCCTCCAGGGACCTTGGGGGAAGGGAAGAATGCCAAAGCAATGCTCCGGCACCATTCCCTCCCCTATTTTAGGTCTGGTGGGCATGAAATATGCTCCCCTTTTAGGACAGCATACTCTTCCTCTCTCAAGAGATCTCTGAGAAAAATGCTTTAGCTTCTCTTAGTGCTCATCTTCTCCCAGAAGGACAGTTCCCAGGCTTACTTCCTGCTGCTGACACAAGGCTATTTACCAAAAGCAAAGAGCCTTTCTAAATCCCCACAACTCAGCTCATTAGCAACTGCAAGGGACCTAGATGGGGCTGTCTGGTAAATTCTTCCAGGTTCTCCTGATATCACCAAAAAGTTCTGGGGCTTTTCTCTACCAAGTATACCTCGGTAACAGAAGAGTCCCTAAAGTTAGAGGTGGAAAATTCTAATTGCCTCGGGTCCATCTCTTCCCTAGGGAGTGCAAATGACTACCTAAGCTCTTGATATAATCTGGTACAATTCCATCTCCCACTGTCACACCAACAGTCGACTCCTACCTCCTTTGACCTGTGGTTGCATTAGACTCAGGGCCATTAGCAGCCTCCCCTTCTTCCTCCCTGCTCCAGACAGGGGTAGGGGAAGAGCGGAAAAGGCCCACAGCCCTCTTTTCTTCGGGTGCATTAATTCTCACTTCCCACTGGTTCTCCTGGTTAGTTACTCAAGAGTATCTTGGCTAACCCCAATAAGGCCCCATCTCCGATTTTCAAATGTATGCAGAAAAGCCTTCTAAATGTTTAATTAATGAGCAATTTTGCTTTGGAATATACAAATGTATGGGGGAAAACTGGAATAAAAATCACAAAAACAGTGACTTATCTTTTAGTGAGATTATGGCAAATTTTAATTTTCTTTTCCCAATTATTATCTTCTTTCAAATTATAAAACTGGAAACAGAGTAAATCAAAATGAAATACCTGATTAATTTTATTTCTGCTGGCTTTTTAAAAATTAATATATTTCTGGATGGGTTTTTTAATTTCTCTGGGAATATTTTCATACAATGAAATGATATGAGTCATTAAAAAGTCATTCACAGATACTATTTTTTGACATATAAAGATGTTTCTGATATTAAACTAAAAAGCATGTTACAAGACAATATAAAATATGATCCCAATTTTTCCCTAAAAATAGTATATGTAAACATCTAGAGGAATGATCAGAAAGTTAATCATGAGGTTATTCTTGGAAAACAGGATAACGGATTTTCTGGTACCAGCTCCCTCATTTCTTTGTTTATCTACATTTCCTAATTTTTCTAAGATGAATGTCTGCTCTTTGAAATTAAAAATAAATTTATCTGAGGTCTTGGCTGGGTGGCTCAGTTGGTTGGAGCATCGCCGTGGGTTCGAACCCGGTTGGTGCACACACAGGATGCTTCTCTCTCACATCAATGTTTCTCTCCCTCTCTCTCAAATCAATAAACACATATACTTGGTGGGGATTAAAAAAAAAACTATCTGAGGAATAATTTAAGGTGAATTGTCTTTAAATGAGAATAGATTATAGTATTGTTCATTTGTTCTCCATTCCTGAATAACTTCAATTTTTTCCATTACAAATGCTACATCTATTTTTATCATCTGCTTTGTAATTATAAATCTGTGTTTAGAATTTGTTAAGTATTTCCACATGTATCTCTTGCCAGAATGAGTTAACATCGTTGTTGTTTTTTAAAGGCTCCCTTCTCCCTACAGACGGACTTGTAAATGAATAGACCCTGATTTTTATTTTCACATTTGTACCAGAACACAATATTCTGAAAGATCCCAGTGACACTTAGGGTGTGGCCTCTGGCAACAGCTCTCTCTGTCCCCCAGGGGTGTCCCCACCGAGCCTCCCCACAAAGCCACCGTTACAGGGTGAGATGGCACGGCGGTACAGCTGCCAGGCTCTGGCAAGCTCTTTGACACCTAATTGCTTGCGGTGCATGTCAGTGTGCAACAGAACTTTCTGCGGAGGCCTGGCAACAGAAGAGGCAGAAGGGAATGGGCAGTGGACTTTTTCCAATGAGCAGAGAGAAAAGCCTCATTCCTAACCAGGGAACATAAACATAAGTGGAAGTTAGAAGTCTCCCTTGTGGTCCCCTTCCCAGATTCACTACTGACATTTGCTTAACTGAACTTACATTTCTCTCTTGCTGCTGGCTGACTGAAGCCTACACAGACACTGTTAGAGGACCCCTGGGAGAACAGCGTTGAGGCCAGAAAGGAGCTCTGGGAGTGAACTGACTGCCTGCTGCAACATCTCCCCCTCTGGACCCTGGACCCTATGGTCAACCCGGTTAGCTCCCGGCCTCCTAGCGTGGGGCTGCACTGCAGGGGGCACTGCAAGTAAGCACAGCGCATTCCGCCGCAGTGCCTGGCTCCAGGCGAATGTCAAAGTCAAAGACTCTGGGTTGAACGCTCCTTTTAGATTACCTATAGTTCTGTAACATTTTCTAGTACAAATCTCACAATCCTTCATAGTTCTGTATTACTTGATGATTTAGAAAGTACACTCTCCTATTAGATAATCAGCATTTAACTCTATTTTTATCTTTCATGCAGCAAAATGTATGATTTAAGGCAATATTTCTCAGATTTTATAATATGCACAAAACAAAACAAAACAAACATGCTTTTGCCCTGGCTGGTGTGGCTCAGTTGGTTGGACCCAAAGATCTCAGGTTCAATCCCCAGTCAGGGCATGTGCCTAGGTTGTGAGGTCAGTCCTGGTAAGAGACCATGAGAGGTAACCAACCAATGTTTCTCTCTCACATCAATGTTTCTCTCCCTCTCTTTCTGCCTTCCTTCCTCTCTCTCTTCAGTAAGCATGTCTTCAGGTGAGGATAAAATAAATAAAAATTTAAAAATTAAAAACTCGTTTTTAATAGGAAAAATCTCATGCATTCATTTTCACGCTAGCCAGAACCCTGGACATATTCCTCTTCTGGGCATATGGGTAGGCTGAACTTCCTGGCCCCCTTCTGATTGGATGAGGCTTTGAGACTGGTTCTAACTAATGAATTGGGATTGGAAGTGACATATGTCTCTCTTAGAGGCCAGAATATTTCTTGCGTGAGACCCTTCATTGAGTCTTCCTTCTGCTATGGCAACTGGCAACAATCCAGATAGTGATGAGAAGTAAACCTGCTGTTTGTCCACCAGGATTTTGGACTTGTTTGTTACTGAAGCATAACCTAACCTAGCCTGACTGATGCAGTGAATTTGCAGGCTTTTTTGAGTGAGAGGATTTAAAGGGGTCAACAGATTCTTAAGCAGATCCTTGATCCACAAAATGGATGAGATCCACTGAACTAAAAGTATAATAGAAAAAGAGGGCTTTTTTTTTTTTAAAGGAAAAATTGGGTAGGTCAGAAGGGGAATGGGGGAAGAAAAGAGACAACTGGATTATCTGTGTGGATGAAACTGGGGGAACACTAACTTGGGAGCAGAATGGGTCTAGTGATAGGATGCAGTATTAGTAAAGGTCTAAAAAGGGGCCCTAATGAACTGTCCCCACTTAACGGAAGGTAAAAGGCAGTCTTGTCTGACCTTCACAAAACAGGTCCTCCTAGGAGCCATTCTAGTCAAAGCAGTGTCTCCTCAATTTTAAAATGAGGAATATATTCAGATGATCCCTATGGAGTTGTACCAATTTTTTTATCTTTTTGTTAGACTTCGCAAACAAGGAAGAGCTTCAAAAAGGAAAACTTAATGAAAGAGACACACAGCAAAAGAAAGAATCACACTCTCCTTCCCACACACCTACCCAGAGATTACATTCCCCAATGACAACGTTGAAATTCGTGACTTCATGTTAGGGAGCATTTGTCACATGCTAAGCAAAATGGAAACATGTTTTTAAAAACAATTACGGTCCAATGTAGGCACTGAGTCATGTGCCCCAGAGCTCATAAGAAACTTGGGGAAACACCGCTCCCTGACTGGCAGGAAATCCCTCATTAGGAAGTCAAAGCATGCTATAAACTAGCTCTCCTTTTACAGGATGGTGGGTGACCCCCTCTGAGCTCCTTATACCTTTCAGCAGGAGTTACTTGACACTGTCACTGCGGAAAGGGCCTGGATTTGGGAAACGAAGACTTTAGAGTACCTGCAACTTTACCTGAAAAACTGGACAAGTTTCCTATAAGCATGACTGCAAAGAGAAAACAGAAGAGGCAGATAACCTGGGTTCTAATCCCAGCTCACAGAATCATTTCCTAGCTTTGTGACCTTGGTCACTTTTTCACTCCCCTCACCTGTAAAATGGGGAGAATAATAATGCTCTACCTACTTGATCATGATGACAAAAATTAGCAAATATAGGCAGAATACTCAGAACCCAGCCTGGTGTCGAGTAAGTTCTCTTGCTTATTATTACTATTGTTGTTATAGGCATGGCCATAGATGGCACGGGTTTCCTTTAAATTTCCCTTTTAATCCATAAAAAAGCAAGAGTGAGCAACAAGTCCAAAGTCTGCTTCTAGATTCTACTCGTGGTTAAATTCATCGGAAAACCAGCCCACCTGCTGCTGATCAACTTGTCTTTGTCCTGAAGCCCAGGCCACTATGGAACTGGGGTCCAGTAAGGGCTTGGAAGGAGGCCCCAGCTCCCTGCTCTCCACTTTGCTCAGTGTAGCAAGCACTGTGGGCTTTCCTTAAGAGCAGCTCAACAATGGGTATCTTAAAACAAACTAAAAATCGTCCTGGCTGGGTAGTTCAGTTGTTTGGAGTATCGTCCTAATACACCAAGGCTGCAAGTTCAATTCCTGGTCAGGGCACATACAAGAATCAACAAATGAATGCCTAAATAAGTGCAGAAACAAACTGATGTTTCTTTCTCTCTTTCTTTTCCCCTTTCTCTCTAAAATCGGTAAATTTAAAAAAAATTTTTAAAGGACAAATTAAAAATTTCTTTAAAATGCTAGTATGTGAAAAGCTGTTCAGCATTAACTGGACTTACTAATAGTCTGTTTTATATCATCTCAAGGAAATTCCACTGTCTAGAAACACTCCCCTGTCCCCCATTAAAGCCAAAGCAATTAAAATTGATGCCTGATCAAAGTTTCCCAAAATTTTCTCAGGAGCAGAAATTCCCAACTCTGACCTCTCCCTGGAAAATGGAGCTGGGTGAGCGGAAGAGCCCTGGGATAAGAATTGGGAGGTCCCAGTTCAGGCTCTTTAGCCTTGAGTATGTTCCCTGCCTCCTTGGGTCTTGGTTTTTAGTTTGTTCTCTCTGATCCATGAAGTGCATCCTTAGGTGGAAAGTAAATACACATCTGCAACCCTTTTAGCCTGGCACCTGGAAGGCTTTGGAGTGAGGAGGACTGATCTTACTACTTGGCTGCAGAGTCCTCATCCTGAGACACAGGGACGACGTGCGTATCTAGCAGGGTGTTCTCTGGGTGGAATGAAATGATGTATGAAGACCTCGTTTAGTGCCTGACACTGGGAGAGTTCTGTGCACATTAGTGCCCTTATATTGCCTATTTCTTCCTAGTCAAGCCCTAGGGGAAAGATTAACATGATCCATACTCTGTTCTTTCTCATGGGGCCTTGGCCTATGGTATTCCTCTGTCTGGAAAATCATTCTACTCTTCTCCATGTGTTTAAATCCTATCTACCTTTTAAGACCCGCTTCACATGCTGCATCTTCCACGAAGCCTGCCTGACTCCTGTCCAGACAAAGCAAACTCTCCTTCTGAACACTCGTAGCAGTTCTGGCAAATATACTCCACTCTCTACTTTGCGTTACTACTGGGGCATCTTGCCTTATCTCCTCTCTCTGCTAGGAGATGCCCCTCTTGATGGCAAGGATTATATCTGCCTAGTTTCTAACACAAAAGAGGTCAGAGCATCTGGTAGGAACTTGTTAGAATTGCAAATCCTCAGGTCCACCTCACACCCTATTAAATAAAAAAATCTGGGAGTACGGCCCAGAAAACTGTGTTTTAATGAGCCCTCCAAGAAACTCAGATGCTTGCTGAAGGTCAAGAACCAGTGGAAAAAGGGTTTGCTGAATGAATAAATGACTGAATAATGAGTTAAAGTACAAGTGCCATAAAAATGTGCAGGCTGATAATAACAATAATGACCAGGTCCTTATAGCCTCAACCACTGCCCTGGGAAGACAGAACTTTTCGCTCCCTGTCTGATGCAAGCCCAGTCAGGACTACTGGCTTATTAGGTCACCACAGGCTGAAAAGGCATGGGAGAAAGGATACTGGCTGAAGCTCAAGGTCTGTACGTGCTTGTGTGTCTGTATAGAGTGGGGTGTGCATGTGTGTGTATGAGAGAGAGACACACACACACCTCATCACACAGGAAAATTCAGGTAAAAGAGTTGGTGGAAATGGCAGTTTTCCTCCCTTGAGGCCAGCTGCCAAGGATTTCCTGGTTAAGATTTTCTTTCCAAAGTAAAGAGACAGAAAGAATAATCCATTACTTTCACATTTTAGGCAAAGTTTAGAGGCAATTAGAGGTAGCAGGGTTCAAGGCCACAAAAATGCAGTTTTGATGAGAACTGAAAGGGCTCATTCCAACACTCAGCCTCTCTCTATACACATCAGGCGAAGGTCAAGACTCTAATAAGGAGGAAAACCAAAGAATTCTCTGAGGGCTGGGACACTCCCCGAGCACCTCCTGACCAAGAAGCCATGTCTGGGCCCAGAGGAGAGGAAAGTTTTGCTTTTACAATCTCCGTCCCCGGTGCAGTCTTCTTCCTGGTCCCGATTCCAGCTTCTGCCTGGCCTGCCCCCTTTCCCCATCCGACCACAACTGGAGAGATCATGAGCCACTCGTGCAGCCCTCCCTCAGGCTTTTTTTAAGCCCCTGGGGTGAAGTGCCTGGTTCCCAGAATGCCTCCCTGCCATCTGGGTCTCCCTGTCCCTGCTGTTCCACTACCCTGCCCTGGCTTGGGTGACCTAATTCCGGTGGCTACTGAGTCTGCTCTGCCAACAGCCCAGGAGGCTCTGTCAATCTGAGATGGGGCCATCCACTCCATCCCTTTCCGCAACTGATGCGCTTGGGGCAGGCCCCAGAAAAACAAACTGTCAGCTCTGTGGCTTTTTGGCAGCCCGGCTCTGACTTTTGTTTTAACAAGGGACAGGAGGGAGAATTTGAACCCTGTGGTTATCTGCACTTTAAAACATTTACACAGAGTCTCTCCACCTGCTTGGTACTTCGTGTTCCCCAGTAAGTCCCTCTGCCCCATCCCTTCTATTATAAAACAGCAACAACAATTCTGGGGCAGGGGGAGGAGCCTGCCCCTGACTCCCCCTGGGATTCCCCAGAAAGGCAGGGGAGTAGGTCTTCAGTCCTCAGAGGGAAGGGCCAGGGTGGAAAGAGGTCCTGTTTATAGGAACCACTCCCACTGGCTACAAGATCCATTTGCATTTAGAGGGAGAGTCTTCCCAGCCGAGAGTCTAATTTCCTTTCCAAGCCAGAAAATACCCCTTCTCACTGTTTTTTGACCATATCACTGATGTGGGGGGAACAGGGAAATCAGAAAGAATGGGGGGTGGTGATGGTGGCAAAAATGGCATGGCTTAGCAAACGAGCCCAAAGCTTGTTTCCAAATGGAGGGAGTGAAGGGGCGCTAAAAATTATCTGGGGAAACGGTCTATTATCTCCTTCTCAACAGAGTTGTTAGAACCATCACAATGCTGGTCACGTGGGGTTCTCTGCCCTAAGGACTCTCCCTTCCTTCCATCCTTCGTCCAGCGTCCTACAGTGTCTTGTCTGAGTTCCAGAGAGATCAGAGTACAAAGTGTGTTAGTGAAGTCTTCAAGGCTGGGTCACTCCCTGAGGACCACAGCACTGTCACCACCCTTGTGCAAGTCTAGAAGGGGCAAGTGGTCCTGGCCTCGACAAGCTGGTGGTAAGACAAGGACCGTCTCCACAGGGTACTTAGCTCACAGTAGTGACAGGGAGGGCGCACTGGAAAAGCCTCGGGACACCTCAGTTTGAGAGCCGCGGCGAAAAACGCCGGGGGCTACAGAACGATGACCCCTTTCAGAGGGACCCTCAGAAACAGTGGCAGCTCCTAATGCTCCAGGGGGAGTTCTGGAACTTTGTGGTTCTTAATAAAAAAAAAAAGGATTTACAGTCATTCACAGAGACCAGCTCAGCACTCGTAGCAGCTTGGCTGCTGCAACCTCTCTTCACCAGACGGCAAGCCTGGGAGTCTGGGACAGCCCAGGGGAAGATCTAAGGGGTTGTCACTGCTCAGCACACACCGGAGAGAGCATCGAAGAGACCCCAAGAAGGAGTTTCTGCTGCGGACCTCGTAACCACGGCCTCATAAGAAGGTTCAGACCATATTCTCCACTCCTCAGCCCACAACGTCCAAAGAGCATCAGAGCTCTCCTCCACTACAGACGAATCACCTCTGGAACCTGGAAACGGATCCACTTGCCAACACCACCCCCAAGAGAATGAGGAAAGGGCTGCTGACCAGGCCACGGTTTTCCGACGAGCGGAGGCAGTAAACAGGATCCCAGGATACCAAGAAAGCCCCAGGCAAGGACTTACACCAGAGTTCATAGTAGTAGTTGCAGCACTGAGACTGTCCACAGCAGTGTCCAGTGTCACAGATGTAGCTCTGATTGTTGGTACCCACACAGGTTTCCTTATCCTTAAAAAAAAAAAAAAAAAAAAATTAGCATATTAAATTATAGCTTTTAAACACCACTTCTCTTGCCCTGACCAGTGTGCATCAGTTGGTTGGGCATCTTTCTGCAAAGAGAAAGGTCATCAATTCGATTCCCAGTCAGGGCACATGCAAGAGGCAACCAATCCACGTTTCTCTTGCACATGGATGTTTCTCTCCCTCTCTTCCACTCTCTCTAAAAATAAATAAACAAAATCTTTTTTCTTGTTTAATACCACTTTTCTTCTCATTCCCCTCTTTTCTGGTCACCTGCCTATCCTCTACCAAAATGGTTTGTAGCAATGTTTATTCCATTAAGAAAAAATACATTAGAAAGAACAAGCAGACTTAAAGGGGAAAATGATTTATTAAAGGGAGAAGAGGATTCAGCACACAGAGCTGACTGGTAAGTAGCAGGGTTCTCCTCGGACAGGATTATGTCACTTTTTTTTATATCCAAGCAGAAACACTTAATGTTCTAGTGTTACTTAAACTCAGCTGCTAACAAGGTGATGCTGCTCCTGTAATTAGCAGTCGTCTTAAATAAAAGCAGCTTTTCTGTGAAAGTTCCTGGAATAATTAATGCAGCATGTATTCTAGGATTAGGCTCAGCATCTTGTTAGTCATTCTACTCTCCTTCAAAACACATGATCTCCAAGGTTAATTATCGTATGATTCAAAAGAGAGCTAAAAAAAAAAAAAAAACCACCTTGCTACTAAAATTCTAACCTGCTCAAGTGCCCTAGTCCAATTTCGAGTTGCTAGATCATGTTTGGCTTGATGAATGATCTCCTAATAATCTTGACTGGATCTAGGATTCATGCTGTCCCTCATCAGGGGCAGCTACAGAAAGGGCACTGGTAAGTGACAATCCAGCAGTTTGCCAGATTCTATTCACAGCATTGGGGAATGGAGATGGAGGTGAAAAAGGCTTTTTATATTCCACACTGAAAAGCTGAACTATCCCACCAGCCAATCTGTACTTCAGCCCAACATGTCCTCCGGACCATAAAGTGTATGATGAGACCTATAGGTCACCTGCTCTATCTGGCTTTCAGTTTTTACTCTAAAGAAGTAACACATGCATTTACTGGACACTGTTTTGTGCCAAGCACCGAGTTGGGTATGAGGGATATACAAAGATAAATAAGACAGTGTCCCTATCCTCAAGAAGCTCAGCAGTAAGAAGGGAAAAAAAACCCTGCTCGGCGAAGAAACTAAAACCACAGTATTGTATTTGCTTCTACTCAGGCTGACCCTGCCCACAGCACACATCCGGGTGGATGCCTGCCAGTGGAAACTTAAAGTCACATGGCCGGTTCCTCCTCTCTGGGCCTGGCTTTCCTAGGCAGTCTGCTTGGCCAAGGGTATAAACAAAGCATGCCAGTGACTGTCTACAGGGCTGGAGGCCGGGGAGCAATAGTACAGGCACCAGGGGCCACAGGGAGAGGAAAAGAAGGGCTAAACCAGATGCCTGGCTCAGCGCAGGTTTCCACCACACATCCTCAGGTGTTTCCTGCTCTTTAAAGGGTCTTACGCCCCAGTGTAAAGGGGTTTACGAAGAAGGAAATATGGAAAATGCATTTTTAACTCTGACAATGAGGGTTTCACAATACTGCAAACAATTCTTCCTATCTTTGCCTTCCCATGTACACTATATGCAGACTGCAACCGCCCAGCGGGTGGCTATCCAGTAAGACGTCTCCTGTGAGGCCAGAAGCACACGCAGAAGGCAGATCTGTGCTCACTTTTGCTAGAACACACACTCTCCGACTTCAGGGTAAAACGGTGCTTTCATTAGGACATCAAGAAGTTTTTCCTGAACCTTCGCAGATGTGGCTCAGTTGGTAGGAGTGTTATCTTGCACACTGAAAGGTCACCAGTTCGATTCCCAGTCAGGGCACATACCTAGGTTGTGGGTTCAATTTCTGGCGGGGGAACGTATAGAAGGCAATCAATCTCTCTCCCCCCTACACACTCTCTCTCCCCCTCCCTCTAAAAATCAATCAATAAATACGATTTTAAAAAAAGAAAAGGATCTAGTGATACTTCTGCCTCCGGAAAATTCACCAGATGAGGTCCAGGCTCTGCACACATAGCAGCCAACTGGTCCTAAGTGAGGTGTGGAATGGAACATATTTGAAATCTAAACAAGAGCATCCCTGTGACCTACTGGTGTCAACTTTTTTCTTGGTTCTTCCATTCCCCAAGGCAGGGGGCTTGATATAAAGAGGGCCCCACTTTGGTTTTTTGTTTGTTTGTTTGTTAAGACAGGGGAAGGGTGGGAGAAAGAGAGGAAGAGAAACATCAATGTATGGTTGCCTCTCACACGCTCCCTCTCCCTAGGGACCTGGCCCGCAACCCAAGCATATGCTCTGACCAGGAATTGAATGGGCAACCCTTTGGTTCGCAGGCTGGCACTCAATCCACTGAGCCACACTAGCCAGGGCAGGACCCCAATCTTTTTCCCAGGGAGAGCAGAACTGTAGTAGCATCCTTTAACCCAGAGTTCTTCGAACACTTTTAAACCAATATATTTTGTCCTCTGTTCTCCCTCTGGCCCCAGATAGAGTCTCCCAGCTTCCTGGGATGATCTTAATTATGAAAATTGTCATTTTTTTGCTGCAGAAGAAAGGAGAGAAGATGGGCAGTTAAAGAATATAAGTATGTAAGCGGGCTCATGGACCTTTAGCAAGTTAAAAAATGAAGATTGGGGTAGTGAGATGTGAGTGTCAAGGTGAGCTCCTCCAGAGAAAGGAGTTCGGGCGCCTTGGTTTGGTCCTCCCCAGCTCAGCCACAATCGAGGAATGTAACTTTGGGTAAATTACTCAGTGGCCCAAAGACTATTTAAGATGCTCTCTAATGTCCTCTTCAGCCCAAAAGGCTTTATTTTCCTACCCACTACCCGTTTCCTCTGACAAAAGAGCTCCTGAAATCTATGTCTCCTCTCAAAGTGACAGCAAAGGCCCTAGCCAATGTGGCTTAGTTGGTTGGGCGTCATCCCACAAAGTGAAAGGTTGCTGGTTCGATTCCTGGTCAGGGCACAGTCGGGGAGCATACAAAAGGCAACCAACTGGTGTTTCTCTCCTTCTCTTTCTCCCTCTCTTCCCCTCTGAAAAAACAAAACAACAAAAAACAATAACAACAAAAGTGACAGCAAAGTACAGTGGTGTGCAAATGCTGCTTGGTGCTTTCCACCCTCCCCTGTAAAGAGGGGATTTATAGGGGAGTACCCAGCAGACTCTCACAGACCTCCACAGCCACCATGTGGCTCAAGATCCACCATGAGGCAGAAGTGATTAAGAGTCCGTCAAATCTGGGTTTAAAGCCCAGTTTATTGACTTGTTAAATCCGGTATGCTTATTAACTGTGTGAGCGCTTGGGAAGTTACTTAACTTCTCTGAGCTCTTAATATCAATAGTATCTTTCTGTGAGCCATTACTGCCAGCATGAAAGACCATCCAAACAGCACTTTGCATTCATTTAGAACTCATTCAGAATAGCAAAGTTCACTGGCAATGTGGGCTGCTCCAGACACACAAAGAATAGAAAAAGGAACTGGAAAGAATTCAATGGAAAGTTCAAATATGGAAAATTCTCAGCACCCTCTATGATTACTCTTTGCTTTTCTTCCAAGCATGTTCAAGCATTTTACACAGATTATGTTGTTCAGGCCAAGTCTTGAGGAGGGACCAGTAAATATCCTTCCCAACCCTCTTTCTCAGGAGGGGAACCAGAGAATGAACTGCACTGTCTCATTATTCATCTCTCCCACCCCCAGAATGAGCACAGAGCTTGGCTATTAAAGGTTTGTTTAATGAAACAATGGCAATGCAACCCCCTCGAAGGCAGAGCAACCTGGGGTGAATAACAGCTAATGTGTACTGAGCACTTGCTATGTGCTAGGCACTGTTTCAAATGCTTTACATGTATTCCTTTAGCTAAACTTGAAAGCAACCTTATGAAATGGGTATTATCAGGGAACTGAGGCCAAGGGAGGCTAAGTAATTTGCTTAAAGTCACAGAGCTGGGAACTAGTTTGTCAGACCTCAGAGCCTGAGCTTTTAAGTATTACTAAGCTACAGGCTCCTTGGTTAAAGTTATACTTCTTCAGTTGCTTTTCCCACTTCAGTTGCCTAAATAAATCCAATAAAAGCCCCCAAACCAAATAAAATCAACATGTTGTCTTTGATGGAAAACATAAGGACCCTGCCTGTGGAGCTCTCTGACTTTGAGAACAGAATCCTTCTTCTTCTACTTGGCAGCAAGGAGGAGCAACATGCTTGGGACTCCTCCCTTCTTTGCTCATAAGGTCACATTTTCACATACTGATGTCCAAAGGGCAGAATGGTGTTTCCTCCCAGTGTGGAACACAGGGCCTAGATTCCTTCCTTCAACATTTACTCAGTACGTTGCAGCACCAGTACTGAACTATGGGTGGGGACCACAATGAGAAAATGACTCAAAAAAAAGACTCATGGTCCCTGTCCTTGAGGAGCTTGCAGTCTAATGCAAAAATATAATGTAATCACACAGATAAAACTGCAACCAGGCAGGGAAAATACATAATTCAGTGAGCCCTCACAACACGTAAGACCTAGGGGCTCGTCAGGAAGCTCCAGAACAGTTTCTGGGAGGAAGGAAGGTTGGAACTGAGATTGTCAGGGTGGTTAGAAAGTCAGTGACTAGGGAAGAGGAACAGGGAGAACACTCCAGGCAGAGGAGGAAATGCAACAAGCAAAGCCCTTTAGCTACCAACGGCTGAGGAAGTAGGTAGCAAAGTTAGGTAAGCAGGAACCAGACAGTGTAGGGAGGTGACAAGATCAGATTTGCCTTTTAAAGATACCTTCTTCCTGGCAGTTTTCACTTGCACATAACTCCTTGCTAGGAGAGTAAAACCTTGCATAAATGAACTTTGTGCAAATAACACGTGCTTTTATGCTAAGGTCTTTTATCTCAGGGAGGGCTGTGGTGATAACCATTAGGGTCCTCATGGGTTGTAAGTATGTGCTTTCAAGCTCTGGTACCACAGTGACTTGCTCCAACATATGGGACATGTATGGTCACCAAATAAAAAGCACAGGTACAAAAAAAGCAAGAATGACCAGCACGGGCCTGGAAAGAACACTTTTTACAATGGAAAAGGATGAACAGTATTCCTTTTGCACATATGCAAAAAATTATCTCATCTCTTTGGTGGCAGCATATTTGTGGGACTAACAACATTTTCCTTAAGAGTTTCCAGGTGTTACAGCGGCTATTCTTAGAGGAGCCACTGTAAAGGTCAATTTAATCAGCATAAGAACTTTCAAAGTGCCAGCATAAAAAGAGGCACTGGGCAGTAATAGTTGCCCAGGGATGGTTTTAATTTGCCAATTTATGGGGCTAGAATGCTCTGATAGCAACTGGCAACAGCATCTTCATGTCCTTAGGAAAGCTCTGAAGTTGTAAAGTTTAAAAGTAAAAAAATAGGAAAATTGAAATATTTCACAGGATGCTAAAGCAAAGGACGCCAACTAACTATCTTGGCTGCTGGATGTGACTGAATTTGAAGCACCACCTCTGTCTGGCTTTCCTTATGGGGAAAAGAAACAGTTTCCAATGGAAACACCCAATTCCACAGATCAAATAACAAATATATGTAGACACTGATCGTCCTTCCCCATGGCCCAGGCACTGTGCTGAATGCTACAGCTACAGCAATAAGCAAGAGATTCTGAGAGAAGAGATCCTGCCTCTGGCAACACAGCTGGGTAGGAAACTGAAAAAAATTCTTCTGTCAAACCCTGTAGAAATGCTAGATATATAACAATATCCTTTAGTTACACAGCTGAGCTTGCAAGAAAGCAAGTAGGTTCCCCAGGGACCAAAAATGCAGTGGGGAACTAGAAACTACACTGGTAAATGAGGTCAAGCCTTTTCAGTTGCCCTGGGAAGTGGCTGTTTATTGCTCTTGGGCCTACCTGAAACAGGGAATTGGAACTGAACACCAATATAAAGTGAGGATCCTCAGAGAGAGAGAAAGCAGGCTAGAAAAAAACTAGCCCATTGACAAAAGTGACAAAAAGCTCCAAATTGAGAGCAAAAAAGTATCTCTTCTAATAATCTTTAACTACAGACCTTTCCACAAGCTAATTTAAGACTTGAATTGTACTACTACATGGTCTGAGAATCCCCAACCCAAAAATTTAACAACAAAAAAAGTGGCCCTAAGCTGACAATAACTAACTGTGACATCTAGCAGAAGAAATGTAAAACTCTGATAAGACCTACCCTCAATCAGCATAAAGGAGTCCCACAAGTAAAGCCCAGCGGAAGATGAACTCACAATTCAAAATACGAGTATTTATGCATAAACAATACATCACGAAAAGGCTTAAGAAATTTAATAGCAGGATAAGACTTCCTGAAAAAGACAAGATAATAGAATGAGCAGATAAACTACAAAATATAAGCACATTTCAAATAATTTAAAACCAAAAATAATGAAAAACATGAGAAAAGAACATACTGGAAAAGAGTCAGAGGAAAAGAAGTTTGGGGAAAAAATAAAACTTGTAGAAAGGTAGTTATTGAAATTAAAAACTAAATAGATGGGTTACACAGAGATTAGACTAAGTTAAAGGAGGAATTAGTGAACTGGAAAACAGATCTGAGAAAATGACCTACCAAAGGGCTTCTACCAATTAGGAGAACACAGAGAAATGGCAAATGAGAAATAAAAAGCTCAAGAAAGAAAGGAGAGTGGAAGAGAGGTAATATTTAAAGGGATAATTTAAGAATTTCCAGAACTGATTGAAGACAAGGAATTTTCAGACAACAGTAAATTCACATCTGGGCACACTGTTTAAACTGGAGAATTACACAAAGACAAAAAGATCTTAAATTCATCCTGGTGAAGAAGACTGACAATTAACAAGTGAAAGTAGAATTTAAAATAGTAATAAGCTCCATAAGGACAATAAAACAGAATAATAGGACAAAGGGCCTTAGATGGAGTAGTCGGGAAAGGCTTCCCTGAGAAGGCAACATCTGAGAGGAGCCCTGAATCATGAGAAGCATCCAGCTTAAGCCAACCTATGGGACCAGTGTTCCAGGCATGTCAAGTGCATAAAAAGACATCAATGCAGGGATGGGCTTGGTATGTTCAAGGAAAAGAAAGAAAACTAGTGTGACTGAGTACAATAAATCACAGGAAGAGTAGTGTGAAAGAAGAGCTGAGAATGTGGAGGAAGCCAAACCTCAAATGCTTTGTACAACATTTAAAATAATATCCAAAGTACCAAAATTTGTAAATTAATTGTTGGCTAAAATAGCTAGTTTCTCCCTAGCTCATGGAGATCTGAATAAATATCAAAATATTTTTGCAGCTCTCAAATCTACTTTTCAATTTGGGCCCCTTCCTTTTTATTCCACCCCCGCTACTCAAGTTGTGGCTGCGAGTGCAGAGTTAGCAATAAAATCAACTTTCCTTCCATTTTTGAATCTGGAATGGCTTTCCAGAAAGTAGACCAAATTCTAGCACTATCTGATTTTGGTAATGCTCTGTAGCCAAAGGATAACAGAGTCTCCATAAACAAAACAGCTTGGAGTGACTAAATGAGAAAAGATAGTAAGCAACTTTAATTTAGAATCAGTTATTTTTTTGTTGTTGTTGTTCTATCCTAGATAGAATCTTCAGTTTCTGAAAATGCAGCACTTCCAGGTCCTTAGAAAAAATACTTGTAGGGGGTCATAAAAAATGTTCTTTAAAGTTTTGTGGATTTACTTCTACGTTTGCCCTAATACTACTGGTTTTAGGATGTTTGAAGAGCTGTGGAAAATAAGAACTGTTCAAGGGCACGCATTCTGAATTGGGTGGAAGGAACTTCGGAAGAGCTGGGGTGGAGGAAAGCAAGCTCTGGCGGAGGAATGATTCAGCACAGAGTCCTGGCCTGTTAGTCTAACCTACCTCTTTGATGGTAGGGACTGTCACACACCACTTTTGTCTCCATCACAATATATACTACACACGACAACTATGCCTACCCTTTCGGATAAAGGGCAAGCCATTGCTAATAAGTTAACCAGTCTGCTTATGAACTGGGATATTAGGAATGAATTTTTATGCTGTTTGGTTGAGTTCAGTAATTTTCCAAAAGGACATTAGCTGAGGGGCAGGTTGCCCTAACCAAACCAGTAAATCTCATCTGATAATGTTCGGCCTCATCCCCTACATTTGATAATGTGCTCTTAAGGCCTCTAGACTCCAGCCTCCTGGGCTCAGGAACGCTCAGTCTCCTATCCTCTAGCTGTAAAGTGCTTTTAAGAATAAAGCCAAAGGCTGGATGGAGCTACTGACAGACTTGAGAAAAGCCTAGAACCTGTGGGGACAGTCACTGCTTCAGGACTTGGCTAAAATGTGTGCTGCTGAAGGGGAGTCCCAGGGCCCCTGATGTAGCAGGGACAGGAGGGCATTTACTTCAACCTGGGAGGGCCTCCTGGAACAGTCCTATCAGTCTCTAAAGAACGACACTCCGCAAGAGACTGAGAAGGGGCAGCACAGTGAATCAGAACTAAATAGAGCATCTCACAAATAAGTAAATATGCCCCAAACTAGCAATGAACACAGACCAAAAAAATGCAACAAAATAGAGATGAGTTTCCCATGGCCCCAAAATCACGTGGGATATTAGTTAAGAACGCAGCTTAAGAACTTCTGTGGGCAGACCAAAGATTTGCCTTTTGAAACATATCCCATTGATTATGCTCACATATATTCAAGTTTGAGAACCGCAGTGTTAGATTTACAATAAACATAAAATATACACAGTTCTTGCCCCCTAAAAGTGGGATAGTCAAATATTCTTTTTCTAGAATCCCAAACATATCCCAACACAGTTACCCCCACAGAGTAGCCACTTAGAATCAAGACACATTAAATTATTTATAATCTCTCGGCTTCAGGCCAAACACAATTTTTTATATTAATTTTCTTTATTTATTGATTTTTAGAGAGAGGAAGGGGGCGAGAGTAAAAAACATCAATTCTTCATTCCACTCACCCATGCACTCATTGTTTGATTCTTGTATGTGCCCTGTGCCCTGACAAGGGATTGAACCCTGGCATATCAGGACGACTCTCCAATCAACTGAGCTACTCAACCAGGGCCCATAATTTTTCTTTGAAAGTAACAAAGCAATTGAGTATGCTCCTATCCACACCAGCACTGCCGCAGCCAAAGCTGCACTGCAACCAGATCCTCATTAAATAGCCCCCAAACAGAGCAGCCAGCAAAGAAATTAAAATCCATTTCCTGTGTTGCTATTAGGAACCTGAATAACAAACTCAGATAAAGTCACTTGACCCTGGTAGGAAAATCCCAGAACAGAGACTGGAAGTTGCAACATATCCCATGGTTTTATTAAAGGCTACTTGTTGATGTGCAACTGCAAGCAGGCCTGAGGGGTCAGGCTGCCTGCAGCAGTATAGGATACTGGGTTAATGGGCCGCTCTTTCCGCCCTGGACACTAAGAAGGAAAAGCAGTCCTGCTTTTGAGGTATGCCCCCAACCCAGGCAAACCCTCATCACCGGTCTCTTCTGCCACAGAACAAAAGCACTGAGAAATGTGGCGTTTCGGCAAGAGCTGGTGCAGAGAGCTGAGAAACAGAAGAGCAGGTAGCAGGTGCCTCTTTGATTGAGCATGAGGGTACTTCAGCTGACTGCCATGTGTCCAGAGTTGGTCCTATGAGGGTAGGTCTTTCCTTCCCATGTATAACTGCCTTTCCTGCTTGAAAGCAGGGAATGCAAACTGATGGCCTTCAGGACACAATGGGCCCACTAATCAGTTCTATACCCACATTACAATTGTCTACATTTTCAGATGAGAACAATTTATACAGATATTCAGACTTCCATCTTCTCTTGAAAATTCAGGACCTACATATTAGGGCCTTGGGGCCAAATCAGTCCGAGTCACAGATGTCCGTGAACTCTGGCTCCACCACAGCTTCCCCTCAATCCCTACTGTCCAATACGCCCCCTCTTCTTTGACTCGAACACCCACCCACCTAGGGGCCTGGCCCCTGTGGCCATCCGGTTAACTTCGCTTGCTCTCGAGCTCCGTGATAGATCATTCATCCCCTCACCTTGAAGTTAAGACATGCCACAGAAGCCCAAATATGAACAGCAGACATCTGAATTCTCTACACCGAGGCTCAAGAAAACACCTTACCCACGACATGTAAAACAGGCTCCTGGACAAAGAGAAGGGGCCCTCTTTCCTGCATGTGGGAAAAACCTCTGCAGAACCCGGAAAACCTCCTGCCACAATACTCAAGAGATGTGACAGAGAACCAAGTTCTGCCCAGTGACTGTGTTTTCAAGCACTTGGCTGCATTTTTCTTTGCTACTGATGTGCTTTACAAGAGATTCACCGGTTTCATTCAACAGTGAAGTGCACATGTGAGGCTTCAGGGACAGTCCCCATTTTAAGCAAATTTCTAAATTTAACCCCATTTTTGGTCAGCAGTTCTATCCCACCACAGCAGGCTTTTGTTGGGAGCTAAAAAAAAAAAAAAAGAGTAGGACTTGCCTTGTGTACCTCTATGTCTAGAGACCATTACCAGAGATCTCATGCCAGTAAAAAGTTCAACAATTTTCAAGGAAACGGATTACTTCTACCTCAGACAAAGGCGCATATTAAAAATAGTCTCCCTGCCCTGACTGGTGTGGCTCAGTGGATTGGGTGCCAGCCTGCAGACTGAAAAGTCACCAGTTCGAATCCCAGTTAGGGCACATGTCTAGGTTGTGGGCCAGGTCCCTAGGTGGGTGGGTGTTCGAGAGGCAACCAATCAATATAGCTATCGCACATCAATGTTTCTCTCCCTCTCTTTTTGCCTCCCTTCCCCTCCCTCTAAAAACAAAAAACTAAAAGCTTTTTAAAATAGTCTCCCTGCAAACACAAGATTTTTAAAAAATTTTCAGAATCCAGGGGTTCCATTTCTAAAATACTCTGAATAACTTTAAAGATCTTTCTGAACTCTAAGACCTTATACCTAAGGATTAAAAGATCATTTAAAAAAGGGAGAATTTAGTACGTTATCAGAGAGAGATTAAAATAAACCCAAGCCTGTTATTAAAATAAGCGTAGCCTAGTCCTGGACAGTTGGTTCAGCTGGTTGGGACGTTGTCCCATACACCAAATGGTTGTGAGTTCAATTCCCGCTCTGTTGGGGTGCAGGGAGGCAACCAATCAATGTTTCTCTCTCTCATCTCCCACTCTTCCCCTCTCTCTAAAACAAATAAATATATCTTCAGGAGAGGATTAAAACAAATAATAATAAAATAACTGTAGTCTGTTCTTCAAGCTGTATAAAGTTATTTGGGCTCTACTGAGATCCTACCCTTTGGAGGCTGCTTATACAGATTATTTAGATTAAGTTATAAAATCTCAGTTCCAGGAGGGCTGGATCTTATCTACTGGCCATAAAAAATTAACCAGACATAGTACCCATTGATGAGGGGTAACCAAGATGTCATGATTCTAAATCTCTGAACAGATAATTAACATATATTATTTAGAATGAAACAGGAAAAAAGTACACGTATTTCCTTTTTTGTTTGTTTGTTTTCCTTTTTCTTTAAAAGATTTTATTTATTTATCCCTAGAGAGAAGAAGGGAGGAAAAGGGGAGAGAAATATCAATGTGTGGTTGCCTCTCGTGCGTTCCCCACTGGGGACCTGGCCCCGCAACGCAGTAATGTGCCCCGACCAGGAATCGAACGGGCGACCCTTTGCTTTGCAGTCCAGCACTCAGTCCACTGAGCGACACCAGCCAGAGCAAAGTACACTCATTGCCCCTTTACTGAAACATCCTACTTTCCCTGAGGCCTGTGATTTCTACAACGGCTCCCTAAGCAGAGTGGAGCCCACCATTCATCAGTAGCTTCCAACTCAGAGTGTCTGGCACTAGTGACACTCGGAGCCGGATCACTCTTTGCTACAGGATTATCCTGCACATTGTAGGATGTTTATTAGCAGGGTTCTTGGCTTTTACTCGCTAGATGCAGGTAGCAACACCCCCCTTCCCTTGTTGCAACAACCAACAATGTCCAAACATTGTCAGATGTCCCCTGGAGAGGGGGGCAAAATTGCCCCTAGTTTTGAACCACTGTTCCGGGCAAATTTTACCACACAAGTTAGTGCAGAATCGTGTCCCACCCAGTCTTGTTGCCTGATGACTCATGGGATCCCCAACCACTCTAAAATTCCCCGAGAGCAGGACTGATGTCAACCTCTCAGGTGCACCTACCCTAGCAAAGTATCAGACATGCAAACCCTTCGGGAAGTATTGATCCCGGGGACTGAGGGTCAAGTAACTCCAGGAGCTAGTCTTGTCCCGCACTCCCTGTGCCTCAGCTACGAGGTAGAAAAAGGGATCCTCCAAGGGTTAGGCTGAGACTGTGCTGATGGGATTTCACACGACCACTGAGAGACCTACCCATGGCTCTCTGGTCACGACAGGTTTACAGTAACCCACCAGAGACAACGGAGTGATCGCATATTCTATTTTCATTGGCAGCCTGCCTTCTCACCACTCTCCAGAGCCACACCCGGAGGAGTGAGAGGTCACAGGTATCCATAGCACTGCCTGGTGGGTAACCAGGAATTTCCAAATCCTCACGGAAAACCACACAGTAAGCTGGGCAGTATTTGAAACCAAGAGTGAGACCAAGTGTCCCAGTTCAGTGAAAGCTCCTGAGAGGAGTATGTTAAGCAAGAGAACCAAACAATAATAAACACCCTGGCCTCCTTGAGCAGTGCCCAAGGAACCAACCTCTTTTATGCGACACAGTCCCAGCAAGCCCTTAGCCACTTTCAGGAAAAGTCTTTGTGTCACACTCCAGCCATTCCCAAAGCATGCTTCCCTCTCTCCTGAAATATACACAGCTTTCCACCTCTGCTCCACCTCTCCCTATCCATTAAAAGAACAAGATAGGTCAAGCCAGTCACCTAAGACGGAGTCACCATTTCTAGAAACCAGCAACAGAGGCCCTTGTGAGGTCCAGGGTCCGAGCCCAGTGGGGCCTGGCCCAGAGAAGCAATGCCAGAGATGGGCACAGAAACGGCTAAAGCAGATCAACCTGCAAGGCTGTTTCAACTGCAAATGAGCACAGGGCCATGAAGCCCTGGGGTGGAGAGTGAAGAAACCAGTATCTGGCTGATAGGGAACAAGGGCAAGAAAAGAAATTTGATAGCCAAGTTTTTTAAGTAGTCCAAAATTATTCTGTTTTTCCAAACCAAAATTTACCTCTTCAAGGGAAAGGGGCGGGAGGGGGTGGATCAAACTCATGGGATATCACTGGAGGAAGTGAATGTTTTCTTTGGCTCTGCCCTGGAAAAAAGTTTCAAAATCATCTGATAGAGTCTTCTTCTCTACTAAATTATTGTCCAGTCCACTGGTTTCTCTTTGCTTTGATAACAGGAATGTGATGAAAAACAAGCCACATTCCTCTAAAAAAGCACCTTCTTGCAACAGAGATGGTTGGCGCTTAAAAAATCACCTGAAAAGGCTATCAGCCCCCTTTCTCCCCTTTAGGGGACAGTAGGGAACAGAGGGGTTCTGTGGTGCTGTCACTTACAAGATTCTTACAGATCAGTTCTGAGAAGGATTTCTGGCCCTGACCTCAGGCTGTACAAATATCAAGTGTCACCTTGGGGTGTGCTACACCACGTACCTCCGTTCCCCTTCCAAGCAGGGTCTTGCTCAATTTGTCCTGAGCCTGGTGGAGAGAGGCTAAGCACACACAGGAGGGCAATGACGACTAGGAGTCAGCACTCAGTCCTCTGCTTACCGCAGCGTGCGCAGGGGGAAGGCCTGGCAGCAGACTCCGGTGCAGGCACCAAACCAGGGCAATGTGCATGGGCAGGACAACACTGGGAAGACCTAGCCCCAGAGCCACCACTGCCACCCATTAGCCGTGTGATCCTGAAGAGATAACTCCTTGAGTTTCAGTTTAGAAAAGACATAAGACCACCTACCTCATCGGTGGCTGTCTGGATAAAATAATAAAAGTATCATGGAAATGTCAGCTAATATTCAGCAGTGTAGGGGGTAACTGAGAAATTTGCAGATTCCCTCTTCCCACTCCCTAGTTGGCTCCCACCTTGAAACCTTAGGCTGGTTATCACGACAGCATCCTCAGTGTTGTCCTTGCAAGACCCTCAGAGCTCTTACCATGCCCAAGGAGTGGCTGGGATTCAACATTCTAGTTGCCCTGACAATCAACATCAGGCCAATCAAGGGCTTGTTGGTACCAATGTCCCCTTGTAAGACTGCAAACAGCCCCTTGGGCCAGGAATTAGTCCCTCTTAGATGTCCTGATCCATGACAAAATCTAACATGGCAAGGGCCTGACTGCCTGAGGGGCTCCCACACCTACCCCAGTTCTCTTCCAGGATCAGGGACCATCTCACTTTATTGGTGTGGACAATTTGGGGCATGGTAAAAGGCAACATTCCGAGGTACGAGATGTAAATTATTGTCTTGATGGAACTGGCCTGCTTCCACAGACTAGAACTTATCATTGACTAGTCCTTCCACACACCTACAGTGCCACGACTCAGACTGCTGGACTGTGGGAAGGTCCACCTGCAGAAAGTCATCTCTTCACTCCTCTGAACTCCTGTAGCACTCTGTTCCATTCTACTGTCACTTAGCACCACCCACCAAATGTTCAGTTTCCCTCACACTTGTTCTACTTCCCCTACCTGACCGTAAACCCCTTGAGGGCAGGGACAGAGTTTGTACCTCTTTGTATGCACAACATGCTTTCAATAGAATGGAGGCACAGTACTTTTCTGATACAGAATGTCGGTCATAAGAATCCTCCAGAATCCAAAAATCAATGCCTTCTGGATCAAACAGGAAGTCAAATTCTTGCAAATGAGCAGGCTAAGAAAATTCTATTGCAATCCTGTTCTCTAGAAATCAGTAATCCATTTGTTAGGTATACATGACGGATTCTCTCTTAACCAGAAAACTCATTTTCTGCTCTTGCCCAATAATGAAAGAATAGCATTCTCAATTATGTGTTTTATCTAAAATTTGGTACATGGTGCCATTCCCAAAAAGTTCAGCCGGAGACGCTCTTCTGAACTCTCGCTTCTCTAAACACAAAGACCATTCATTCTTTAGTCCACACTGTATTAGTTCTTCCAAAGAACAGTTAAAGACAGCTCACTGAAAGGAAGCTACAGGCCTATCTGCCCTTTACAGACACTGAATTCATGCCATACATTATTAGACTGAAGGGCCCTAATGTTTTTCTCCTCTGTGACATAAAGGACACCAATACTTGCTGAGTCAAGTTCTTTAACACAAAGACTCCCTACAGGGTAGTTTCCTTTCTCATCCACAGGAGAAAACAAAAACACTCCCAACCTGATCTGTCTAGAGTGCTCTTTCCCCAGTTCGTATGTCTGGTAAACTCCTACTCATCCTTCAAGTTCAGATCAGATATCACCTTCTCAGGAAAGCCTTCCAAGGCATCTCCCCTTCCCAACCTGATTTAAATGCTTTCCCACCTACTGCTATCATAGTCCCTGCGGATTCCTCAGTTACAGTCTCAGCACATTGTCATGCAATTATTTCCATGCTACTAACAAGTGGGGGGTGAGGCAAGAGTCTCTCAAAGTGTAACCAGAAACTACCAGGATCTGAACCACCTCGGGAACTTCACAGAAATGCATATTCCTGGATTCCCACCCCAGACTTACTGAATCTGCATCTTAATAAGCCCAACTCACAGGTGATTTTTTTGCATTTTGAGAAGAACTACATTAGAGTGTGAGCTTCCAGGAAGTAAGGACTGCGCTTTGTTTTGTCTTTGCATCCTATGTACCTTGACTCCATTCAGTAAGTGTTCAAAGTCTCCATGCAATGGCATTATTCAGTAAATGCCGCATGCCTGAGAGTCTTCACGGAGTAAAATGCAAATATGCACATGCAAATATGCACACAGAAGAGCAGTGTCTTATCTGGTCCTTGGGCTACCTAGAAACAACCTTCAGAAAATATGCCCCAGCTGGAACAACACATTAATCCTACTCCACTCTCACGGACATTAGGCAAAGCAGTCTAGGTAGTGAGAAAAATCTTCAGGCTTTCAGATCAAAACAACAGTTTAAGTCCTGGCCGGGTCACTCAGTTAATTAGTGTTGTCCTGATACACCAAGGTGGCGGGGTGGTCAGGGCACATACAAGAATCAACCGATGAGTGCATGCATGAGTGGGTGGAACAGCAAACCGATGTCTCTCTCTCTCTCCCCCCCTCCCCCTTCCTCTCTCCCTAAAATCAATAAATTAAAAAAAAATTTTTAAAGAGGAAATTCTCCTTAAAATCAAAGGATTCTTCTAGAAGATTTCTATTAAAAATAAATAAGTAAAACAAAACCAAAAAAAACCCAGGTTGCTTTTTTCCTTAAACTTCAAAATGTATAAAGGACACATGGACAAAGCCAAAGGGGATAGGTTTGAGGGTGGGAGGTAGGGACGGGGGGTGCGGGGGTGGGGAGTGGCAGCGGGTAGCAGGGGGAATGGAGACAACTGTACTTGAACAACAATTTAAAAACAAAACAAAACAAAGAAAACTTCAACTACCATTTCCCTAACTTGCTGAACAACTTTGGGCCAATGGCTTAACTTTTGTAAGCCTCAGCATGCACTTCTGTAGAAACAGAATCACACTGGCACATAAGACAAGGTTGTGAGTTATGCGGATTAAAAGGAAAAAGAAATTAAAAAGTGCATACATATTATGTATGATAAACACTAATTGCATATATAGTTTATGTCATTTTTTAAAAACAGAATTATCACCAAGTAAACTTTAGAAGGTTAACTTTTACAGAGGCCCAATAAAGAACATAGTTACACTGTCAGGCACATAAATGACAGAAATATAAAAAATTATGTAACCAAAATACTCAAGGTTTTTATAGGTAAGGCTTGAATCACAGAAGCCCTAGGCAGAGAGGGCCTTCAAGGGGTCCTCTAGTTCAGCCTTCTACCAGGAACCTGTTCAGAAACAAGGGCTAAAGATTCACCTGCTGTTGATCCTCTGAATGCTCCCCACAACAACCAACCAGGGCATCCTCTCATTTAACAAGTAGAGGGTATTGGATATCCCCTTCTTGCCCCCCAATATATGATTTATAGTATATTAGTACAGCCTTGGCTGGTGTGGCTCAGTGGACTGAGTGTCAGTCTACAAACCAAAAGGTTGCCAGTTCAATTCACAGTCAGGGCACATGCCTGGGTAGCAGGCCAGGTCCCCAGTTGGGGGCATGCAAGGGGCAACCAATCAATGTATCTCTTGCACATTGATGTTTCTCTCCTTCCCTTCCCCTCTCTAAAAATAAATAAATAGAATCTTAAAAAAAAATAGTATATTGCCTTGGCTGGTGTGGCTCAGTGGATTGAGTGCCGGCCTGCGAACCAAGGAGTCGCTGGTTTGGTTCCGGTCAGGGCACGTGACTGGGCTGCGGGCCAGGTTCCCAGTTGGGGGAACACAGGAGGCAACCTTCCTTCCTTTCTTTTCTTTCTTTCTTTCTTTCTTTCTTTCTTTCTTTCTTTCTCCCTCTCTCTCTCTCTCTCCCCCCCATCCCTTCCCCCTCTCTAAAAAAATAAATAAATAAAATCTTTTTTTTTAAGTATATTAGAAGCCACAGCGTCCCAACTTTGCCAAGCACAACAGTAGTCACCAACTGACTGGTGCAAGGGCTCCTGTCTACCACCTCTGTAAAGGAATCTGTCCTCTAGAACTTCTACTTTCCAGTACTCCTGTCTTGCACACTTTAGGAATGAGTAGATAAAAATTAAGTTACGTTGCCCTGGCCGGGTGGCTCAGCTGGTCAGAGCATCAATCCCAACATGCCAGGGTTGCGAGTTCAATCCCAGAACAGGGCACACACAAGAATCAACCACTGAATGCACAATAAGTGGAACAACAAGTCAATGTTTGTCTTTCTCCCTCTCTCTGTCTCTCTGTCTCTCTCTCAAATCAATAAATAAAAATTTTTGAAAAAGTTGTTTTTAACTAAATGCCTACTCTCAGCCAGCCAAGGTGCTGCTGTTTTAAAAACATTTTTTGTGAAATCCTCCCAATAACTCTTTGAGTAAGTTTTATTGTTTCCATTTCAAAGATAAGGTTCAGAGCAGGAAAGCAGTCTGCCCTGCTGAGACCACAGAGGAGTCAGAATCCCGACACAGGTCTTTCTGGCTCCCCAGCCCTGCTCTTCCCTCTGTACCAGGCACGCTCCCCACCAGCTGACAAAGCACGGGATCCTTCATCCATCCTATTTCCAACACTGCTCAAAAGCCTCTCTGGGACTCACTCTGCCCATAGGTAGAATGACAGTCTTGGGGGACAGGGCAGATGCTCAAATGGGACCACGCTCTCTGCCTATCAGCTGCATCAAAGGAACACTGAAATTCAACAAGAGCAGTAATGGAATGCGTGGAGCTTTTCAGAGAAGCTTACTTTAAAAAAAAATTCAGGCGAAGCAAGGGAGATCTGCTTACCCAGCACTTTTCTGAGTGAGAATCGACAAGCAGTCTTTAGCAGGGACTCTCTAACTAAGGCTTCTGGTCCTATCTTTCCTGTGGCTTTTCCTTACCCAGGAACAAGCAACAGAGTGTGTGTGTCTCTCCCCACCCCCTCTTACAGCCGAGGCTGGTTACAGTTACGCTTACGCATTCCGATACAGACATGCCTTTCAGACCAAGGAGGGGGTGGGGGTGGCCAACTCTCAGAAGCCCTGGAACAAATAGTTGGCAACAGCTGTGTTCACAGCAGACAGCAGTTGGTCCCCAGCTACTGTTTTCTCCTCCCACTCTAGGTTATCAGCTATAATGTAGTGCCCCTACTTCAAACAGTGGCTCCTAAAGCAATCAAGTCTGTTGGTTTTGCAAAAGCAGTCAGGAAGGCCAAGAGGTAGTCAATCCCACCCCCATCCCTCTGTGCAGTTTCCAGGATGTCCCAGAGCCACACAGCCCTAACAGCATTCTTAAAAGGAGAAAATCTTTGGGAGCCCTTCCCTTTTAAAGAAGTTCCCCGCTCTCCACTCAGAAATCTCTGGAACTGTGAAGAAATCTCTGCTAACTAGCCCAATCAAAATGGAGAAAGAATAAAAGGGGTTTTGATTAAGATCCCATTCTGCCTCTCCCCCTCCCCCACCTCAACAGCTGAGAAGTACAGGCTTCTCAACTGTTTTCTCCATGAAGGTCTGGAATCGGTCTTAAGGTGTCTAATGGACAATCAGAATGGACAGCCCCAGAGAGACTCAGGGATGTAGAAGGAGCCACTAGCAAACAAGAAGGGAAGACTGGAAATTTCTGTATGGGAGCCGGCCTACTGTAACTACGAGACATTTTCTAAAAGGCTTCCTCTACCCCACAAGCAGTAGTACCATAAACAAGCTCCCACCCTTCTTCCCTTCCCAGCCCTGATCCACATACAACCCGTTCATTACCTGTCTAAGACCCAAAAGGAAAGGCATCCTGCAACAGCATCGTCCACACTAACGTTTGCAACAAAGGGCTTTTAAAAGTTAAAGTCCTGGAACGAGCATTTCCCCTGGTGGGCCTGCGTGCTCCGCGGTCCCAGTTAAGCAGCCTTCCTGAGCAAAGCAGAGAAAGTAAACAGAGTCCTGGGACCAAGCAGGCACTCTCCCTCCTGCTCTCCTCGCTACTCCCCCCGCCTGGCTCCGACCCACCCCCACCTTCTCGTGACATATCTCAGACGCAGCAAAGCCGAAGCTGTCTGCCAAGGGGGAAATGACATCAGTTCAAGCACAGCAGAAAAAGCTCCAGACAGCTGCTATGGAACTGAGGAGGATGTGCTGCAAACCCACAATGGCCAGCCCTGGACCCACCTAGAGCTGGGGCCTGCAACAGAGGACAGAGGCAGCCCCTGCTCCCATCAGCTCCCCTCGGCTCTGAGCAGGCTTCGGTGTACATAAACCAAGAGTCTAAAGCTGAAAAGAACCACGTTTCTCTGAATAAGGATTGGACACTACAGCCCCTGAGGTATTGTTTCTCCTCCTTGGGAAAAGAAAAACTAAGTGTCACAGAGCCTTCCAATCCCCACCCCTGCTAGAGTCAGTGCTTTAAGGCTGGCTGTCCCAACTTTCTCTAGAGATTGAGGCACTTGGCAGAGAACGTGGAGAGGCACCTCTTCCCCAGCTAAGGTAGGCCATGCTACCTTGGATGCTGACCTCTCGAGCCCTCGCTTCAACAGGAGAGTTTATATTTCATAAACAAACTGCGCAAGTACAGGTGCCAACATCTTTCTTCACTTGCCTTACAAAAGGTACAACAAGTCCCACCGCAGCCTCCAAGTTGCCAGTGAAGCAGATCATCTATATTTAAACCAACTCTTGCTTCTTAAAAGTTCACCACCTTCGGTTTGTCATGTCTTCTTTTCTAAGCTCAGTTTATGGAGAAAATGGCGAACAGCAAGCTTTGCACAAAAAGCAACGGCCCTGGGGTTGGTGTCCTGATCTGACTTTTCCTAGTCAGTGGTGTAAGCCAGCTCTCATCTGGCCACCATTCCCTAGGCAGCAGGTCACAGTAGCTCTCCCCAACCCGGAATCCTCTACCCAAGAAAACTCTAACAAAGGACAAAAGGCCTATGTTTGAACTTGGACTTGCAGAGGTGACTCTCCTTAAAGGAGAGGAACTTTGTAAATCCAAAGTTTCTTTCTACTAACCTTGTAAGCTGCTGATTAGAGGTATATTTTCCATGACTCAAAGCAAGTATATCTATCTCATCTTATTTTCTGCAACAATTTTCCTCCAGTGATATTTACCAAAGGCCTCTATGGGAATGGCACTGTGCTCGGCATAACCCAGGTAAGTCAGAAATGATTGTTGCAAATTGGTATCTATCACCCCCACCTAGGCCGATAAATTGGCAGTACACAACACTTACAGCATAGTGACTTGCCAAAAGTACTTTTCGATCATTAGTGAATCCAGCCAAACACAATGTGCTTGCTGCAGGTCTCCTACTGACGGTCAAGGTCACACTGACTTTCCTGACAAGGAAATGAATGAGCCAAGCCAGCTGAGCCATATCCTCTAGGCTCAGGAAAAGAATGAATCCCAGTTTCACTGCTATTGAGAAAAGGGGAGCCCTGGCTGATGTAGCTCGGTGGATTGAGCGTTGGCCTGTGAACCAAAGGATCACCAGTTTGATTCCCCAGTTGGGGCACATGCCTGGGTTGCAGGCCGGGTCCCCAGTGGGGGGCAGGCAAGAGGCAACCACACATTCATGTTTCTCTCCCTCACTTCCTCCCTCCCTTCCCCTCTGTCTAAAAATAAAATAAAATCTTAAAAAAAAAAAAAAAGAAAGAAAGAAAAGGGGAGATGTACAGAGAGAGTGGTTCCTGCTGCTGAAGGTATCTGGGGCATAAGGAGCCATTCTTTAGCCTATCCGTATTCTTAAGACACGGTCATACAGTCTCCAGGAATGTCCAACCTTTTGGCAACTCTGGGTTACACTGGAAGAAGAAGAGTTGTCTTGGGCCACACATTAAATACATTGCAACACATAATCATAAAAAAATCTCATAATGTTTTAAGTAAATTTACAATTTTGTGTTGGGTCACATTCATAGCCATCCTTGGCTGCAGACGGGCACCCCTGGCCTATCCCATGCCTTGCCACAGTCCTCATCTACCGGCCAAAGTGCCAGATAGGCAGGCCTGGACATCGAGGTACAGCCACCCAAGGGAAGAGCGAAGAACCTGTTTTCTTTCTTTCTTTGAAATTGATTGATTTTATAGACAGAGGAGGGAGGGGGAGATAGAGAGAGAGGGGGCGGTATCATTTTTTGTTGTTCCACTTATTTATGCACTCATTGATTGATTCTTGTATGTGCCCTGACCAGGGATCGAACCCACAACCTTGGGGTATCAGGACAACACTCTAACCAACTCAGCTACCCAGCTAGGGCCCAGAAAAGCTCTTTTCAATGCCTTCCTTTCATTTCCTCAGTTCCCAGGCAGCAGCTGACCACCACAAAACACGTGCACCATTATTAAGTTTGACAGCCAAACTGGAGGAAAGGCATCCTAAGCCATTCACAGGCAACTGTGATCTGAACCTACCTAACAAGACAGGGTGGTACCTGCAGTTCTCCAGAAAAAGGACTATGGTGTAAGTATACTCACTCATTTGTTTCACTCCTACTGAACACCCAGTGTGCCAGGCACTGCTCTAAGCACTTGGGATACCACCATGAGCAAAATACCCAAGAACCCTTGCTCTGATGGACTATGGAAACATTCCCCATTTCTAAACAATACTTATCATCAGGATCTCTGAATAAGTGGAATTGCAACAAAAATTACTAGAAATCCAAATATAACTTTGTAAAAGTTCAATCTAAGTGATCAAAATTACATCATAGACTTCCCGATTTCCCCCTAATGAATCATCCTTTTATGGATGCTACTCAAGACAGTGTTTCTTCTAATCTGAATTTTTCTACATTTTCTTCTTACGAGATTATACATTCCTGGTTTGCAAGGCAGCATTAAATTCAACGCATTACAACCTAGCACAATAGCATACACCCTAACAGAGTGATTACTGACAATGGCTTCTTTTCACTAATCTACTTCTCCTTGCCACAGCTGACCAATCCTCACTGAGCACTGACAGTTCTTTTTTTTGGAGGGGGAAGAAGGGATGAGGAGAGAAAGAGGTTGAATTGACAAATGCAGGCATTCCCAGGAAAATCACTTCGTTTTTTGCCTTGCCTTGCCCTACGAATATTACCACAACCCACTGACAAACTAATCAGCTTTGGGATTTTAGAGGCAAGATAAGATGATCATTAGCAATTTCTGCTAGTCTGAAAAAAAAGGGTTCTTTTAAGTGATCCAGGCTCATACACAGTGGACCAAAGGTAAGTCAAATCCTTATCACATAATTGTAGTCATATGCCTGACAATGCAGAATTAAATTCAATGATGAATTCAACAATTAAAAAAAAAAAAAGAACTATCACACTAAACCAGAATTAGGCAGGATTACATTGTCAAAATACTGCAGTTTCGCAACTGTTCATAGCCCCGAGCAGTGTCTGAGACGTCTTTCTACTGATCAGCTCCCTCCTCCGCAGTTCAGAGAATCCCCAAAGACATAATGCTAAAACCCTTTATATTCTGATTAACTTATTATTTAAGAAGACATACTGCAAAAAAAAGGCACACTGCAACACAGACATTCATGGCCGGTGGCATTCATTCTTTCAATGTAGCTGATTTAAGAATCTTTTGGCGGCATTTTTCTAGGCAGCCTATGTATTTATAATTTTTAAATTCTGGGGCAGAAATGGGAAAAGATAGCTATTTGTTCAGCACTGACAATCAGTCAGATTCTGTGCTATGAACTCTATTTAATCAACATGTCAGAGCTCCGTAACACCCCCTCCACAATTCTCCCATGACACAGGTACTATTAACCCTATCATTCAGTTGCAGAAACTGAGGCATGTGGAGGCCTTGCCCAAGGACAGAGCTAGTAGTAGGAGAGCAAGGATGTCTTGCTCCGAAGACTCTTTCCTTTACAATAATACCAAAGTCATGATATTAGATCAGAAGATGCTAGTAAGACAAACACCAGAACTGAGGGTAAGTTGAACGTTGTCCCTGGTCAGTGCACCAGAGCCCTGTTTACAGGACTGCCACTTAGACTGGATCAGACAGCGGTGTTCCGGAGTGAGGAGTCAGGGCCCCAGGGCCCCAGGACTCCCATTCTGACCCAGTTTGCAGACAGGGTTCTGTGAGGTAAGCAACTGGGAAAGCCCTAAAGTTCCCTCATTCGTTCCCAGCACACAGTTGGTCCCCATATAAGGGGCAAGCTGCAGCGAAGATCTTCCCGAGCCTTGGATCTCAGGTAACCTGGCGACCTGTTCCCACGCCCAGGTCATCTGGCCGGCTGAGGTTGAAGGGAGCTATGGGAGAGGGCCACGGGATTCTGTATTTTAAAGTCAAGGAACCTGAAAAAAGAGAATTTTATCAGGACAGGACAGCAACTTCCAGGCTTCTGGGGTACGAGATTATCTCCAGACCCAGGGCCATTTTATTTCCAGGAGCTTTGAGTAGAGATTGCAAGGCAGACACAGAGTATCTAAGGTAAGAGAGCTTTAATATTTTCCTCAGGTTGGGCACAGGCACACATAAATGCGTTAGAGCTCTGACAAAAAAACAAGATGTGGATACTAACTCAAACCCCAAAGCAAGGTGAATGCCACAATAACAAAAGTCAAATAGAGTATCTTCATGTCACGAATGTGGTGCTGGGCATCGGTAAGAGAATCCTGAAGTAATTATTTTGGCGAATGCCATGGGAAGAATTCCAAACTCAGAACAAAGATTTTCAGAACTGTGCCAAGCAGAAATGCTAGGGATCGCTTAGCTGCCGGAAGCCAAGAATGCTAGCATATCTGTGTCCTGGGGCTGCACCAGGGCAGGCCTGCTGAGGCAAGAAGGCAAGAAAACACACCGCCCTTGGTTTTGGAGCAGGGCAAGGAGTCCTACAAGTCACGGCGATTATTTCTTCTACACGGCCTCCATGAAAACCTGCGGATGCTTTCTTACTATTGAGTCTTCCCAAAAGGAAGGCTGGGCATACAGCTGTTAAATACAGTATGTAATCCATCACTTGCTAAACATCAAATAATATATTCCAGAGAGACAGAACCCTAACATGTTGATAGCTGTCACTGAACAGATGAAAAACATGAGCTTTAGGGACCATTCAAGGACCTACACCTCATAGGCAGTGGAACCATCATTTCGACCAGGCCTGTTTGGTTCCAAAATATCTTAAACACATATGGAAATAATATTTTGATATTATAATTGTCATTTCCTCCTCTTTTGTGACCTGATAGTCACAGTCACATCCAGCCACCCAGAGTATACCATGGGAATGAGAAGGAGGGACTACTGTATGACTATCAGTCTTGCCCTGGAGGACTGATTTATTTAATTACCCCAGTTAGGGAGAAAAGACAGCAGACACCGAAACAGACATAGGCACTTCATAATAAATGTTGGGAAGGAGTAAAGACAGTAAGTCCAAGAAGGGCTTGAACAAGGAAAGCTGTTGAGACACAGAATGGCCAAAGAAAGTTTTATTAAAAGATGGGTACTGCCCTGGCCAGAGAGCTCGGTTGGTTAGAGTGTTGTCCCAATACCCTAAGGTTGCAGTTCGATCACTGGTCAAGGCACATACAAGGATCAGCCAATGAATACATAAAAAAGTGGAACAACAAATTGATTCTGTCTGTCTGGCTCTCTCTCTCCCTAACATCAATTTAAAAAAGAAAGAGAGAGAGAGATGGGTACTATAACAAAGTATGTGGTCTGGGTGGGAAGACAGGCACACTAGGCAGGGCCAACCATGGCCCAAACCATGGAAACAAGGACACACAGGGTATCCAAGAAAGGGAGAAGGTGGTCCTGGCTGGTGTCGCTCAGTGGATTGAGTGCTGGCCTGCGAACCAAAGGGTCACCAGTTTGATTCCCAGTCAGGGCACATGCCTGGGTTGCGGGCCAGGTCCCCAGTAGGGGGCGTATGAGAGGTAACCACACACTGATGTTTCTCTCCCTCTCTTTCTCCCTCCCTTCCCCTCTCTCTAAAAATAAATAAATAAAATCTTAAAAAAAAAAAAAGAAAGAAGGTGAAGCGAAGTTCAGCTGGAAGTGGAAGGTAGAGGTCCTACACATGTGTGTCTTTACTGCGTACCTCTAGCCAGTACATTTTTTTCTTTCTAATGACGACAGTAGTGCCACAAATATCAAGGACAGGAATTTCTGGTTTACTAAGTATCTTAGGCTCTCTTTTTGCTTGTTTAATTATATTTTCTACTAAAATATGATAAATCCTGGAGCTGATCTTGTTCCAGTCTCGGGGGTGGGGGCGGGACAGGTGGAGGGAAGATACCCATGTCAATGATACAGCTTTAGTCTTTTAAATTACAGGAATGAAAGTAGCTGAAGCTGAAACCAGTTTACAACAGCTTCCTAAGGTTTCTGCCTCTTGTTTCTCTGCCCCTAACAAGAAACTCCTTTTGTACTGGCAATCAATCACTCCACAATGTTTATTACCTTCATGCTCAGGCATCTGCTACCTACCCTCTCCACAGAGTACAGGGGTCTCTGAAACTCACTGCTGACAGTGGGCTGTCATTGATGGTTAATGGGCTATTGCTGGATCTGCAAATTTAGCTTTATCAAGTACAACAGCAGCCTTGTTTGTATTCATACCAAAATGCAAGGTTCATTTTTTCTGCCCTAGAAACAGTTCAACCTCAACCAAACTGGCAAGTAGCCAAGAACTGCATGAAAATTAGCAAGCCACAGCTCACAACTGCTCCCAGACACATCTCATGTCTCCTGATGAACAGTCCTTTAAACCAAAGATCAGAATAAGAACAAAAGGAGGGACATAGGTCATACATACTACATAATACACACTCAGATGTAACCTGGAAAGAGAAGACCATTAGAAAAATTAGTGTTCCAGGCATCCATTAAGTCTGATTTCATCCTTCACTTTTATTGAAACTTGGGGCAAAACAAAGAGTGACATGGTTCATGTTCAGTGGGAATATGAATGCAATGGGTGGGAGGCACATAGAAAGGGCTAACATGAAAGTCATTTTATTAAAGGCATGTCAATTCTGAGTCCCTGGAAGCAGCTCCCAACCCTCGGGTCATAAGAGCAATTATTCACATTGTCCAGAGAGAGGTCATCTTGGTCGTCCTTTCACAGGAAAATCCACTCACTCTTTTCTGCATCCATAAACTCGATAAAGTTATTTATTCTCAGGTTTATCTCCTTTTTCTAAAGTTCAAGAAATTTAAGGGCAAGATGCAAGCTTTCACTTCTGTGTCCCTCACAATACTAAGCAATGCCTTGCACAAAATAAGCCCTCAAGAAAAGATTGTTATGTGGATGAACAGACTTAATGTCTAACGAAAAGACTAAAAATGAAGCTAATATAGCTGAATCCCCAAACATTAGTGAGGGTAACATTTTCCTGGCCATAGAAACCTGATAGACAAGATCAGGAGAGCACCTGGATATTACTCTGAGCTCATGGGGTATCATTCAGGAACTGGGAAACCCTCTGTGGATCTCACTATCTGTATGCCTCTAATTTCTCAGCTGAGGGATTTAAGGTACTTAAGCCACCTCAAAAGTAAAAAAGTCCCTTTGTCAAGGTAGAACCGGCACATGATCTAAATCCTCAACATTTGTTTTTCGATTCCGGCGAATGGGATGAAGCTGCTCCTGGTTTTGTCTCCCATTCATCAGATAACTCCATTAACAATAACTGGAAGTTGCCTTTTCTGCATAAAGGATTGTGAAACTTAGTAAGAAAGATCTAGCTGGAAACACAGCTCCCGGCACCATGTCTTCCCTCATTTCCTGGATCTTATGTAAATCAAATATAACCTCTTCCCTCCTTAGGTTCTGCATAATCAAATCTCCTCCAGTTCTAAGATTTCAAAACACCAGAAGAAAACACTCAGGTTATCCTTCCCATAAGTTGTAGGAAGTGGGAAAATTTCTGGAACACACACACCCATGCCCCAAGTAAAATGATGACTAAAGGGTAAAACTGGAGAGGGTATCATACCAGATGCAGGGTATACTGGTCCTTTCATCATTTAATGCTCAACCACAGGCCACACCTGAACCCTGTACTCACTCCCAGGTCACAGAGTGTGAGGCGACACAGGATGACAGCAGTAAATAAGCCTACTTTTAAAGCACCTTGACCTGGGGTTCAAATCATGAAGAAATCACTACACCAAAGCAGAAGTGGGCAGAGAGATGCTACTATATAGGTGTAAGGCCTAGGAGGAAAAAAACTGGAAGTGACTTTGAGAAAACATCCCCCATCACAGCAAAAAGGAAAGTCAGGGTGAGCCACTGTTCCTCCCTGAAAAAAATTAGCAGCTGTCAACATCTCTGCACTCATAGCCATTGTTCCAAAGTCTTTCACTTTGCTCGAAATGCACATTCTAGACAAGGGATGCTCAATTTTGCAGAAAATGTGGCACTAACCAGTGAGACACAAACACAATAAATATCAGCCTTGCAGAGAACTCAAGGTTTATAAACTATTTTCATATCCAGTTTAGCTGTTCCTTACATCAGCTGGTGACTGGACTGGGCAGTTATTACTATCCCCACTTGTCAGATGAGTCTACTGAAGGTCTGAAAATGTGGGGGACCTAGGAGTAAGGTCTATGGTTTCTGACTGAAGGGACAGAGGTTCTCCCAGGGAACCCCAGTTGGTGACTGCCCAGAGGGAAATTTACCTTTCCTCTAGGCTCTGTCAGGGCTCTGGCATTCTAGACTAGCCGTGTGACCACCTAGTCTCATGGTCCTGACCAATTAATTACTTGACTGCTCTGCACCATCATTACTTCTTTCAGCATGGTCCAGAGGCCACCCGAGGCAGTCACTTCTGCTGTGAGAGGCCCGTGGGGTCAAAGAAGTCTATCGTCTCTCTTGGAAATGCACGATGTACAGCGCTCTACAATCAAGCCTCTGAAGAGTCCCATGATTAAGAAGTCTGTTCAATCCTAAATCTGCTACATTTTAAACAGCACAGACTCTCTTTCTGACTGAATTTTCTTTCATAGTGTCATTTTCTCCAGTGTTTTTCAGCTTCCATATTCTATGTTCTATTTCCCCCTCAGCGGCATTGCGCATCTGCCATGAAACCAATACGCTATCCTGGGGGTGGGCATAGACAGCCAGACCTGGGATGGGGACACCCAGCTGACAGCGCCAGAGAGCTAAAAGAGGAGAAATTACACTCATGGGGTCTTCTCATTTTCCCAGGTTTCTCTGAACATTTGTGCAATATCAGATAAGGGGAGGATTTTTCCAAAAAATCTCCGTATACTAGAAATTGAGGGCAAAAGTCCTAAGTTAATATTTCACTTTATATACTAGGCAGAATTGGGAAGTGGATGTGTGTCAAACAAAATGACAAAGTTTTGAGGAGGTGAAAAAAAGGGTTTGCCATGATTAAAACTTCACCACTAGACCTGTTTAAGTAAAAAAAAAAAAAAAGGAGAAAACTGTGAATGGAGAAGCACTTTTGAAATGTACTGTTGGGAACGGGTTTTAAAGCAGTGGAATACTTAGTTAGGGTTAATTACTTATGAAAATTGAAGATCTGTCATAATTAGCTAAATTTTCTGATAGTATTTTCACCATAGGATGTAATTTAAATTCTCCCATGCAAGATTCTATCCTGTAACATTAAGGAATCATTTTCCATTTTTTTAGAGCACATGGTAGGGTTGTTATTTTGAGGAAGAGAATCCTTTTATTTCTTAGAGATTCAAATGGAACTATTTATGGTTGAAATGATGTGAAGTCTATGATTTGTTTCAAAATAATTTCACAGGGGATAAATTGAAATGAAAGTGGATATAGATAAAACAAGACTGGCCATGACAATAAATTGCTGAAGTTAGCAATGGGTTAATTCTCTTTTTCTCTGGATAAACAACTATGGCAAATTTACATAATGGAATACTACTCAGCCGAAAAGAAGAAAATTTTACCCTTTGTAACAGCATGGATGGACCTGGAGAATATTATGCTAAGTGAAATAAGCCAGTCAGAGAAGGACAAATGCCATATGATTCCATTTGTGGAATCTAATGAACAAACTGAACTAACAAGGAAAATGGGGACAGACTCATAGACAGAGAGCACGATGACAGCTTGGGGGTGAGGGAGGTTAGGGAGTGGAAGGATTGAGCACAAAAGGACTCATGGACATGGTCAAAAGGATGGTGGTTGCTGGGGGGAGGAGGGTATAAGGGGCCTAAATGGTAATGGGAAAAAATGCAATAAAGATTAAATTTTAAAAAACTAAAGAGCATCAAAAGCTCGAGTGACAAAAGAAAAAAACACGTAAGCTGAACTCAGTCAAAACTAAAGAGGTATGGTTCAAAAAAACAGTTATGCTTCAAATGAGGCCATCAAGAAAGTGAAAAAACACAGAATGGGAGAAAATATTTGCAAATCATTTATCTGACAAAGGCACTCATTAGGCTTAACCGTAGTATTCTTCAGAGGCTTAACCACAGAGCACGTGCACTGTGAATCCCCGCCCCCCCAAAACCTGTAGACTTCTTTGACCACATGGGCCTCTTATCACAGATGTGGCTGCCTAGGGTGGTCTCTGGACAACGCTGATAGAAGTAGTAAAGCAATCGCCTAGGGTCGTGAGAACAGGTGGTAGCATGGCTAGAGCCCTGAATCTAGTTGAAAGGAAAATCTCCCTCTGGTCAGTCACTCACTGGTGTTCCCTAAAATGACCCCTTTCCCTTCAGTCAGATAAAGGACTTTAAAACAGGCCAAAATTCAAACAAGTATTTCTCCAAAGAAGATATACAAATGGCCAATAAGAATATGAAAAGCTGTTCATTCACTGATTAGAAAAATGCAAATCCAAACCAGAGATACTACTTCACACCCACTAGGTTGGTTACAATATACCATATTTTGCCATGTATAATGCATACCATTTAGCCCAAATTTTTGAGGGAAAAATAAGGTTGCACATTATACATGGGTATAATGATTACATACCATAGGTATAATAATCCCATGTATAATGCGCACAAAACCATGGGTGTGCATTATACACTGCAAAATACAGTAAAAGACAGACAACAAGTGTTGGAGAGGATGTAGAGAAACTGAAACCCTCGTATATTGTCAGTAGGATGTAAAATGGTACAGCTGCTATGGAAAACTGTCTGGCAGTTCCTCAAAAGTTAAACATAGTGACCATGTGACCTAGCAGTTCTACTTCTAGGTATATACCCAGGAGAATGAAAACATATGTCCACAGAAAAATTTGTACACCAATGTTCACAGAAGCATTATTCATAACAGCCCAAAAGCCCATCAACTGAGGAACAGATAAGCGTGTTACACCCATACAATAGGGTATTAATTATCCATAAAAAGAAATGAAAAACTGACACATGCTACAACATGAATGAACCTTGAAAATATTATGCTAAGTGAAATAAGCCAGTCACAAAAATACCATATGGTGTATGATTCCATTTACATGAAATGCCAAGAATGGGAAAATCCATAGACGGGAAGTAGATGGGTGGCTGCCAGGGACTTGGGGCAGCATACACGGGAGGCGGGCAATGACTGCTAATACCGTATTTGTTTTTCAGGTGATGAAAATATTCTGAAACCAGATAGTGGTGGTAGTAACCCAACCTTGTCAATATACTAAAATCACTGAGTTGTACATTCTAAAAGTAAGATTTTTATGGTGAATTATAGCTCAATAATGCTGTTATTACAAAAACAAAAACAAAACAACCCTCAGAAACCATCTTCACCTCAGAACAGGAAGTAGCAGATGGAGGCAGGGGTCAGGTGTCAAGAAGTCCCAGGGAACACCTTACTCAGTACAGTACACAGTGTTCCCAGAGCAGACAGAGCTGCATGTGGTCCCGTACTGTGGTCAGGATGGATGACGAACCGCACCTCCCACACCTGAGACAATGGCGGGCCTCCTCACTGGTGGTAATCCCCCCACTCTTTTCTCCACTCAAGATAGTATAATGATGTGCGAATCAGAATAATAGTATACGTATATTCTAACTTACCTGCTCTAAGAATAATTCCTTACTTTAGTATCAGAATACAACTGCTGGAGAAACACCTCTAGTCTGATTGCCAAGGCTGATGATATAGAAAGTGATCCATATGCCTTCTGGACTAGGAGTTAACCAAAATACATTCTTCAATTCCTCCATTAGAAACAGATGTTGGTTCAGTCAGGAAATAGGGAAGCCGTAAAGGTTTCCCAAACATAACTACAACAATCGAGGCTAACTTTCACCAAGTAATTACTATGTGGCAGGTGCTGTTCTAAGCGCTTTGTAAGTACTGGCCCGATTTATCTTCACTATAACCCATAAGCTAGGGGCTATTTATCACATTGCACAGATGAGAAAATTGAGTTAACTAACCAGCCCAACATTACATGGCAGCAGTCTGGTTCCAGAGTCTGTACTCTCAGCAATGCTACTTCCAAGTGTCCTTCTGGATGATCACCACAAGCAGGTGGTTCGTTGAGCATGCAAATAGACTTGTGTGCCACATAGCAATTGGGCAACAACTCCAGACCACCTGCCTGACATCTTCCAGAGGACCACAAACCACGTCCTTCAGTACCTGGGCAGACATTTCTAAACCTTCTTCAGCTATAGGCTCACTGTGCTTGGGTGAATCACCCTCCATGGCAAAGGGGCCAACTGATCTGCTGATGGGGAGGAGACTGAACGCTAAGCAAATCAAAGACCTACAGGCTTCCAAGAAAGTAAAAGTGAAAGGTTCCCCAGGTGCCCGTGTTCAGAATCAAAAGACACATCTTCAAGGCTAAGTACGGGATGTAGGTCAACAAATGTTGTTTACCCTTTGGGGAAATGAGCCCTTGCATACCCTAGTGATGAGAAGGTAAACTGACAGAACCACTGTGGAGAGCAACTTGGCACTATCGACCACAAATTTCATACCCTATAATCCCAATCCACCAGGCCACTTCTAGGAATCTAGCACAACCGCAGGCAGAATTAAGTACAACAATGTTCACCTGATAAAAACCTGGATACAATGTATGTTCTTCTATAAAGAAATGGTTAAGCCCTGGCTGGCGTGGCCCAGTGGATTGAGGGCCTGCCTGTGAACCAAAAGGTCCCAGCTTCGATTCCCAGTCCGGGAACCACCATGCTAGGGTTGTGGGCTAGATCCTCAGTTGGGGGTGTGCGAGAGGCAATTGATCAATGTCTCACACATCGATGTTTCTCTCCCTCTCTTTCTCCCTCCCTTCCCCTCTATCTAAAAATAAGTAAATAAAATCTTTTTTAAAAGTGTGTATTGTAAAATGCCACATGTAAATTATCCCATTTTTGTTTTTATTTTTAATATTTTTTAATGTTTTATTTATTGATTTAAGAGAGAAAGACACACCAATTTATTGTTCCACTTATATATGCATTCATTGGTTGATTCTTATATGTGCCCCAACTGGAGATCAAACCTACGACCTTGGTGTATCAGGACGACGCTCTAACCAACTGAGGTAACCAGCCAAGGCCCCGTTTTTGTTTAAAAAAAAAAATGAAAGAATATAAAGAGCCCTACACATACCACCAATTTTATGTTTATATATGAGTTATTTGTATGTATAATTAAGCGTGTGTATATATATAAGTTTTATTACTAAAGGGTGGGACAAAAGTAGGTTTACAGTTGTAATACAAATAATACATTAGTTAATAAGTAATAATACAAGAATAAACTGTTTTGTGTACTCACAACTATAAACCTAGTTTGCCCCAACCTGTCTATTTAGAAATAGGCAGCAGAAGCAGAAAAACCACCAAAAATACACACCAAACCGCAGACTTTTACTTTTTACTCTAAGCATTGTTATATTTCTGTATTATTTACCGTTGTTATGAGCACATGTTATTTTTGTGTAATTAAAAACTGATGTGCCCTGACCATTGTGGCTCAGTTGTTTGAGCTTCGTCCTGCAAAGCAAAAGGTCACCAGTTCCATTCCTGGTCAGGGCACATGCCTGGGTGGCACGCCTGCCCCCACTTGGGGCAAACATTAGAAGCGACCAATTGATGTTCCACTCACACATCGATGTTCCTCTTCCTCTTTCTCCCTCCCTCCCTCCTCTCTAAAAATCAATAAATAAGATCTTTTAAAATAAATTTTAAAATAACATAAAATAAAAACTGATGTGAAAAGGTAAAAGGTACCGAGAGCAGTCATCAGGTCTACGGAAGGAAAATGGAAAGACAGTCACAGTGGATCAGACTGGTGCCAGGTCTTCTGCCTCCCCCACCCCCTGCGAATGCAGCAGGAGGATCTGCGTATTTAAAGACAAAGGTCTCAAGAAAAAAGAAAGAAGTACACAGGATGAACTTCTCCCACTACTCAACTCTCATACCACTCCAGTCCTTAAGAGCTGCAGTGCTCCAACATCCCAATGTAAAAAGCCAAAGATTAACTTTCTCACCCAAATAAACCACTAAGAGGGAAAATATTGAGATCTGATCAATAAATGAGGTTGTGGGGTTTTTCTGTTGTTGTTTCTATGTTAAATTGGTTTTTAATACAACTGGAGTGTAACTGCCAAATTTAGGTGAGGAAGATAATTTAGGAAAGGGCAAACAGGAAAAAAAAGTAGGATTCTGAAAAATATAAATATTTTCTCCATGAATGGATGCCTCTGATCTGCAAGAATGTGTAATAAAACAGTGTTATGACATAAGATCTGTCTTGCTTGATATTTAAAAATCAAAACAGACATGTTTTTATAACTTCACTCTCAGTCCCACGCTTCCCAGCCACAAATATTCTTGCAACATCTTACATTTACTTTTACCTCTTCCAAAACGAGTTTAAATTAAATTCTTTAAAATACCTAAGACCGTGATTCAAAATTTAGCTGTGGCCCTCTGGGAGTGATGATGGTACCAGGAACAGAAGGTACATACACAGCTCATTTGTTTCCCCACAGAAGAAAGTATATAAAGGAGAAAACCCAAAGTAAGTAAATCAAGCCTATGGGAATGTAGCTAAGTGAGAGCATCCCAGAAACCCAGTCCATGCAAGATGGTGATCCACAAGTCTGCAAGAATGACCTACATTAATTCCCACACTGGGGAAGCCCAGAATTGTATCAACGAGCAGCAGCATTCAATAGGATGAGATAGGTTTCCCCTCTCCTTAACTTCCCTGATTGCAATGTTCTGGATTTATTTGTATTTGTTTGTGGTTTCCACATTGCATGCAGTTTTTTGGCCAAGTATTGCTCCACCTAGTGGAAATACGAAGGATTTTCAAAAGGGAGGTGCCCAGAGCGAGACATCAGCCTATTGCATGGCACTGAGCAGACAGGGCACCATGATCCACTCTGACTGTTCTCTTTCACTCAGTAGCTGTTCTTACTGTCTCTGAAGTTATAGCGGGATTGGTGGCCCTGGCAATGTTCATGACTGGGGTTGTAGGGTAAGGAATAAACCCACATCATGAACCTGATGGCCCCACAAACGTTAGTCTATTTAAGGTAGGAAAGAAAGAGGCCCTCTAGGGCATATAGATGGCCAGAAATTCAAAAGGCAGCTGGAATTTTTAATCCAAAACCATCTAAGGTCACCACAGTATCCATGAAGAGTTGCTAGCTAGTGCCCAACACCCACAAGCAGCTACATCCTGAGGCCGGAGAGGGCGGGCTCTTGTCTAGACACAGCCTTCCTGAGGTCCGGGAGAGTCAACTTCCCTCACGATGAAGACTGAGTGTGTGTGAGAACAAATCAACACCTGTGAAGTCGAAAATGAGAGTAGAGCCAAGAGTTAATATGGGGAAAGGAAAAAGTTCTAACACATGACTCAATTCGGATTGGTTGTGGGACCAAGGAGGACACTGAAAAAACAAAGTAACTGGCCATCAGCTTCACTGGGGCGAAAACAAACATGTTCTTCAAGTAAAACCACAAGGGCAGACCAAAGAAAGGAAAAACAAAGTTCAAGACGGGGTGACTAGGGGAGGGCTAACCTGCTTGCTAAACCACAGACTAAAAAAAATGTGCTTTCCAAATGTCTGATGTTGGCTGACAAAGCAGGGCTGACTGGTAACATATGTCAACAAATCTGAGAGTAATCAAGATTCAGGATGTTAAAACTTTAAAGTATCCCACCTAAAACTAGATGTCAGAGGACATTTCATACACCTCATGATGCTATACTCTCTCTTATAGGAAGGCTGACCTCAAACCCTGTGATGCCGAAAAGGATCTGATGGGAATCCAGGGTGTCTCCACCTCAGTACAACTGGTATTCGGGGCCAAACAATTCTTTGTTGTGGGGGACTAACCTGAGCACTGTAGGATGTTTAACACCATCCTTGGCCTTCACTCACTAGCTGCCCAAGTTGTAAAAACCAAAAGTGTTTCCAGGCATTGATAAATGTCCTCTGGAAGGGGCAAAATTGTCCCCAACTGAGAACCACTACTCTAAACACATAGGTTCACCATGGAAGTTAGCTACATAGCTAAAAGGACACAGGGACCAACCTAAACTCAGTGAGGGAACGGAATCGAAGAAGTCACTTTCAAATCTGTTTCTGAACTTAATTTGGGAATTGGCACTTACTTACCAAGCACAATGTACTCTGAGGACCACCAACAATAATATCTAATAATATATGTAAGAGCCTTACACATATTATGTCTTTTCACCTCATGACAAACTTATTAGATTTACTATTTTTATTTCTTTATTCCCATTTTATAGGTGGGGAAACTAAGGCACAAAGAGGTTGGGTAATTTGCTCAAGGATAATAAGCAGCCCTGGCTGGTGTGGTTCAGTGGGCTGAGCGCTGAACTGCGAAGCAAAGGGTCGCCAGTTCGATTCCCAGTCAAGGCACATGCCTAGGTTGTGGGCCAGGTCCCCAGTAGGGGGCATGAGAGAGGTAACCACATACTGATGTTTCTCCCCTCTCTTTCTCCCTCCCTTCCCCTAAAAATAAATAAATAAAATCTTAAAAAAAAAAAAGAATAATAAGCAGAAGAGTCAAGTTTGGAACTCAGGTGGTCTGCCCCCTGAGCTCAAGAGCTCACCACTATGTTAGACTATACCCCATCCCCCGACTGGAAAGCCGTGAGATCTGCACTATCTAACATGTAGTCAGTACGCACATGTAGGTATTTCATTTAAATTAATTAAAATTAAATTATCATACCACTTTGAAAAACAGTCTGGCAGTTCCTCCAAAGGTTACATGTGCAGTTACCATATGACCCAGCAATTCCACTGTTAGGTACATATCCAGGAGAAATGAAAACATATATCCACACGAAAAACTTGTACAAGCATATTCACAGCAGCATTATTCATAACAGCCCAGAAGTGGAAACAGCCCAGATGACCATCAATTGATGAATGGATTAATAAATGTGGTACACATACAACTGAGTATTAATTGGCCATAAAAAGGGACAAAATACTGATGCATGCAATGATATACCGATCAACATGGATGAATCTTAGAAAGATTACGCTAAGTGAGAGACGCCAGTTACAAGGGGCCACAGAAGTGTACAATTCCACTTACATGGAATGTCCAGAATAGGCAAATCCACAGAGACAGATTAGTGGTTGTCAGGGGTGGGGGAGGGGGAGTGAAGTGAGGAGGGACTGCTAATGGCTGTGGGGTTTCTTAATGGGATGAATGAAAATGTTCTAAAATTAGGCAGTGGTGATGGTCAACAACTCTGTGACTTACTAAAAAGACATCATATGTACGCTTTAAAAGGGGAAATCTTTCAACATGTTAATTATATATCAAGAAAGTTGATATTAAAAACTAAATGTCATTAAAAATTCAGTTCCTCAGTTATCCTAGCCACATCTGCCACATGTGGCTAAGTGGCTACCAAAATGAACAGTGCAGATACAGATAATTTCAACATCACAGAAAGTTCTACTGGACAGCACTGCATCAATGAATGGATAAAAGGCCTCCTTGTGGCCCACCTTGCAGGTCTCATTACTTTCATACTGGAATGGGCTTCCCCCCTTCCTGGTCCACACACATCATGCTCATCCTTTAGAGTCCATCCAAATGCCTCTTCCTTCAAGAAATTTTCACTAAATCCCCACCTCCCCCTGTGCCCAGCAGAATCAGTTGCTGTGTCCTTCCATTACAGCACTGATCCCTCTGGATTACAAATCACTGTGCATGTTATCTCCATCTTTCAAACAAGATTACCAGCTCCTTGAGGACAGGGATTCCCAATGTCTAGTTTTAACAATAGCCTGCTTCAAAGAGGGGACATTTCAGTAAATATCTGCTGAATTCTACTGAAAGGATTTACAGAAACTCAAGGTATTGATTTTCAACAATTACGCACTTTGGTGTGTAAAATAGACTAAGAAAACGAGGCAAGGAGAATTTGAATCTGGAAGTCTCCTATCCTACTATTCTTCAAGAAGATGTACTGGTGATTGCACTGATCTGCCATTTTTAAGAACGAAGGGCTTCTGGTCTAAAAGTTGGGGCACTGGCAGTGAGTAAAGGAAGGGGTGGGGGTCCAGGGGTATACTATTGAGGGCTGGGAAAAAATAGCAGGAACTAGAACCACCCCTACTGCCATCCAACACAAAGTTTTAAGCACAGCAGAAGAGTAATGACTGCATCGCTAAAGATTTGTGCCCCCGCCATTCGCTGACTCACTTTATGGAAAAAGGTTTTATTACTAAATCTTTATTTTAAATAATATAGTCAGATTTTTCTGGTTAAGTCTAGCCAAAAATAGAAAAGAAAAAAAAAAAAGAAACTCTATCACAATCATAATTTAACTGGAAGAGACAAATACCAAGGTCTTACTATTTGGAGATCTTCCTGCCTTTTAATTCTTGATGGATTCAAGGGTTCACATCTGAGTTGTAGTGACCTATAGGAGAGTTAAGTCTAAGTTTCTAACACAGAAGTGAGCTAAGCTAATGAACTTTCCTGAGCCAGGATGGCAAGAAATGGTTGTTTGAGTGCAGAGCTAGTAAGAGGGAAACCAAGCCACCTAATACCGTGATTTCTGATATTTGATGCATTTGAAAAAAAGGCTGTCCTTGTTAGAGACATTTTAAAGGGAACAGTGCAATGAGGCGCCCATACCATTTCAACACGGACTGAGTACGGAGAGTCCTCGTCAACCTGGAGTTAGCTGGAAGTCACTTGTTGAAATAAGGACAGTGAGTACCTGGAGTAGGTCTTATGCCAAATTGGTCTCTGAATTTTTTTTTTCTTCACTGATGTCCACAAGCCAAAAAATCAACAAAAATCAAACCTCAAACCAAATTGGCTAAATTCTGGTGAATTCAGAGTTAATAATTATATAATAGCTTCCATTCCAAAGGTTAAAATTCAAAACACAATTTCACTACAGGTATATACAACAGTATTCTCTCAAAGAAAGAGAGAGGAATATTAGGTAGGGGAGGAAGGGTTGGGGGGAGGGGTCAGGAATAGGGGGACTGCTCATTAAAAGAACCTACCCTTCTCGGCAGGAACTGTAACCACCTAACAGCTGCTGGTCAGTGTGAGCATCTATTCAAATGGAACAAAGTACAAAAGCCACCCTGTCCCCAAAATAAGTATTGGAAGTGCCAGAGAAATGATAAGAGAATGACCTGTGCTCAACAAACTGTGATTAGGGCATGACATTGAAGATCCCCTCCCATATCTTCTAGCCACCTCCCAGCTTGCATAACATGGGGAGGAACCTCCACTTGCCATCCCTCCTTCAGCTAAAGAAATGGGTGAGGATTTAAAAAAGAAATAAAGGAATGGATGCTTCCCACCATTAACTAGGAGGACAGCCACTGCTCTCCATCCGAGTGCAGCAGTCCACAGGCCCTGGGCACTCACCTCCAAAGGCCCTGATGTTCCTAAATCAACCCTCTAACAATGTTATTGATTGGTTAGTGGGAACAGCCTTCAGAGATACGAAAACAGGTGCAAAAGAAAAAGCAACAGTTTGTTCTATGTTTTGCACTGTCAGCATTTATGCTTAATTTTACCAGTTCAAAGGGTTATAACTTTTCTAATAGACAAAGAAAATTTATTTCTCCTGCTACTTTAATTTTAATGGGAAAATAAAGAACCCCAACAAAGCCTAAAAAGGAAGAGGTCAGACCTAGAAAAGAGAATATTCTAGCCCAGAAAATGAGCTCTATTCATTTCACATGTTATTTCTAAAATACATAAGTATATTCTGGGGGAAAACATGACACTTCCACAGATAAATGAATAAACAAATTGTAATATAGACATACGATGGAGAATTATTCAGCTATAAAGAAGAATAAAGCACTGGTACATGCTACAACATGGATGAACCTTGAAAACATTATTCTAAAGGGAAATAAGCTAGACACAAAAGGCCACACTGTAGGACTCCATTTATATGAAACATTCTGAATAGGTAAATCCACAGAGACAAAAAGCACCAGGGGCTGGGAGAAGGGCTGGAGTGGAACTGCTTAATGGGTAGGGGGTTCCCTATTGGGGTGATAAAAATGTTTTGAAACTAGATAGAGGGGATGGTTGCACAATATTGTGAATACACTAAACACCACTGAATTTTTTCACTTTAAAATGGTTAAATGGTTTTAGTTTGTTATGTGAATTTCATCTCATTTAAATTTTTTAAATAAAGGATACTAATGGGCAAAATAAAGATGCATACCTATGTGAACAGACAGTCCATGGACTCTTAGGGAAAAGGTAAGTATTTTTGCTGTGACTGTGCTTCTACTCTTGATCACGACACAAAGTTCAAGCGCTAAGCTCTATAGACTATGAAAAGACAGAGAAGGGAACAGAACGGGAAGAAAATGGAATGGTAAAGCCTTGCCAAATTCAAGGGAAGGAGAAATTACCCCTAGTGCACCCCACCCAACTTGGCACCGAGAGTAACGCTCCCATTAAGGTTTCGAAATGCCCGCCTGAGCTGGAATCAACACAAGCCAGCTTCTCTGCCTGGATAAAAAGCAAGCCACCCAGCAAGAAAAGCTGGGGTGCTCCATTTGCAGCACCACCGTTTGCTCAATAGCCTTAGGCTGGCCCAGATCAGCGTCAGGGACTGGCTCTCCCAGACCAGCCAGCCTAACAGAAAGAGCTTACTAGAGCTCAAGTGTGCCCTTCTCCTGAGGGGTCCCGGTCTAATTCATCCCACCTGCCTTCCAAGAGTCCGGCCTCCAACCACTTAACTCCAACACCATTAAAAATGGTGCCCTCAGAACTTGCCCTAGTCCAGCCTGAAATAAATATCCTCTCAGCCCCTCCTCCCTCTCAGGCTAGCTCAGTAGCCACGCACCCCGACCCGCACAGATGTACACGCGGCATTGCTGCCGAGGAGACTTGCTCCACCGGGGGTACACGAATACACCCCACCTGCTCCAGCCTGGCACCACTATCCAGTCACAATCATCCCAGCCCACCTGACTTAAATGCCATCTCAAAAGCCCCGCACTCGCTTGGCACCAAGCTTGTGCCACCTTCCTGACTCCGAAACAGGTGTCCCTCAGCTAAACACCGACGCCCCCTTAGAGTCTGTCCACTTCCATGCAAGGGTGTCCCTCTCGCGACCCCTCAACTCTTGGCAACGACACTCCTTCAGCCTCATCCAGCTATCAGCGATGCCGCCTCCGGCCGTCTCCAGCCCCCTCCAGCCAGGCCTCGACGACCCCCAAGCGCCCAGCCTGGCCCGGACGCCCCTCCCCCTTACCTGCGGGGGTTCAGCCCTGGCTGACAGGGGGCTGGGCAGCGCCTGGAGGAGCAGGAGCGCCATGCCACCCAGGAGCCTTCTCCTCTCCATCCCCCTCCTGCTCCTGCTCCTCCGCCACGGCGCCGCCGCCACCCTCTTCCTCCTCCCTCTCCTCCTCTTTCCTCTTCTTCCTTCTTCCCTTCTTTTCCTGTTTCACTCTCCCCCTCCCGCTTCCAGCTCTGCTCCACCCCAGCACAAGTACCCTCCCATACACTTGGGAGGTCCTCCAGTTCCAGCGCTTCATTGGCCTCTGCCCTTTTCCCATTGATCGAGGTAGCTGTCGATCAAATCGAAGTTCCGCCCCACGAAGACGGAAAACCAGAGGGGTCCAGCCAATGAAAAGTAGGAGGAAGCTGGGCCATCTTGAGTGCTGCAAGGATGTGTAAATACAAAGTGTAGCAGAAGTAGGTCCGATCAGGGGGCGGGGCCACCTAGAACGTGTAGTACTGAAGCCGAATTCGGATACAGCCATCTTGAGTGTGGCGGAAGTACTAGCTTCCCACGGTTTGGCAAAGAAAGAGAAAGTATGGTGATTCTAAATGGTATTGGCAAATGTTTTGTTTCTGTTTTTGTTTTTGTAGACGGTAACCGGGCGCTCCTAAAGAATAAAACAACTGCAGTCCAAAAATCTTTTGATATCTTTTGTTTTGAAGCACAGCTCCAATACCAGGGTCCCTCTCCTGGTCTCAAATTGCCCAAAAAGTAGCTTAGGTCAACTTGAATTCCCTATGAGATAGTACCTTTACCTGAGGCACAGTGCTTTGTCACCCCAAGTTCCAGGGACAAAATTCTATTGATTCTATCTCAAAAATAGCTCTGAAATCTACCCTAATTGCTTCGATCCATGTTTTCATCTTCTGGCTAAATATAAATGGTCTTTCACACGCCACAGCAAGGATGCTCTACCATACACACACAATTTATTGTCTCATAGCTTTCCCTCTTAAAATACTTCCAACTACCTACAGGATATATAGCCCAAACTTCTAAACATGGTCCTCTGTGTCCTGGATCCTACATACTTCTCTTTATCTCAACTGCCACCCATTCATTCTGCTCACACTGAAATGAACACTTAAGAGATCCTCAATGTGCTGGGCTGTATAGCAAAATACACTTAACTTTATTTACACTTACATGTACTGTTCCCTGTTTACAAACTCCTAGTTCCTACCCTCTTGCTCCTTCTAGAGATTCACATAACACTTCCCTCACAGTGTATCTAGTCTGTATCTGCCTGGCTGACCCCGCCTACTAAATTTGCAGCTTTTGAATGGCACACCAAGTCTTCCTCATTTTTAAGAAATCCTGCAAACTGAGCTACTGGACAGGACAAACACTAAACCTTGCACAGTCTGGATTAGCACTTCCCACACCAAAGCACTTTAGTGACCCTAACCAACTTTATTTCTATGTCCCCCAGGAGCCAACGGAAAGAAAACAGAGGCCTCACAAAATGGAGTTGAGATGCAGTTTGAGTGAAAAATTTTAAAAGTGCTTCTGAACTGAAGCCACTACATACTCCAGACTTTTGCCAAAAAGTGATTGTCTATGAACAGAGGAGGAATGCCAGGAGGCTTGAGGAATTGGGAATGAAAGAGAAAAGTTGTTGATTTCTGAAAGAACACCAATGTGAAACTGCTTCTGAGCTCTACTAAGATTTTTCCTATTTGTTTTGGATATGGGCAAAGCTGAAGCCAAATCTCCTATCCTAAGAAAACTATCTCAAAGGCACATACCTTTCTGTTCAGACAGCAGCTAAAGGCAAATTGCACATGTTATAGCAGGGATGAACTTTGAAAACATTTGCTAAGTAAAAGAAGCCAGATACAGAAAGCCACATACTGTGATTCCATTTACATGAAATGCCCAAAAAAAGCAAAATGATAGACAGAGAGTAGATTGGGGGTTGTGAGGGGCTGGGGCTGGGGGATGAAGGAGTGACTGCTAAGGCAGAGTTTCTTTTTTTTAAAATGTATACATATTTATGTATATAAATATGCATATATTGAGTTTATTCTTTATTTAACCTTTAAAACACTACTATAGTTGAATATTAAAACAAAAACAATAGCAAGTAGTATGATTATAGTCCTTCACTCCTTCACTACTGTATATAAAATGCCAGCAGGGAGTGTCATTCACTGGCCCCATTAAGAGGTCTGACCCTGAACACCACCCCAGGATGATGTCCATCATCCTCATGTGCTTCTCCATTGCAATGGCACTGTTTTTCTTGAGTTGGATCAAAATCCACCTGCTCTACCTGGTCCACGTCATCAGTCTCTTCTACTTCCTTCCTTTCAGGTAGGAATTTTTCCAGCAAAGAGAGTTTATCAGGAGGGAGGAAGCCATTCTCAGGAAAGTTTACTTTAAATTTGATGACTAGGCAACCCTTTTCAAACGGTCTATGGCAAACTGACATGCTTTCATTAAGCACACACTTAATATCACCATGCTTGACAATCTGACCTGGATGAGAGGTGATGACTATGGTTCAGTTGTCAAGAGTAGCTACTGGCTTTTGGAAGCTACACAATGTTTCAACCAGCTGTATGTCCATACACATGAAAAGGTCTTCTCCTCCCCGAGTGAAAACAGTGTGGTCCTTCTGATCTAAAACAATGGTAACATCTCCTGGCTCCAGTCCTGGTTCTTGGTCTCCTTGACCATGGATCGTTATCTTCTGGCCATCTTTCATGCCTTTGTCAATATGAACTTCTAGAATCTTCTTCTCTTGAACTATCTTCCCTCCATTGCAGCTTTTACATCTATCTTCAGGACTGATCCGTTCATTCTCCGTGACCCTGGCACTCCATGCACACAGACTGAATTTGCTGAGCCATTCCAGGTCTTATCTGATGAATTCTTAATTGCATCCCAGTACCTCGGCAATTGGAACAGCACTCCACTGCTCCTTTCTTACCACCTCAGCCGTCACATTTATCACAAATCACATTCTTTGCAGGCCTAGTTTTCTTGTTGCACCATTATAGAAATCTTCTAAGGTTACCGAGAGCTCATGCACAACATCTTTACTTCTCCTTTCCCTCTACATCCTTCCTCCTCCTCCAAAAAACATATCAAAGACGTCCATGGGGGAGCCGAAAGCACTGCCTGCTCCACCTTCTTTAATTTCCTGTTCTCCTCCTTTATCATATAATTCCCTTTTCTTTCCAACAGAGAGCACTTCGAAAGCTTGATAAATCTGTTTAAACTTCTCTCATTTGGATTCTAATCAGGGTGGTACTGCAAGGCCAGCTTCCTGCAAGCCTTTTCGAATTCTCCCCTGGGTGGCATTGGGTTTGACCCCCAAAACATCATAGCAAGTGGTTTCTTTCACCATTTTTGACAGCTGGTGAGCGGGCCAAGGCAGGTGTGGAAGAGCAGGAAAGAGGTCGTTACTGCATGCAGCTCCCAAAGCTGCCACTCCTCACTTCTCACCAAGTGTTCTGGAAAGTTCCCTGATAATTTCTTTTGGGGGTAATGAAAATGTTCTGGGATTAGTGATGATGGTTGCACAACTTTGTTGAGTATACTACCAATCACTAAACTGTGCACTTTAAAAGGGCAAATGTATGTTACATGAATTATATTTTAATTTTTTAAAACAGGGGGGAAAATTAAATTGCAGCCAGTACTTTACCACAGGGAGGAGGCCTTTTTTCATTAACCCATTGGTCCTTCAAGTGTGGTATGTAGACAGACAACCAAAGTGTCCTTTGACAGAGAATTGGTTAAAGAAGATGTGGTACATACACATAATGGAACACTACTCAGCCATAAGAAAAGACAAACTACTGCCATTCTAGTCTGCCATGAAACATAGATGGGCCTTGAGAATACAATGCTAAGTGAAATAAATCAGTCAGAAAAAGTTAATAACCATATGATTTCACTCATATGTGAAATATAAAATTGAAACTTATAGACACAGACAGCAAGGTGGCTGTTGCCAGAGAGAATGGGGTGGGGAGATGCCCAATATATGGTGATGGAATTGGTTTGACTTTAGCAGTGGGCACACAGCACAATATACAGATTTTTGTACCACAGAAATGTACACTTGAAACCTATATTATCCTACTAACCAGTGTCACCCCAGTAAATTTAATTTTTAAAAAAGAAGAAAAAATGTAGTACACAGAATCATTATCTTTGGAAAATTATCAGAAATGCAAATCCTCAGGATCTGCCCCAGGCCTACATAACAAGAAATTCTGGGGAAGGGGATCCTACAATCTGCGTTTTAACGGGCTCTCCAGGTGATCATGATGCATGTTTTTTTAGAGCTCTTACTCCAGAGTAGGGGAAACTTTTCATGAAAACAGCCAGACAGTAAATATTTTAGGTTCTGCATGCTACAAACTGGTAAATTGGGTCTCAGTCACACATTGTGTGGCGAACCTTTTTTGCAACCCTTTAAAAATGTAAAAACCGTTCTTGCCCTGGACATGAGGCTCAGTTGGTTGGAGCGTCATCCCACATACTAAGAGGCTGCAGGTTCCATCCCCAGCCAGGTCACACACCTAAGTTGAGGGTTTAATCCCCAGCCAGGGTGTACACAGGGGTCAACCAATTGATGTTTCTCTCTCTCTCTCCTTTCCTCTATCTCTAACATCAATAAAAAAACATATCCTTGGGTGAACATTTTTAAAAACGTGAAAGCCATCCTTAGTTTCCAGGCACATAAAAACAGGTAGCAAGCAGCTTTGGGCTCTTGAGCTACAGTTCGCCAACTCCTGCTCTGGGGCAACACAGCTCGCATTCTGGGAGACCTCTAAAGCTTCCAGCAAAGACAGGTAGATTTTTTTTCCTTGTAATAAGGGAAATGAACTATAGCCTTGGCTTTAGCCATGCAGGTTCCCCTTAAAGTTGTGATACTCTCCTCCCTGACACGGCCAAAGTAAGTCCAGATCTGGCTTTCTACCCAGGCATTATTAACTCAGTCTGCAAACGGTTCATTGTACTCTTTCAAGAAATTTATTTGATTCACATTGGTATCCTTTGAATAGTCAACAAATTCTACTAGAAGAAACTCATACAGACATCGACCCCAGGAATGCCACAACAGTCCCCCAGGGAGCCTGAGAAATCCCCTTCAGCAGCCAAACTGGGAAGGGCAAGTGGCAAGGCTTTGCTGTGTCCTTTAAGGCTCTTTGGTCTTGGCTGATTCTCTCTTACAGGCATCCAAATAAAACTTCCCTTTCCTAGTCAGCACACACCAGTCTTTCTTTGGTGTTTAACCGAATGAGCTGAGGAACGGAGGCAGCCAGGAACTTATACCCATTACTATGTGTGGTTAATGCTTACATACATCTTTTTTACTCACAGTTAGTGGAATTATCTTTTAAACACAGGAGTACAATCAGATCATTTTAGAGCAGGAGAACAAAGCTGGTGTCAATAGACAGGGCTTGAAGCACCACTGAACTCTGCTGCCTCAAAACTGACCTTTTTTAGCATGAAGGACTCCCAGGTACCTGCTAAACCCAAGGTTAACAGCACTCCCAAAGAACCTTTCTGACTGGGGCAATGAGGAGCATGGGGACAAGTGGAGATGAGCCCCAAGATGACACAGACTAGTCCCCCACTTCCTGCATTAGCCACAACCGCATGGGTAAAGGTTCCAGAGCTTGAGAGATGATGTGGTTGAGGATAAAGGAATAGGAGCTTCTCTTGGTCCCACAGACTCTTCCCCAATCCTGGCTGGAACCAGAATCCCAAATTTTTCCTAATTTTTCCAATCAGTTTGTTGAGTGTCTCCTTTAGGTCCCAGCAACTTCTCCCTGAGGGGGACTCAGTTCCTGGTCTCCAAGGGATGGAAGTGAAGGGGCAAGCAGATAGAAGATTTGGTCTTTTCCCCCTTGTTCACTTTTATTCCCTGGAGCCCAATAAACGAAATGCCTGAGTGGAAGCATGGGGCATCCTTGCAGCCCCAACCCCAAATCCACCCTGGCCCCAGGCCCTATTGGCAAAGAGGAATGAGGGCACTGGTGGCTAAGGGGGAGCTGGTGAACATGAGCAGAGACTGGTCTCTGCTGGGTGGGGGCATTTAGAGACCCTTATTGAAGTAGACGTAAGGCACGAGTTCTCCATAATTGGCCTTGATGGTGTCTCGGAGCTCCGGTTCCAGATAGGAAACTGGCAATTCACTGAGAAGATAGAAGGGGTTATGAGTATGCCACCTGGACAGCAACAAATGACAATTACAGTCCAACTCAAATGCCACCTCTAAGAAGCCCTTCCTGATTTTTCCATCAGAATTAGTAGTAGCCTCGGGACACCACAACACGTTGCTTTTACCTCTACTCAGGCCTGACTCACTTCTCCCTGGCGCTCAACTTTCATCTTTCCCACAAGATGACAAGCACACTGCTTGGAACACAGGAGGTGTCTAACAGATGACTACTGAGCTAAGAGTACTAAGGAAGGGAGATTGGCATCTTCTCTGTATATATTCAAGCTATAGCTGGCCTCCTAGAGTTAGTTCTTCCTCCCAGCTGTCTAATGCTCTCCTTCCATGACATGCAAGGGAAATGAAGAGGTTCAAGTCATCCGCCCTCTGGCAAACATGAGCCAGAGTAAGTACCTGTCCCCATGTTCAGTTTCAAAGAGCGGAGCCAGCCAGAGGAGATTTATGGAATGACCCAACCAGCGGGACGCAGTCTCTTGTCGTTTCCCCTTGGCCTTCTGGGAGGGAGCAATTCATCCCCTTGGAGATGTGTTCTGGTTAACCATTCGCACAGGGTTAAGAGGCCCAGAGTTTAGGTTGATAGGTACTTGTCCCTGGACAAACGCTGCCCCTCCCTCTCTCCTTAGGGACCGAAAGCAGGTCAGGGAGAGCAGGGATAGAACATTTGGTAAAACAAAGTAGGGAATGAGTAGCTGATACCATTTCTGGGGGAAGAGCCCACATGCCACTGGCACCATGAAGACGAGGCTGGAAAAAAGGAGAAACCAAAGCATTAGGGGGCATTTCCCCACAGCCCCTCACACACCCTTCCCGAGCCCCCTAAGGGGTCGGGGAGGTGCCCGTTTTGCTTGGCTTGCCTTCCCAGCTGGCCCCACAGCACCCCTCTTTCCAACCCTTCTCCTGGCCTCTGGGTTGGACTTTATCTGTGGAAGTGAGCACAGAGCCCAGCAAGCCTGGTTCCCTCCAAAAAAGGTGAGGTGAGAGCGCTCCAGATGGACCACAGGTGTTTTGAGCTCGGGCACTTTGGAAGTCAGGTAAAGGACTACATGTTCTTCAACCCAGGTGACACAAGAAGACAGATCTTGCATGCCCCAGCCACCACGGAACCCAAAACAAGAAAACACATTACTCACAAGCACCCACACAGCATAACCTGCAATGGTGCATGCAGGACCTTGACTTTCTGCACAAAAACGAACAAAAGAAAGACCCGCATGGGACTTGTATCTCTCAAGACGAACCCCATGCCTGCTCCACCCACCACCAATCAGCCAGCTAAAAACCCAAAGGCCTGAGACTGCTGGCCCTGCAGGAGAGGACAAGGGGCTCTGCTTGCTCTCTGCAGACAAGGTCAAGCAACTGGCTCTGCTGTCTAAAGTGAGCAGCCATTGGGGATTGGTATGGGCCCTGCTTGAGTGAGAGGAAGGCTGGTAGCTAGATGGAGGGATGAGAGAATCAGGAGCTCCCAGAAACAGGTGTGGTTGGGAACCGTGGGCAGGGAAGAAGCAAAGAGACCCCCACTCACCTGCATGAAACGCAATTTCTCCAGCCTTTCCATGATGACTGGCAATAAGACTGAAAGAAACCAAGGGGAAACGGGGTACCTGTAAGACTCTCCCCAAGACCCCTTTCCGCAGTCAGAGCAGGGACTGAGTGATTCCCCCTCTTTCCGCAGGAGTGCCAGAAAATGCTTTTCATTTGGGAGGAGGATGGACGACTGTAGGCATGGCCACTCTGACTTGTTCCCCACATCCCAGCAGAAGGTGCTTCCTAAAGCACATCTGCAATAACAGAACATGTACCCCAGGCCCCAAGTGTCTTTCTCAAAACTGAAAACCATCTTTGAAAGCTCATGGAAACACACTGTTGTATCCTATTCTGTAATGTGCCCCTGCTGGAAACACAACCAGGGCAGGGGACTTCTTTTCTCTACCACTGTCTCCCCAGCATCCCGCAATATGCCCAGTACACTGAAGGTACGTAAGGAATATGGGCTGAAGGAAAAGAACTTAAAATGTCTGATTAATGGACATTTCAGAAACTAGTGTGGTTCTCCCATGGTTTTCAGCACTCAAGCAAACCAGTACAAAAAGCATGGCTGTATTCCCGGCTGGTGTAGCTCAGTGGATTGAGCACCAGCATGCGGACCAAAGGGTCACTGGTTCGATTCCCCAGTCAGGGCACATGCCTGGGTTGTGGGCCAGGTCCCCAGCGGGGGGTCCTCAAGAAGCAACCACCCATTGATGTTTCTCTCCCTCTCTTTCTCCCTCCCTCCCCCTCTCTCTATAAATAAATAAATAATTTTTTAAAAAAGCATGGCTGTAGAGGCTGGGGTCCCACCTCCCACCCAATCACCCAAAAGCTGAATGTGGCTGAGGCCTCCATTTTGTGTTCCGGTGCCCCCCAGGAGAGAAAGTTTTCCCTATCTTACTCATGCCAGGGGCTGCCATGGTGATCCGAGAAATAACCACTTGAGTTATGCCTATGGCCGCAGCTCTCTGAGGGCAGAAAAGAGTAAGTTGTCAGGAAGGACCTTATCCAGTATCCGGGGCTGGGTCAGGGCCAGGGTCAGGATCATAGCCAAGTCTGAGCTAGTCTAGGGGAAGGGATGGACCTGCCAGGGGCTGAGTGGCTTCCCCCAATCCTCACCCACCCAGCCAGACTTTTATGGCTTCAGGACCAGAAATGATAAAGGACATGAGAAATGTCCTAAACAGAGACATGCAAGGAAAATTGAGGGGAACGAGAGTGGAGTCAGGGAGATCCCATAATGGAGTCCAGACCTGCTCTGACCACTAAGAACAGGACAGGGAATGAAAGGAAGTCCCGCCCTCCCACCCACAGGAAGGCCTCTGCTCACCCGGGAATGACCAATTTCATTGTGATTCCTGTCCTTCACGCAGATGCCCTGGATGAGTTCCCTAAACACAGACAGGAGTTGCTAGACTTGGGAAAGGGGGCGCCGGAAGTAGGCCAGCAACAGGGCACGTTAGAGGACCAAGGCCAGGGCACTCAAGCGGTAGGAGGCCAGCTTGTGCAGCCTGGCCCTGCGGCCCTCCTGCACTCCCTCCTGCACTCCAGGGAGTGGTATTTCCGAAGCATCTAGGAAAGTGGTTAGGTGAGCTAGTCCTGGGCCCCGGCTGCCTAGGTTGAACCCTGAAACTGCAGAGGAAGTGTCTAATCATGAGCAACTTCCATGACCCTTCTAAAGACTCAGTTGTCCTCATCTGCAAAATGGAGACAATCATGGTACCCGCTTCATAGGACTTCTTGAGGATAAAACAGAATAATGCCTAAAAAGTGCTCAGTCCAGTGCCTGACACTGAGTGACCACGCCACAAACAGTGGTTACTCTGGCCTTTATTCTCAGGCCAGCTCTTGACAGCACTCAACCCAAAACCAGGTAGGTGGCTGGGACTTATTCATTTGATGGGAAGCAGCAACTGGATGGGGGGGGGAATGGGAGAGGAATAATTTGTGTACACAACTATTCTGGTAGTGTGCTCTTTCAGCAAAAGGGCAAGTGCGATAAATTCCCGTTTACTAGTAGTTCCAAGAAAATGTTGCTTGTAGAAATTGGTGATGCTGATAAAGGTGATGATGACAACAGCAGCAAGAAAAGCTAATGCGCTGCATCTGTTATGTTCTAGGTGCTGTTTTGAGGGCTTTCATATATTACATCATTCATTCACTTTTATGACAGAGGAACATCTGTGCTTTCTCTAGTCAAGAAATAAAAACTGTGAGATGCAACGGGTTTCTCTGTTTACCTTTCCTGCTGTGAAGCTTGGAACTGGGTGCCTGGGAAACATCTATCTACTCCTCTGGCTTCTTTCAAAGCTTCTTGGCTCTATTCTATCTTTCGACACCATGCTCTGCTACATTTCATTCTGTAAGCCATCCCCAGGGCTTTGGAAGTAGACAGGGCTCACAACTTAAATACAGCTGCAGTGGGAAGGACACGATCAAGTATCAAACCCCACAGGCTCACCCCATTCCCCCATCCCACACCAGCCAAAAAATGACTGTCACACACTCATCGCAGACGAAACCTAAGCTACCCATCACTTCTGTGGCCATCAGTGTTGCAGCAGTCAATCCTCAGGGACCCTCCAGAAATACAGCCCAGCAGCCCCCCGCCCCTATCCCAGCTCCAAGAAGCCACCCACTGCCTTGGTTTCCCTGCTGACCTCGTGGCTTGTAGGGAGGAAAAGGGATCCCTGTACTCACTGCTGTCGCATCATTGGGATGTTGACACAGTTAGCAGCAGCCACAGCAGCAAAGGGCACCCAGCGGCCCACCAGGGGTGGAGCTTTCTGTTGGGGGAAGGAAACAATGGGAGTTGTTCAGGCCCACTGCAAGGTGGGAGTGGAGGGACTTAAGGACTGTAAAACAAGAATCAGACCTGGCTACTGCCACACATCCAGACATTCACCTGGGAACCCAGACTCCCTCAAAGGTTCCAGAAAGACCAACCTGGGGGCAGCCCTGCTGTATTTCCCATTAATTGGCTGGGTTCCCTTTATACCCCAACACACCCCGGCTAGGGGACAGCCTAGTTCTCCCTAGGACTTTGCTGCCCCCTAGTGGCCACCATGCCCACAGCAGCCCCAGACAGTACCTTTGTCAACATGTTCATGCCCACAGCGGTGGCCACTGCAGTAGTTGTGGCTGTGAAGTAGGAAAGGGCCATCTGCCTAATGGAGAAGAGAGGTGCTTGGGAGTAGGGAGCCCTTCTTGCTGAGAGTAATACCATGTTTTGAGTGAGAAAGTCTGGAAACGAGGCTTCGGAGAAGCTCATGTGATCTGCCCCCGGTGTCCTCTTGTGACCTTCCCCCAACTCAGGATGCTCTGGCACCCTGGGCCTCCCTTCTGCACTTCAAACAAGCATGCCAAGCTTTTTTCCTACTTCAGAACCGCTGCACGCTGCTGCTCCCTGCCCAGGGCATTCTTCCCTGGGCTCTTTCAGAGCTAAATCCTTACCCCGCAGAACTCAGCTGAAATGTCAGCACTGCAGGAAGGACCTCCTTGGCCAGCCTGTCTACAGACATACCTCTCTCTGCTGTTCTCTATCTTGCCATCTGTGTCTTTCCTTGATGGCAGCAAGAACAATCTGAAATTATTGTGCTTTTTTTCTGAGAAGACCTTAAATTCCACAAGAGGGACTACACATGTCTTACTCAAATGTATTCCTAGCACCTAGAGCCATGCCTGGTCTAATACATACTCCAGAACTATTTGCTGAAGGAAGGTAGAAGAAACATCTTTAGAATGAACACATTTTTAATTGGTCTAGGAAGAAGATACTCCCAGTCAGCATAAGAAAACAATTCCAAACCCTGAAAAGGGAAACTTGGTCCAGTACGTGGCCCGCCCAGGGGGCACTGACAGCCTGAGAACCTTTGAGATGGGCTGTTCCCCTGGATGCAAAAGGACAGTCACCTCCTCCAGACACGTGGACAGCCTGGGGTTCAAGTCTCCTACCTGACTGATGTGGGGGAAGCTGCATTCCTGTTGGTGTAGTTGACTAAGGCATTGAAGGACTGGTTCACCCACTGCCAGAAGATGACTGCTGGCATCGTTCTACCAGTAAGGAGAGAAGAGGAGAATGGAAGTGAATGGAAGTGAGGGCCTGGTATACACAGGTCAAACCAGGTTACCGGCTACTCCCCAAACTGTTCCCATGCTTTATGCACTTGGGCTTTTGTACAGTCTCGCCCCTTTGCCTGGAATGTGAACACGCACAGACACACATACACACTCTGTTCCATACATGGCTAAATCCTGCCCTGTGGCAAGATCACTTCCTCTTTGGAACCTTTCTTACCCTTCTCCTGCCCCTCCTGAGACAGTCCATGTCCCCTGTTCCTACAACCCCATATTGTCTTCTCAACCTACCACTTAGCAAGCTGGACTCTAACTTACTTCTTGATCTCTTGAACAAGATTGGGAGCTACTTGAGGGGAGGGACTAAAGTCTTTTTTTTTTTTTCTTTTGATTTCAGAGAGGGGAAGGAAGAAAGAGAGGGAGAGAAACATCGATCAGCTGCCTTCCACACACGCCCCGACCTGGGACCAGGCCCACAACCCAGGCAAGTGCCCTGACTGGGAATCAAACTGGTGACCTTTCGGTTTGCAGGTCGACACTCAACCAACTGAGCTACACCAGCTAGGGCAGGACTCAAGTCTATATATTCCTAACAGCTGGGGCCCAAGGCCTGGCTCAAATGAATGAATGCATGGCAGGGAGAGAGGAGGAAAGAAGGAAGAGAGGAAGGGGGAAGAGTCACATATCTGGCAGCTACAAATTTTATTCTCTCCTCAATAGCTGAGCTGAAAGGGTCTTCCTATTTTTTTCCCCCTGGGATATTACATTCTAAAAACACATTAAATTCATTGTTGAATATAAACACTTTTTTAAGAGGAAACTGGGAAAGTTTATTCATTGGGCATTCTAGAGAAGACTGACTCAGTTAAAATTAAGCTACCAATACTTCCTGGCTGTGTGAAAAAGTTATATAACCTCTCTGGAATCTCAGTTCTTCATCTATAAAGTGGAGATAATAGTACCTCTCTGTAGGACTGTTGGGAAAATTAAATGAGGTAACACATGCAAAGAATGTAACACAGTGCCTAGTATCTGACAAGTTTCAATAATGATGGCTATTACTATTATTATCATAATATTGCTTGCTGCCTAGCAGACCCAAGTGGCTACACCTCCCAATGTCTTGTTCCCGGGTCCTACCGGTAGAACTGGAGCATGAAGCCTGTGATGATCATGCCGCCAGGAACCTGGAAGGACATCCGTCCAATGACGTTCATCTTGTCCCCAGTGTCAGGGTGGAAGGCTGAGTCATACAGCTTCTTGGCATACAGCAGCTGCTCCACTTGGGTGCCCGGAGGCACAACCCCCATCCTATCGCCCAAGGACAATAGGTAGAGTTAATTCCCTGTCCCCCAACCTCAAGTCATCCTACTCTTAATTTCTCTCTCCCTCCTGCGATGTCTGCTATGTCCTCACCTTGTTTCCACCTCCTCCCTAGTGGCCCCATCTATATTGTTCCAGTGCCTCCAGACCCTTCCCCTAACTGCTCACCTGCTTTTCTCCACCATCGCCTTGGCCCAGTCCAGCTCCCGCTCTGATACCAGGACAGTGCGGGGGTCCGTGATATTGAAGAAGTGCTTCACCCGCCCCAGGAAAGTGCACTGGTCCCAACGAGGGGCATCGATGTTAAAGGCCGACAGGTCAGCATCCATCTTGCTCACACATAAAACTGTGGACTTAAGGAATACAGGAAAAATTAGGAGAGTCCCCCAAATCAAAGCCTGCCCCAAGGCCCCGAGCACCTCCCACTGTGATAGGTTGCCGCCTTCACCAGTCACTGTCCTCTAACTCAGTTTGGGAAGGCCTCTGTGACTAGTCACCAGACTCAGCAACGGGGTACCAGCACATGGTTCCTGAGTGCCTACTGGGGGCCAGCCCCATGCTTCATCATGCAGTGGGGGGAGACTACGAAAAGGGACAACAGAGTGCCTGTCCTAGGGGAGCTGAGTCTGACTGGGAAACCAAGCCCACCAGTGGGACCGTATAGCATATGAACAGCAACAATAATACAGGAGATGAGCAGAAGCAGAGATGGAGGGACAGGGGGAAACGGTACTCAAAGGGGGCTTCCCAAGAGGGGTGGAATGTAAGCGAGGCCCCTGAAGATAGAATAGATTCATCTGAAGGATGTAGAAGGCATGGGATCACATTAAATGTAGAAACAATCACAGATAAAGATGAAAATTGACATGGCATGACCACTTTCATCATTTCAGTGTGTGTGCATGTGGTGCGTACAGTCCTGTGGGCGATTCCAGCCATGGTTATGAGTGAGGTACCATGCCTGCCCTCAAGGAATTTCAGAATAGGAGGTAAACAAATAAATCGATGCAGACACTAGAGTAAACAACACTGTTGACAGACACTGGGAGCAGTGGAGAGCCAGAGAAAAGGCACCTAAAACAGAGATGACCATATCTCCCAGTTTGGCTAGGACTGTTGGCATGGGGTAATTATTAATAGCACCTGCTTTCACTCTTGAGCGTCCCAATTTCCATGATCAATTAAATGGTCACCATATCTAAAACAGATAAGGGATTCAAAACACACTTTGTTAGTACAAGAAATAAACAATGTTTTGAAGGATGCGTAGACATTAGATAGATGGAAGAGCATTCCAGGCAAAAAGAAGAGCCAGTGTTGAGCCCTGGCTGGTGTGGCTCAGTGGATTGAGTGCCAGCCTGCAAACCAAAAGGTCGCTGGTACGATTCCCAATCAGGGCAATAGCCCAGGTTGAGGGTTGGGTCCCCAGTTGTGGGCACAGAAGAGGCAATCACACATTGATATTTCCCTCCCTCTCTTTCTCCCTACCTTCCTCCTCTCTAAAAATAGTCTTTTTAAAAAAAAAAGAAGATCCAGTGTTGAAAGTGTTTGGTGTGTGTAGGGATGATGATAACAACTGACACTTACGGAACTTCTACCCTATGCTAGACCCTTTGCTTAGTGCTTGACATGCATTTTCTAAATTCATCTTCACCATAACCCTGTAAGGTAAAACCCAATTTTGTGAATGAGAAAACCAAGGCATAGATAAGTATTCAATAACTTTTACCAAGTCACACAAGCATTAGCCTTAGCAGAGCCAGGATTTTAATTCAGCTTGATTTACTTCAGAACTCTCCTCTATAACTGGGTTCTGCAATCCATGTCTTGAAATGTTAAGGTAGGTCTGACATGTAAAGGAGCTTGGACATTGTCACTCCTGTCCTTACAACAAGAAAAATCAACAATTCTTCTTAGACTCATCATAGAATTGAGGTCACAGGGCAAACCATTGCCCCCAAACACAGAGAAACACAGCTCATCGGGAGCAGAAGCCCCCTGATGGGGCAATTACCTTTGGAAAACTTAAACTGTAATTGACGAACTGCTGGAAGCTCAGTGTGGACAAGTGGGGACGCAATCTTGGATGGGTGGCAGGGCACACTTGTGAGTTTTACCTCTAGAAGGCCACCAGGTTCTCAAAGTGAAGATCAGAAAAATAAGCCCTCGTACTTCCGGCAGGAAGATGGGGAAAATGGCTACTTTATTTTAAAGCACACCCAGGACCCTCTGTTCTTAACAAGGCCCGCCCTCCACGGGAACTGTTTTACCAGAACCTAAATGACGTGGGAGAAGGGAAATACCCAACTCCAGCCCCTTCTAGCCTTCCTGTCTCACCTTAGGGGAGTGAGTGGAGACTTAGAAGCACTTGTGAAGGTCCGGGTTGCAGACTCGCTCAAAAACTGAGACCTGATCTTAGGCCTATAGAACTGCAAGTCTCAGATCTTATTGAAGAAGTCTCTAGAAACCCAAAGACAACAGGGAAGACAAAAACAAGCACACCAAAGGAAATTTTAGCCCTTGACACCTACAGCATCAGGAGATAGGAAACATAGCCTAACTCCTTGCCAGAAAAACATAAAACCGCATATACATCATATCTGGCTTTCTACAAACTGTGTTTTTTGCCTTTTAATATGACTTATAATTGTAGTTTTTTTGTTGAAACAGGGCAAGCATCAGAATCAGATGACAAGAGATTTGGGGACTATCAGACTGGAAATTCAAAGAACTATAATTAATATGCTAAGGACTCTAGTAGAGAAGTGGGCAACAGGCAAGAACAGATGGATAATGTAAACAGAGAAATGGAAACTCTAAGACAGAATCAAAAGGAAATGTCAGAAATCAAAAATACTGTAACAGAAATGAAGAATGCCTTTGATGTAGACTGGACGTGGATGGGGAAAGAATCAGTGATGCAGAATCAGCAAAGTGTCAGTAGAAAATATCCAAGATGAAAATTAAAGAGGAAAAATAATTTTTAAAAGAATAGACTAGCCAAGAACTTTGAGACAATTACAAAAGTTGTGACATACACATAATGGGAACACCAGAAGGAGAAGAGGGCAAGGAAAAGAAGAAATATTTGAATGACTGAAAAACTTCCAAAATTAATGGCAGACAGCAAACCACAGATCCAGAAAGCTCAGAGAACACTAAGCAAGATAAATGCCAAAAAATCTACACCTAAGCATATTACAATCAAGCTACAGAAAATCAAGATTAAAGAAGAAGAAAAAAAAGAAGCCGGAGGGAGGGAAAAAAAACCTTAGAGCAAAAATAAGAATTACATCAGACTTCTCTTCAGAAACGACACAAGCAAGAGTAACTAGAGTGAAATATTTATAAAGTGTTGAATGAAAAAAACCCTCACAAACCTGGAATTCTATATCAAGCAAAATAATCCTTTAAAAATAAAGGAGAAATAAAGACTTTCTCAAACAAACAAAGTTAAAAAGAATTTGGAATTTGTCACCATGAAACCTGACTTGCAAGATGTTAAAAGAAGTTCTTCAAAGAAAAAATATGATATAGGTCATAAACTCTGACCTGTGTACAGAGTGTCAGAGAAGGAATAAATGAAGGTAAAATAAAGTCTTTGTTTTTCTTATCCTAATTGTCAAAGTTAGCAAACAGGTAGCAGTTTGTTCAAAATAATAACAACAATGTATACTCAGTGATTATTGTTCTGGATAAGTGAAATGAATGAATAATGGCACTGAAATAAAGGATGGGAGGGAAGAAGAATACTCTACTGTAAGGTACTTGCACTACCAGTGAAGTGGTAACATTGTTATTTGAAAGTGGACTCATATTAGTTGTAAATGTATATTGCAAACTCCAGGGCAACCACTAAAAAAATTTTCAAAAGAAGTATAATCGATATGCTAAGAGAGGAGAGAAACTGGAGTCATACAAAAAGCTAAGGCTTTGGAACGTTTCCATAAAAAATTCAGGAAGCCATTAAAAGATTTTAAGAACAGTGACAAGATCAGATGTGTAGTTTATAAAACAGTCTGGCTAATCATAGGATATAAGCACGGTGTGGTAGGACCTCACAGGAGGCAGAGAGACACGTCCGCTAATAACGGGATGAAGAGCCCAGTGAGGAAGGTAGGGCGCTGCTGTGTCTCCAGAGTCTAGAATAGGACCTGGCTCCTTGTGATCTCTTCTTCCAGTCTTCTTCAGGGAGAGGGGGTGGAGATAACACCTCCCAACTCGCCCCAAATCCCTCTCGTTCTTACTTGCGTGAAGTGCAGGGCCATTTTTTGCCTCCTTGGGGACTGCTGAAGCCGTACCTCCCGGTCCAATGTAACTTAGTAAATCCTGACCATCCCAAAATGCCTTTCACCCGCGATGTCAGCTAACTCCAGGGCTCAGGGCCAGTCCCTCGGCTGCTTTCTTACCTCTGATAGGCAGCCACCCATCACTTGAGCTCCTCCATTACGTACTTAAACACCGGAATGTGGAGACAAGGACACAACCCACAACGACCCCGCTCCTCTGGCTGACAAAGGAGCTAGGGGCCATAAGGAAGAGGTCGAGGGACGGACCCTGGCCACTCCTCTTGCCACGTGGCTTCAGCAGGTGGAAGCCCAGCCCGCGCTGCAGCGCAGCTTGGCCAGAGTCAGGGCAGAAACACAAGCTCCCTCGCAGGACTTAAGGACTCGAGGTAGATGTGGCGAGTGGCTTCCTCTCAAGGCCACTTACCTGGTCCCTGGAAGAATGCACTGAGGCAAGGGCCGGGAGATGCAGCCCACCATGGGAGCCTCGCTGGGATGCAACGCGGAACTCTGCCCGGAACCTCCCCTCACCCGGCTTCCATGCCCCTCCTTTTCCACCAATCACGGGCGGGGAGGCCTGCGGGCCACATGGGCCAGTTGTCACGGTTCCCGGGTTTCTACCAGCCAGCAGCGGTCTCCAGCCGCTCTAGCAGCCCGCCTGCGCAGTGAGCGGGTACTTCGGCGCGCTTGCGCACTTTGGAAAACGGGAGCTGGATCCCGCCCCGCTCTGTTATGCGGCTTTGCCACTCCGCTGTGCGTGCGAAGGACGTCGGGGGCGGTGCCTCAGTTAGTTGCCCCTGGTAACGGGGGTGGCAGGAGGAGGAGGAGGAGGGACTCGGCGGGAGGATGGTGAGTGTGGGGGCCTGGCCCCCTCCTGAGCCTGTCGGTCACCCCCAGCCTTGTCCCCAAGCCCAGGGCGGGGCACTGCGCTTAAAGCCAAGGAGGGAATGAGCTGATGCTCACCTTGCTGTCCGGGTCCTGGATTGGTTTCACGGGGGTGGCGGGGAGCCCCAAGGGTGTGGGCCTTGAAGGGAGACCTGGGCCTGGGGAGGAAGGCGGAGCTTGCAACGGGTCCGAAGCTAAGCCAAAGGGGCAGGAAGGGTGGGTGAATGTCCCGGTTGGGAGCCGGGGCTCCATCATTACTCTGGGGATTGGGAGAAGCGCGCATCCGAGGAGCTGCGAAGAGCAGTCTCCGCACGCAGGCTTAGATATTCCCAGGGAGTCGGCCTCCCCACTCCGCCAGAAAGTGGGGTCCCCCGCGGCCTGGCCAAAAACGGGGATTAAGGCCATCGCTACCGCGTTTGAGGTCGCCCTAGCGGTACCGTAGGACAAGGTAGCCTAGTGCTCCTCTGCGTCGCGATGTGCGAGCGTCTGTAGGGAGGGGTTTAAATCCCAGGACACAAAAGAGGTGCCGCTTGGAAGATACGCCCGGTGGATTTTACGCCGCCTCGGTGTGTGCGTGGCAGGCTGGATTTTGGAGTCCGGAGTTATTTATTTGCGGAGGGTTCCGCAAGGGCTAGTTTGTACGTGATGACCAGTCTTCCGTTCAATACTTAATCCGTGTTGCTGGAGGCAAATTTGCCGCCGGGTTCCCGCTATTTCTTTCACAACCCGTTGCAACCTTCTTTTGCGTATGACCACACCAGAACCAAAAGGTCTTAATCTCAGTTTGGGGCCTTCAAACTCAAGAGAATGGGATATTAAAACTGGAGAGTGAGCATCAGTTTGGGGCAATCCTTTTCTCTGTCAGATCTAATTAACTCTTTCCAAAACTGTAAATTATGATGTGTGGCAGGTTTGACCGTTGGCCCTCTGTTCCTTGTTGATTTCTGCAAAGTTAATTGGAGGGTGTAAAATGAAGTTGTGTAGTTTTAGAGCAAGCAAAGAAAAATCGATTGTGAAGCATTTAGAACAGGTTGGTTGTTTTACTAACTGTAAAGAGCCGCCACTCAAACTTAGCTACTTCCCTACCCCAACCCCAGTCCCTTTTTGACTTTTAGAAATATTATACTACTTTTATTGATTTAGAAGAGAAAGCTAGATGTCCACAAAGAAAAACATGCGTACCTTTGGTCGGATTATCGAGTGAGTAAATTTTGATGGGAAAAAAAAAACAATTGATTTTACATTGTCACGTTGTTAAAGAAGTAGAATTATTTGATCTGAAGTTGCCAATCACATTTCATACTTGCTACATTGCAGTTTTGTTAACCTCGGGCTAAACAGATTTTTACATGTTTTCTTTCTATTAATCGTTTATACATGAGCTGTCCATTTAAAGGCTGTTTTTCTCAACAAATGAATATAAACATAAATATTTACAAAGAAAATGACTAGAATTGAAATGAAAAAGGCATGCCAAACCAATAGAGAATGAGATGTCATCATAAATGAGAAATGCATGAGAGTAGCCTAACTTTTCCCAGTTTGCTTATCAATTTAGTGGACTGTGTAATTTCATGATTGTTTCATTTATAATTACAGGCCACAATAAAGTAACCACTGCTCATGTTTCCAGGTGCAAATTGACACTGTATACAATAAATCGACAGTGTATACAACACTTATATACAACTATTCTATTCAGTGATCAAGACAGATTTTGTTTTTATTTTTTCTAAAATGAACAATGAGAAATTAGGACAAATTATTCTGGATTCTTTATCTGATTTCCAAAATACATTTTTTTTTTAATCTCTAAAAGTGTGAGCTATTCTTAGAACTGAAAGTGGAACATGGAATTTAAACAATCAGTGGAGTGATTAAGTGTGTCACATCTCGAATCCCATGGGCCCCCATGGTAACTGAACAACTGAACAGTAAGTCCCAGGTTGTTGATTTTGGGTTGTTTTTTTTTTAACCTTCAGCTATGACTAATACATACTTCTTTTTTTTTAAAAATTGGAGAGTGCTGCAAGAAAAACCCATTGGGGTTTCTCTGAACATTTAAGGTCAGCTATTTTGCCCCTGCTTTATGATTCTAAATCCTTGGTGAAATACTAAAATGGCAGTAATTTTAAAGCATAATTAATTATTGTTATTTAATAGATGAATCCTTCATTCAGGAATTACTTACGGACTGCTGTCTACATATATGAACCTAGTGGTAGTTATCAAGCATATTCAACCTTTGAAGATAGTTACCAAGATTATGTTTTTTGGTCAGAAACGGTCAGTGAAAAGTAAAAAAAAATAAACACAACTGTTTCGAGTGCCTACTATGCCCCACACTTTACACATAGTACCTTATTAATCTTCCTAACATTTTTCTCAAGATATAACTTGTTCCCATTTTCTAGATCTAACTGTACCTGGGGTTACACATACAGGGAATTTGAATACAAATCTATAAAACCCTAAAACCCGTAATGTTCTTTTCATTAGGACTCTGGTGAAGTGGGAACCCACAATCTTTCAGAGGAGATGCCCGTATTTTTGTTCCTCAAGAAACATGGTATTGATTTAATAGAGAGATGAGGAGAAAGAAGACAAAGTTTGGGTGAAGTTCTCCCTATCACGGCTATACGAATTCCTGGAAATTAATAAGGTCTTACTGGGCAGTACCAATTTTTTTTCTTATTTTAAGGGGGTAAAAATAAATTGAAGTCAGTTCCATTTAAGCTAGTTATGGGGAGTGCATGTACTTGACAGTTAGCTTATTAATTGAATATTTAAATTTTAGCTGCTCCTCACAGCCATATTTTTTTCTTTCTCTTTTTTTTTTTTCTATCCTCACCTGAGGACATTTTTTATTGCTTTTAGAGAGAGAGGAAGGGAGAGAGAGAGAACATCGATGCGAGAGAGAAGCATCGATTGGTTGCCTCCTGGAGTTCCTGGACCAGGGATCGAACCCTCAACCTAGGTATGTGCCCTGACCAGGAATTAAACCCGCAACCCTTTGGTCACGGGATGACGCTCCAACCAACTGAGCCACACCGGCCAGGGCCACATATATTTTCCATATACCAACACATTCCATTTTTTCCTTCCACCACATCAGTTTCTGTGAATGACCTAGTTTATGTCATTTTAGGTCAGTGAACCATGCCTCTACCAGTAGTTGAGTTTAAGCTGATTTTGAAGTAGACAAAATGTCTATAATGAGTAGCACATCTACTCATGATTTGCCCGTAGGAAAGTTTGTTCAAACATTTTGTGGCTAAGTCAGACCACTTTTGTCTACCATGGTGATTATACAATCTTCAGTTAACTAAAGTTCTTGTTTCCTAAACTGCCTTTATTTAATGTCATAGAAGTACAAACCCCACATAGAGATCCATGTCTATTTTGCTCACTATTGTACTCGGGCACATTATGGGTATTTAATGATGAATGAATGAATTTTTTGACCAAAAATATACCTTAAAAATCCATTCCTTTGTATTTGTACTGCAAAACTTAGCTCCATAATAAAATTAATTTCTAATGTCTGCCTCCCTTCATTTGACATTTAAAATAATGTATGAACGTACATGGATAGAAACATAGAATAGACTTACTCTGCTCGCTTTCCTTCAGCCTGTTAAATGAGCTTACTTTGTACCTTTCAGGCAGAACCCTGATATCTCTAAATATCCTCTTCCCTATTTAGCAAATGCTGGTAATCCTGTGATCCCCTGTCCTCAGTAGTGGGGTTAATAAGATGCTGTATTGTATTTGAATTTGTCTTGCCTAGACGATGCTTGAGATGCCATTTATCATTTTGCTGGAAGAAAATATTAGCTGAACTTTCCATTTCTCTGTAATTTCACCTAAAGGTGAAGCATGTGGAGTCATTGTTTCCCTATGAGAAAAATTACCCATTAGAAATGTAGAAGTCTTGTTTTTTATACCATTAGGTTAACAAAGTTTAGCCATAGTTAGAATGGTTTCTTTCTCATCTGTGTTTTGTTTCTCTCCTTTTAAGATGAATAGAAGTTATATTTTTCTTTTATTTATTTTTAGTTTTTATGATTGATTTTAGAGAGAGAGAGGAATGGGGAGAGAGAAAGAGAGAAATATCAATGTGTTGTTCCACTTACTTATGCATTTGGTGGTTGATTCCTGTGTGTGCCCTGACCAGGGATCCAACCTGCAACTTTGGCATATCAGGATGACGCTCTAACCAGCTGAGCTACCTGCCAGGGCTTTATATTTTTCTTTTAATTATTCAGTGTCAAGTAGAATGAGTGTGTAAAAAGTCTCAGTCTGCAGAATGCAGTATTTTTATTTACTAATTTTTTTAAAGAAGAGATACATGAGGAAAAACCAAAAACATTCATTTTGAATCTTGAAAATATTTTATTTTTTATTTTTAAAGATTTTACATATTTATTTTTAGAAAGATGGAAAGGGAGGGAGAAAGAAAGGGAGAGAAACATAGACGTGTGTGAGAGATACATTGACTGGTTGCCTCTCACACACCACTAACCTGGGACCTGGCCCACAGCCCAGGCATGTGCCCTGACTGGGAATCGAACTGGCGACCCTTTGGTTTGCAGGCTGGCGCTCAGTCCACTGAACCACACCAGCCAAGGCTGAACCTTGAAAATATTTATAAAAAACAAACCTTCTTTCACGATTTCTATACTAGTAGATAATACATGAGAAGAAGTGTACCTATACTGTTGTTTAATGTGCTAATGGGATAAATTCCACTTGTTTTAGAAGATTATTGGAAAGGTAATGAGGACATGTAATCAGGAACTCGGGAGTAGTACAATGTGTTTTCCCTGTTCTTAGCCTTTTTATATCACCAGTCCTCTGAGGATCTCAGAATTCTAATTTTAACTGTTCTGAAAGGTGGTATTTTAAATGAGTGATTGCAATGTAGCTAACAGAAGCCAGGGAGACTTCTCATAAATATAGTGTCAAAAGGAATGGTGTCAAAGTATTCAAGACCAGAAAAGATGAAAACGAAAGAAATGTTGTACCTTTAAGGGAAAAAAAAAAAGACCTGCCTATTTTTGTTTCTTAGTTTCAGATCTAGTTAGCCTCTCTTCCCCAGATCTTTTGGTATAGAATTTGTCTTTCTGTTTTTAACCAAACCTTCTGTTTTATTTCTGGAAAAATTTGAGGCATATAGAGATTAATGTGGTTCTTAGCAAGTCAGTGCAAATACAGTACTAGGAGTGGTAAATAAAGCATCTCTGAGGAGAAAGGAATTCTTAATAATTATGCATATTTGCATATCATTTCCCAAAGACTCAGTTGTTGAGAATTATTTCACAGAATTATTATTTGATCTTAGTGAACAGACTGGCTTGAATTATTGCCTGGTATAATGCAGGTAAAAAAAAATAACCATTTTATATAATTCTAAGACTCCATTTGAAGGAATTTCTGTTTGAGCTGGGAGATTAGATTAAATGCCCTTTAAAATATGGGATTCTTTGGTTCTTGTAACCATGCCTCATTAGAACAAATTGTCAGCTGCAGGACAGAACAAGGAACTCTCATAAGATTTTTCTTATGTTCTTAGATTAAAAAGCAACATGGTTTACTTCCACCCATAAAAATTAATAATAATAAAAACAAGAAACAGAAATATTAGGTCACTAGTCAAAAATATCATGGTTGAATTTTGATTTTTTCTTCATGAATGACTTTTAAATCCCCTAATTTCTCTGTTTTATCAAATTATTTATCTGAAAAATATAGATCATCCACACTGTGCACCCATACTGTAAGGGTCTTATGAAAGTTAGATGATGGTAGAGTATTTTGAATGATGAATTCTTTTTATTTTAACTTTTTAAAAGATTATTTTAATTTATTTTTATAGAGAGGGGAAGGGGAAGAGACAGAGAGGGAGAGAAACATCATTGTACAAGAGAGAAACAGTTGCCTCTCATATGCCCCCAACTGGGCTTCCTGCAACTCAGGCATGTGCCCTGACCAGGAATTGAACCAGTGACCATGTGGTTCACAGGCGGGCTCTCAATCCACTGAGCCACACCAGCTAAGGCTGATGAAGTCTTTTTCTTTTTTCCAAATTTTATTTATTGCTTCTTTTAGAGAGAAAGAAAGGAGAGAGAAACACCTATTTGTTGTCCCACTTATTTATGCATACATTGGTTGATTCTTGTGAGTGCCCTGACCGGAGATAAAACCCGCAACGTTAATGTATCAGGATGATACTCTAACCAACTGAGCTGAGCTACCATCAGGGCTGAATGACGGTCTTAAATGTGAAGAGAGCCCAGATACAATTTTATACAACTTTTTTATTTCTTTATATAGCACCTTTACATCTTGCCTTTACTTGGGTGGATACTGTTATCTAGTATCTATCTAATAAGTGACAGACATGTGGGAAACAGAAGCTATAGCCTCTTTTTTTAAGTACATTTTATTTATTATGCTATTACCATTGTCCCATTTTTTTCCTCCCCTTTATCCCCCTCCACCCTGCACCTCCCTCCCTCTAGCTTTCCTCCTCACTCTTAGTTCATGTCCATGGGTCGTACTTGTAAATTCTTTGGCTTTTCCATTTCCTCTACTATTCTTAACCTCCCTGTTTATTTTGCACCTACCAATTATCAGAAGCTATAGTATTTACCCACCAGAAATTTCATGCTAGTAAAGGAGAAAAATACAAAAGTCAGTTACCTATAGCCTGATATGATGAACACTATACTCTAAATTTACATAAAGGACTTTAGAAACATGAATTAGGTAGTAGCTCATACTCCCAGAAGATTTGGGGTGACTACTAAACTGGATTAATAGGAGGAGCAGGAATAAGCCATGCTATTTATTAAGTTACTGAACTTACTAACCTACTCTGCCAAAGCTTAGAATGGGGAAGCAACTGAAATAAATGACATTAAAATAGAAAACAATAATAATTGTGCTCTCCACAACCAAGAATTTTTTCAAGGAGAAGATACTCTGATGTTCAATAATTATCAAAGCTGGCGCCCCAAAAGTAATCTTTCTTATGGTTATTCAAGGGCTTACTCTCAATTTTGCGTAAATTGAAAAGTGCACCAGACCAGGAGGTGAGACTGCTTCTCCTGGGCTTGGATAATGCCGGCAAGACTACTCTTCTGAAGCAGCTTGCATCTGAAGACATCAGCCACATCACACCTACACAGGTGAGCACTGCATTGGCCCCAGATGCCTGTGGGACACATGGATGATGATAATAGCAGTATGAAAGACAAAATGGGAAATACAATTTTGTCCACATCTAAGCTTTGTTACTGAGAAAAGTGTATACTATTTTAAAACAATCTTAAGATTTCAAAAACATATCAAGAGATTCCATTCAGTTGAGATACTTAGAATAGTCAAATACATACAGACAGAAAGTAGAATAATGGTTATTAGAGACTGAATGGGGGAGATTGGGAGTTAGTGTTTAAAGGGCACAGAGAGTTAGTGTTGCAAGATGAAAAAAGGTCTGTGGACGGATGGTGGTGATGGTTGCACAACAGTATGAATGTACTTCATGCCACTGAACTGTATGGTTAAAATGGTAAATTTTATTTTATGTATATTTTATAATTTTTAAAATAAATAATTCAAATAAATATACATGTATACATATGTCAAGACACAATCAATTCCCTCAGATCTAAGTGGTTGCTTTTTAAAAAATTTTTTTATTGATTGATTTGAGAGAGAGAGAGAGAAATATCGATTTGTTTTTCCACTTATTGATGCACTCATTGGTTGATTCTTGCATGTTCCCTGACCCGGGATCAAACCCACAACATTGGTGTATGGGGATGATGCTCTGACCAACTGAGCTACCCCAGTAGGGCCTAAGCGATTCCTTTTTCAAACTAGCTTTATCACCCTGACTATTGTGGCTCAGCTGGCGGGGCATGGTCCACAAAGTAAAGGGTCGCTGGTTTGATTCCCCGTCAGGGTACATGCCTGGGTTGCAGGCCAGGTTCCCCATTAGGGCTTGTGTGAGAGGCGACCAATCTGCTTCTCTCCCTCTCTTTCTCCCTCCATTCCCCTATTTCTAAGAATAAATAAATAAATTTTTTTAAAAAGCTTTATCTTCTCTGATTATGAAATTAATTCATGTAGAAAATACAGAGAAAGTATAAAGGAGAAAACCAAAGAGTACTGTGAGAAAAGCTGCTGTTAATATTTTATTTTATTATTTTTTAAAAGATTGTTATTTAATTATTTTCAGAGAGAGGAGAGGGGAGGGAGAAAGAGAGGGAGAGAAATATCAGTTGGTTGCCCCCAAATGGGGACCCGGCCCACAACCAGGTATGTGCCCCAACAGGGAATCAAACCAGTGAGCCTTTGGTCTTGCAGGCCGGAGCTCAACCCACTGAGCCACACCAGCCAGGACCACTGTTAATATTTTAGTGTGCACTTTTCAGACTTAATAAATACAAATATATATCAATTCTTAAAACAGAAAAATAATTACCTATATTTTTATTTTGTCTTTGTCAGTGCTCCTCTTTCCCAAGGCTAAGTGAGCAAAACACAAGGACGAGGCAGTGGCAGCACTCGCTGCCTGGGGGTTGAAAGACAAGTCCCCTTGGGGAGAACTCTAGTCCGCTTCTTTAGGCCTCCTTTCCTGTGGGAAATCCTGAGAAAGCTTGAACTTTGGCCAGACCTTTGGGCTTCCTAATGAGGGAGAGTCCGGTTGGTCTTAGTTGCTTTAAACTATTTGATGGTTAGAGGTTTTAACAAAACCGGGGCTGTTTAGCATTTTCTTTCACCATACTGTGATAAGAGCTTCATGTCAGGTTTGAATGGCTGTGCTGGTGTGTGTACTTCATGGACTGCGAGTCTTACTGATTCAAAATGCGTTGCAGAAAAGTGAGCAATTTTATAGCTTCTGAACAAATATAATGTATAGCCTGAGGAGGAGCATATTACAGTAGTCTGGCCTGAAAGGGCTGAAAACACATATTAGTGTGTGAGGATTTCTGCCAGAAAAAGAAGGGCTAAATTTTGTAGGGGGGTTTGTTGATTGGTGCATCTCAAAAACACCACTCAGATAGGACTTCTGTGCGGCGAACATGGAAATGAACTCAAAGTTATGGGCCCAGAGTTCCAACTCTAGCTTTCAAGCTTAGTTTGATGTGTTGTAGGTGATTCTTGTTATACAGGGTAGGGCAGAGGTAGGTATACAGTTATATTATTAATAAAGCTTAATGATATAAGAATTAATAAATAATACAAGAATAAACTTTTATGCACTCACTACTTGCTATAAACCTACTTTTGCCCCACCCTGTATTATGTCAAAATTTCATATTTATTTTTTAAAAAGAAACATTTATTGAAAAAAGTAATAGATGCTCATTATAGTAAATTTGGAAAGCATTAACAAGGAAAATTTAGAAACTAGAAATCACCTATAATGTCCATTCATACATAACCACTGTTAACATTTAAGTGATATGCCCTTTCAATTTTTTTCTATGCATATATGGTATGGGCATGTTTAAAATAAATTAAAAAGGCTTATAGGAAATATGCTGTTTATGTCGAACATCTTTATATGTTGTTATAAATACTAATGCAATACACATCTCTAAATGTTTATATCCACTCATTATTTTCTTAGAGCATTTCTTAGTAGATTGGGTCTGATGACTTAATAGAACTTTAAGGCGGTTGGTACGTATGGTTGAATTCCAGGATTTACTCTTATTTATTCCCTGATTCATTTTAGAAGGATTTGATGTTACTGGATTTGACACTTACTATTGTAGTTACGTGTAGAAGTTTTAAGCTCACAAAAGTGGTTTTTGTCAATGAGTCAGAATGAAGCAGCCTTTTACAGTAAGCCTAAGTCACTTCCCTTTACAGTTCTTAAACTTCTAATTTATTTAGTCATTGGCATTGTAGAGGAGCTGCAATCAGCATCATCCCCAGTTATTCTCTAGTGACTGTTTATCCTCAGGGGAAATTGGGTGGCAGTGTTCCTTACCACCGCATTGTTCCTTGTCTCTCTGTGCTAGGCAGCAGCGTTGGCAAGCTGCCAGACAGAGCTCTGTTTATGTAGGCATCCCCAGATGCGCTTACCTCTAGTTATTCTGGATGAAATGTACTCCAGTGGTAGCATGCTGTCGATTCAGTTTTTCAAGTCCTGATTTCACTATATCATTCTTGCAAGAAGATTTTTTTTTTTATTCTTGCTCATGAAATGCCTTCTCTCCGAACCCCAGTGTTCCTGTTAATTTGTTTCTTTGCACACTGACGCCCAGGTCACAATTCTGCCTGCCTCTGATTTGCTCACCTTCCACAAGGTTCCATCTTGAGTAGCGGTCCTGAAAATGAGTACTTTCTTTTCAGGTTCATCAGAGATAGTTATTAAAGAACAATTTCAGAAACCTGCTTGTTTGTTTGTTTGTTTGTTTGTTTTCATCGCTGCTGGTAAGTGAGGGCTCCACTTCCGAGTTTGAACATTCTGATTTGCGGGCCCTGCCTTCCTCGGTGGGCTCCTAGTGCTCACCAGCCTCCCCCACAGTGTCCTAAGAGCAGCTCCTTTCTTTTGCTGAGTAATCCATATGAGGAAATTTCCTTATTATCTTTGAACTACTCCTAAAGAAACCTAGTCTTCCAGATGGTAGCTTTTGCCTTTTTAAATGTAGCATTTATTCTGTTCTGTTGAGTTTTCAGGTTCAGCTTTGGTTTTTTCATTAGTTACCTGTAGTATCCTGTTAAATTTTACCACCCTGAGGACTTGTCAGGGGTGTGGTCTGTGTTACCAGAACTATTGTCGTACTAAGTTGTCCTCAGCAGGTGTGTGTGTGTCTGTGTGTGTGTGCTCATTATAGAAAGCACATCATGGTAGCTATGATATTAATAACCGTGACTCCACAACCTGCATGAAATAAGCATATATAAATACATCTCTTCCTTATCACAGCAAACTGTTTTCAGTATTACCAGTGTCACATCTGCCAGAGTACCTTAGAATTAGTAAATAATATAGCTGTCAAGTATAACTTTGTCAAAATTACGATCTCAAAGCACAGTAAAACATGATGTTTTTGCCTTTCTCTATTGCAGGGCTTTAACATCAAAAGTGTACAATCACAAGGTTTTAAACTGAACGTGTGGGACATTGGTGGGCAGCGGAAAATCAGACCATACTGGAGAAATTATTTTGAAAACACTGATATTCTTGTAAGTACTCTTTTTGATACATTAATTCATAGTCTTTTTCAGCCATGTTCGGAACATTAACACTGTAATGTTCTTTCTTGTCAATAATTAAATTGCCATAACATTAATCACTATTAATTTAGGCCTAGCAGAAGGCTCCAGGTTGTGAGGGAGAGACATCTTTGTATAACTTGTATAAGACAATCCTGGCTGGTGTAGGTCAGTGGATTGAGCGTCAGCCTGCAAACCAAAGTGTTGCCGGTTCAATTCCCCAGTCAGGGCACACGCCTGGGTTGCGGGCCAGGTCCCCAGTAGGGGGCGCACAAGAGGCAACCAAACATTGATGTTTCTCGTCCTCTCTTTCTTCTTCCCTTCCCCTCTGTCTAAAAATAAAATAAATAAAATCTTAAAAAGAAAAAAGATGTTTTGCTGTTGCTCAGTAACAATGCTGTACCCATTCCCACCATGGCAAGCAAAGTATTTATTAATTACCATAGTGATTTGAACAGCAAAAGGGAAGTTAGAAAGATTGTGCCACTAATTCTGTCATCCCAAGGATATTCACAAATCAAGCGTATCCCATACTGAGCAATCAAGACAGTGAGTCCTGGAAACAATGATGTATAAAGAATGTTTGAAAAACCTGACGATGTCCTTCCTGGAAAAGCAAACACTTGGAACTGTCTTCAATTGCTTTAGGAACCATCTTAAGTCGACTCTGGCTGGTGTGGCTCGGTATATTGAGCACCGACCTGCGAACCAAAGGGTCACCAGTTCAATTCCCAGTCAGGGTGCATTCCTGGGTTGTGGGCCAAATTCCCCAGTAGGGGGTGCTCAGGAGGCAACCACACATTGATGTTTCTTTCTCCCTCCCTTCCCTTCTCTAAAAATAAATAAATAAATAATTTTTAAAAAAAGAACTAAAGTCAGAGAGATTAGCCTCATTATAAATGTTTAAATATTTTTAAAGGAGTGGACCAGGAACAGTCTGGCAAGTATTCGGTGGTAGAGATTAACTCAGAATAAGGAAGAAGTTTCCTATAATTGTAACTGTCCCAAATTGCAAGAAGCTGCCTCATGCACTGGGGATCCCCTGGCTCAGGTGGCCTTTGCTGAGGCAGAGGCAGGAAAGCTAGCTCCCAGCTCACTGTCACATTCTCTAGTACTACTGTTTCAGAATTATTCACCGTCCAAATATGCGATTTCTCCAGCACCTCAGCCTCTCAGTTCTTGGTCCTCCCCTCCAGTGATCTTGTCATGCATCCTCTTTTGGCCACTCACTCTCCTGATCATACCCTAAAACCAGGGGGCCTCATGAATTTAAATAAGAAAGAAATTGCATATTATTTTCATTAACCTTGAACTGAAAGTTTGCATTTATTTTGGTCATGACCACAGACAGTAAACCGCAATAACATCAGCCATGTCTGTAACATCTTCATTACCTGTAGGAGTCATCTCGCATCTCACATGGCTTCATTCTACTGCTGCTTCCTACGTGTCTCTTACTGCTGCATCATTCCTATCAGCATGCACACACCCTGTAGTTTCTCTTGTTTAGAAAAGAAAAACTTGTCCCAACTCTGTATTCCCCTTTAGATACCGTCCCATTCCTCAGCCTCTCTTTTCAACAAAACTCCTTAAGAGAGCTTCCTGTACTCTCGGTCTTCATTTCCTGTCCTCCCCATCACCTAGAACCCTCCATTCTGGCTTGTGAGGAGTTCCACATTGCTAAGTCCCATGTTCAGTGCTCAGTATTCATCTTACTTGACCTATCAGCACATTTAACAAAGTTGGGGATGCTGTCCTTCCTCGTCTTCAAGAACACCGTTCTGTCTCGGTTCTCCTCCCATCCCACTGGCTACTCCTCCTCAGTCCCCGCTGCTATATTTTTCCTTGTCTCCTAACTGCCAAATGTCGGAGTGCCTCCAGAATTCAGGCCTGTGCTTTTCTTCTCTAAGTCACTGTTTAGGTGACCACCTCCAGTTTTAGGTGTTAATCTCCACCTACATGCTGGTAAACCCCAAAATGTTAGCTCCAACCTGGAACTCAGTGTCATATAGCCAGTTGCCTATTTGACATCTTCACTTCAGTGGCGGGTAAGTCCCTTCAACCTCAACATGTCCAAAACCAAATTCCTGTCTTCATCCACCCCTGCCCAAAGCTACTCCTACGGTCTTCTCAGTAAATGGCAGCTCTCTTCATCCGAAAGCACTGGGGTCATTCTTGGCTCCTTTGCCTCTCCTTCCCTTCATGTGATCCACCAGTCAGTCCTGTCAATTCTACCTTCAAAGTGTTTCTAGCACCTGACTGCTTTCCACCTCCATTGCTACTGCGCACTGATTATTTTGGCAGCGTCCTAACTAGTCTCCTTACTTCTGCCTTTTCTCCTGGAAGACTCTTCTCAACACTGTAGCTATCGTGATCCTGTTAAGACCTATGCTTCCCATCTCCGAATAAAAGCCAAGGTCCTTCTTCCAGGGGTCTACAAGACCCCCTACCTTCTGGCTTTTCTTACCTGTCTGACTCATCTTCCCCTTTCTAACTCAGTGTCAGCTAGACTGGCCTCCTTGCTGTGTCCCTGGAGCACTGGAATGCCTTTGGTCCTTTGACATAGCTATTTTTCATGCCAGAATTCTTTTTCTGTAGCTACCTCATGCTTATTCCTTCACCTCCAAGTTTTTGCTCACATGTCACCTTACCGTGAGACCTTCCCTAATTACTATATATAAAATTGTGACCCCCCCCATGATTACTATACTTAAAATTGTGACCTTCTGGCACTGTGATTTTTCTCTGCTCTTTTTCTTCCTCCATCAAATTTATTAGTTCCTATCATTTCAAACATATGTTTATTTATAATCTTCTCTCCTGTTGTAATGTAAGCTCCATCAAGACAGGAACTTTATTTTCTTTTTCAACTAACTGTTTTATCCCAGTGCTAAGAGAAGTACTGAGTAGATGAAATGGATAGTTGTTATAGATGGATTCTGACATTAGGTAGAATGTGGAGTTCTATAACTTTTCAATTCCTTTCCAACTCTGAGGTTCTATAATTCTGCATCACTGTGGTCAAGTCCAAGGATTGTTAATTCCTTCTATAAAAGGGTGGAGCAGCCCTGGCTAGTGTAGCTCAGTGGATTGAGCTCTGGCCTGTGAACCAAATGGTCGCTGGTTCAGTTCTCCATCAGAGCACATGCCTGGGTTGAGGGCAGTTGGGGACACGCAAGAGGCAACCAACTGGTATTTCTTTCACACTTCAGTGTTTCTCTCCCTCTCTATCTCTCTCGCTTTCCCTCTCTCTGAAAATAAATAAATAAAATCTAAAAATATATGAATAAAATAGAGCATCTACTTCACAGGAGAATAGTACCAAAATATAAAATTGTGCTATCATCAAATCAACAAACAAAACCTTTGAGATCCTGAGATGGGCAACACACAGGCTCATCATATTTCTGGCTCTTGGTGAAGGTAAGTTCCAGTATATTTCTAGTACCAGATTAAAGATTTAAATGGCCCTGGCTGGTGTGGCTCAGTGGCACATGCCTGGGTTGCAGGCCTGGTTATACCAGTAGGGAATGCGTGAGTGGCAACCACACACTGATGTTTCTCTCCCTTTCTTTTTCCTTCCCTTCCCCTCTCTCTAAAAATAAATACATAAATAAAATCTTTTTTTAAGTTATTAAATAAATAAATAAAGATTAAATGGGTAAGAAGGAAAAGATGAGACACTCAGTTCTCTCCATTTATGCACCTATTCAACCGGTTATTCTTCCAAAACATATTATATACCTTCTGGGAGAACAGAAAAGAAAAAAATGTCCCTTTAAGATAGGAAAAAACTTCTGTAATCTCAAATAATTTGTCTCTTCTTGAAATATAATTTTTTAATTGTAGAAATTTTCAAATTTATGTAAAGGTCAAGAAAATAGTATAATGAGCCCTGGCTGGTGTGGCTAAATGGACTGAGTACCGGCCTGCAGACCGAAAGGTCACTGGTTCAATACCCAGTCAGGGCACATGCCTGGGTTGCGGGCCAGGTCCCCAGTTGAGGGCATGTGAAAGACAACCTTTCTATATTTCTCTCACATATCAGTGTTTCTCTCCTTCTCTTTCTCCCTCCCTGCCCCCCTCTCTAAAAATAAATAAATAAAATCTTTTTTTTTTTTAAGAAATAAAAAACATTTAAAAAAATAGTATAGTGAAACCACAGATATCTACCTATCACCAGCTTCCTTAATTTCAGTTTTGGCAATCTTTTGTTTCATCTCCCCTACCACCACTTTTTTTTTTAAGCAATATTTTAAGTAAATCCAAACCAAATCAAATCATTAGGTTTATACTTTATACAGTGCTATTGCCAGTTATATCTCAATAAAATTGGGGAAGGAGCTTTAGATTCTCTTTTGCTTTTTGAGTCAAGAGCTGGGAGAAAGCAGGTGGTTGAGAGAAATAACAGTTCTATCTGTTCATCTCCTGGATTAAGCTACTTTGAAAGAAATACTCAAATAAGAGCAATTTATAAGGACATGAATGACTCCAAGTCTCCATAAGGAGGTCTCAGAAAATGTCTGGCCTATAGGTCAGAGTAACTTTAAATCATAAGCTCTAACACCTTCAGGGTAGGCTGGAAGGCAGTTGTAATCTGGCCCTGGATTCCATACTCCTCATTTGCTTAGAGTGCCCAAGAATTATCAAGCAATCCAACAAAAATCAATTTAGAGCAACCCTACGGGAGCTTTTACCAGCTGCATTACGCTGCCCAGTACCAGACAATATTTTGGATTCAGTTTCAACATTCCATGATTTTCCAGTGTTTGAGATTAAACAAGTCTTGGGAAGCAGGTGAGTCCCCAGGTTGGATTCTGAGGCCTTGCAACTCTTAGCCCTGTTCGTGGTTTTGTAGCACCTTGGAGTGGCAGTAGTTGATGGGTTATATTAATTTGTTTGTATGATAGTTTTCCGCTGTTGGCTGTGAAGACCTATTACACCAGACTCCACAGCAGTCCTGAGGCTTGGCACCTTTAGTTGCCGGTTAACATTTTTCAATTACCTCTAGAGTACCATAATAAATGCTTGCTTTAGAGCTAGTGTCAACAAACTGATCTAGCCTGCCTCCTGTTATTCTATAGCTTGTGAGCTAAGAATGGTTTTTATATTTTTGTTTATTTTTATTTTTATTTTTAGAAAGAGGGGAAGGGAGGGAAAAAGAAAGAGAGAGAAACTTCCAATGTGTGGTTGCCTCTCACACCCCCTCCACGAGGGACCTGGACTGAAACCCAGCCATGCACCCCAACTGGGAATTGAACCAGTGATGCCTTGGTTCACAGGCCGGCGTTCAATCCACTGAGACTGAGCCACACCAGCCAGGGCAGGTTTTTATATTTTTAAATGGTTGAAAAAAATCAAAAGAAGAATAAGATTTCATCACATGAAAATGAAGTGAAATTCAAATTTCAGTGTCCATAACAAAGTTCTGTTGTAACAAGCCACATCCACTTGTTTACATACAGGGGGGTGCAAAAGTAGGTTTACAGTTGTGAATAAGCAAAACAGAGTTTATACTTGTACTATATTTGTTAATTGTATTATTTATTTGTATTACAACTGTAAACCTACTTTTGCCCACGGTAGTTTCTTTTTCCCCCCAAAAAGGCTGGTAGCTTGCTTTTTTAAATTTTTATTTATTTTTCCCACCCTGTATTTTATGGTTGCTTTCTCATTATGACAACAAAGTTCAATGGTTGTGAAAGAGGTTGTGTGGGCCACAAAACCAAAAATATTTACTACCTGACCCCTTACAGAAAAAGATTTCTTTAGAGCATTAAATGGTTCCCTAGGAGTTTGAGAGAGTCAGGGCAACTCCAGAAAGCGCCAAAGTTATTCCCAGGGCAGATGACACTGAGAACATATGACTTCAGCTTTATTAATTTGGGGGACGTGACTAAGAAATAAAACCTAAGGTATGATAGAAAGGAGGGGATAGCGTGTCAGCCAGGAAATAACAGCCTTTTGATAGCTAGAAATACATCATTTTTTCAAGGTATATTCATAGTATTCCTAAGCTCCATTTACATTATTATTCTCAGTTTTGTATTTAAATGCAACATAATTTAAACAAAGTTACTTTGTCATCACTTCCACATTCAAAGTGTAGGCTATCAAGTGAGATCTCCACTGTTGCATGTAGTATTTCCATAATGTCCCACCCGCTTGAGTAGCCATACTACTAGGCACACATAACTGAAAACATGTTGTCCAGAAACCTTATTTATTAGTTTCAATCTTCGTTTAGACTTTTGCTCAACCTATCTTTAAAAGGCCACACGTGTTAGTGTCATCTCTTGTCTCTGCCTGTCCCTCTGGTGGAGAAATACACAGGAGCAATGTAACGGCCAAAAGGTGGCAGCAGGAGGGAGGAGGACCAGAAGCAAGGGAGGAAACAAAGAACCCTCCATTCACACGCTGGACAGTCTGGGTAATCCAGAGTGGGCTGAGCTTGCATCAGAAAAAAAATCCTTTTTCTATAGGTTTTCCTCCCACAACCAAATAACAATTCGAAAGCAATTGCCAGGGAAGATGTGAACTGGCTTTGCTTAAAGCATCATTCTGAGTGCCATGGATAACTTTATTTTAGAACAGGTTTATGAAACTTGATTGTTGAAGGTCCATAATGTTTTAAGATCAGTCAGCAGCACTGTAACTACTTCACTTTAATCTCATACTTTCTGAGTATTTTTATTGATTATTTGTTTATGAAACTTGATTTTTGAAAGTCCGTAATGTTTTAAGATCAGTCAGAAGCAGCATAAATGTTTTATCTGATACTTTCTAAGAATTTTTTATTGATTATTTATTTAGTTTTGGGTTTAAAAAGTTCGTGATTTTATTTTATTTATTTATTTATTTATTTTTAAGATGAGGCTATCCTTATCTTTATCTGTTGACCGGAAGAAAACAGATGCTGGGCAGCACTGGGTGGGGGTGCGTAGGGGTGCGGGAAGCAACCAAGAGAAGCTTATATCACTGCAGGAGAACAAATTAGTGTATCACCAGACTGCCTGGTGCTTATGACTTTTCCATTTGGGCCATAATAAATGGGGCAGTTGTTTTATAGACTTCCTCCTGGAATTATTAAGTAGTAATTGTCAAATTTTATTAAAAATTATGCTAACGATAGGAAGAATATATGTATAGTTTAGGAAAACCCTCCTTTTCAATATTTTAATGGAAGTATTCCTCTGAAATTTTATGTCCAAGCAATAAATAGCAAGTAATTTGGCAAGCAAATTACAAGTAAAATCTAAAACTTTCTTCTCATTGATCTTCAGCCTCTGGTATTGTCTATACCAGATAATCTCTTATCGTTAAAACCCTTCCCATTCCTTATTATCCTCTCCAGACTGTATTTCATCATACAAAACATCAATTTCTTAACTATATATTTGTGATTTCAGCCTTGTCTCAGCCTCCTCTTTTCTACCCTAAACTTGTTACACATAGCCTTTGCTCCCAAGCACATTTTTTCCTGCTTCGTAATACCTTTCTTACCCAATGACCTGCACACAGCCTCCAGGAATCCCTGTAAGCCCAAAACACCCTCCCAGTGATCACCTGACCCTCTTCCCTCCCTCACATCTTCTTGGACTATTGCCTGGGTGAAGTTAATCCTAATCCACTGTAGACTCTCAGGTCAATCTCATTAGGTCTTTTATACTGAGGTTCGCGCTCCCATTATATTTCTTCTCTCTACATCTAGGCTTGCACTATGTCTGCCACTTTTAAAATGTGAGTCTCACTGATGGAAAACAGTATGGAATTTTGGGTATCTGTGCTGTGCAGAGCCCATTAATGCATTTACTGAGATTGGGTCAAGAATAATATTAACAACAATGAAAATAAGGCTGCAACAAAAAAAAAATTAAAATACTGACACCAAACACATCCACATTTCTTCCTTTATGATTCCCCATGGAAGAAACACAGGTAGAAACCTAGGGTGTCTTTCAGAGGAATGGCTGAACTTTGTTCCTGGTATATTTAGCACTAGCGATTCTAAATGAGAGTGCATTAAGCAAAGTAATTTTAATTGTTTTCTTTCAAAAGACAACAAGTTTCCAAGTGACACAGAATTTGACATGCGTACGGAAATGTCTATATGCACTATAGTATATCAGTTTATGTAATTTAAGGCCATGTAAAAGTGAAAGTTGATTGCTTTTTGTTGTTTTTAAATGAATACAGCAGGTCCTCAAATAATGTCATTTTGTTCACATTGTTTGATTATGACATTGATGAGATGCTGTAGGAAGTAACTCAAGTCAATTAGCCTATGGTAAAACTGGTTTCATTATATGTAGCTTCACTTTAAGTTGCAGAATGTATCAATGACATTAAGTGAGGACTTATTGTATGCTCTTTTAAAAGAGCATTTTCAGGCCCTGGCCAGGTAGGGTTGGTTAGAACATCATCCCAATATGCCAAGGTTGCAGGTTCGATCCCTGGTCAAGGCACATACAAGACTCAACCAATGAATACATAAATAACTGGAACAACAGACTAATGTACGTGTCTCTCTTTCTCCCTTCCTCTTCCTCTCTAAAATCAATAAATAAAAACTTAATAAATAAATAAAAGAGTGTTTTCATTGTACCATGAGTTTAATAACAGGTCTAAATTCTTTAAAGGAAGTTAGAAAATTTGATAACTTTTAAGATTAGCAACTGGGAAAACATTTAATATATCATTTAATTTTTTAAAAGACTTCAAAGTTATATCTGAGTTTCTTTTTAAATTTTCATATGAAGAAGAATTAAAAGAAATTTCATAAGAAATTAAAATAATATGTTTGGGTTCTGTAACTATAGGTGATTTTCTTTTTTGGTCTTCCCATATTTTCTTTATCGTTATAGGATATTATTTGTGCAATAAATAAAATTCAGTGAGCCCTGGCCCATTAGCTTAGTTGGTTAGAGCCTTGTCTCAAAACGCCAAGTTGCAGGTTCTATCCCAGGCCAGGGCAGATACAGAAAGCAACCAATGAATATATAAATAAGTGGAACAGCAAATCGATGTTCCTCTCTCTCTCTCTCCCTCCCTCCATCCCTCCCTCCCCTTCTCTCTCTCTTCCCTTCCTCTATCTAAAATCAATAAAAATAAAAAATTTTGAAAATTCAGCGATGGGAGGGAAAGCTTGAGCTCTATAATTTATGGCAAATCTCAAGACTTCCCTTACTCTGGCAAAGGCTATGCCCTTGCTATTTCCGGTACTTGCTTGTCACTGCCTAGCGGCCTGTGAGGGCAGGAATGGTATGGAGATCACTGGGTCTCCTGCCTCGGTACATGAAAGCAATGTATAGTCAGTACTGCAGATGACACTTTCAGAGTGATGATATTCGCAGAGTAGGATTTGTAGATGCCTCAAAACACCATCCATCCCAGGCAGCTTGAAATGCAGCGTTAGCAGGGTGCTTAAGGGCAACTCTGGGCTTTGCTGTCAGGTGTACGTGAGTTTGAATCCCAGGTTTGTCAAGTACCTGATGTAACTTGAGCAAGTTACTTAGCTTGAGCTTATGTTTATTTATGTATAAAATGGGAAAGTAATGAAATCTATCTCATAGAGTCATAATGAGGATTAATATGGTAAATCTTGCCAGAATGTTTAGTGAATGCCCAGTAAATGTCGCTATTTTCATCCTGCTCGGCTCTACTGACGTTTTACTTTGGAACTTTGCTGGAGGTATTTTGGGTCATCTCCCAATTAATTGATTGATTGATTGATTTTATTATTTTGCATCTGTAGATGAGGTAAGAGTTACCAGCTCAATTTCTGTGTACTATGCTAACGTGAAATTGGCTGACAGGATCATCTGCTCCTTCCATAGAAAGTGCCCTGTCTTTCCCATATCTGCTTATTAAAATAACCTTCTTCTTTTATGTTACAGATATATGTAATTGACAGTGCAGACAGAAAAAGATTTGAAGAGACGGGTCAGGTAAATAATTCTTCTGTTGAGCGTGTTTCACAAATAACTGGGTATTCATTAATCTGCCTTGTAAATGTATGAGAGTGAGGGAGGGCTTTTTGGTTTGTTTTTTGTTTTTGTTTTTTGTTTAACCTTTGCGGTTTAAACAAGACAGTCATTCCAGCAAGCAGGCAAAAACAGCAATTGCCTAAAAAGAAATTAGTTCAGAATTCTTTAAACAGTTTCTTTGAGTAAAGCCTTTTAGTCGTAATCAAATTGAACAAATGAGTTATAAGCAAACGGAATTTACCACCATGTCCAAACGCTCTTCAGGTTTCTTCCCAGGCCACGTAGAAATGAACCTGGAAGAACAATTCACTTATTATTTCTATACACATTTTTCTATATCAGCTTAATTGATCCAAGGGTAACTTTAACAAATTCAAAGGAATGGGAGGAAGGGTGCAAACCAAGACTAAGCTGCTCTTGTTTCCAAGCCAAGAGATAGGTATACTTTGAACCCAAATATGGCTTCAAATGCAGAGTCCATGTCAATATGATTACACAGTGCAATTTGTGTACAGTTTTAAATAGAGAAGCAATGGGCATCGACCTTTTACTGAGTACACTGATAAGAAGCAAGGGGCAGAGTGGACCTCTTTGGAGAAGCAGGATTACCTTTTATTGGAGAGCCCTTGGCTTGTGTCCTAAACTACCACAGGTGGCCTCCCAAATGTAGCAGTCCCCATGCTTATGTTCCTCTTTCCTGGAAATTAGTTTGAGAACTCTCCAGACTCCTTGATGATTTCTGGATCATCATGTACATGAACTAATGCTAAACATAAGCTTGAAGATGAAGGGTGTCATATAATGATCTGCCTCTTGAACCATCCAGTTCTCTTTGACAGCCCAAGTGTCTTAAGTAGAGTTAAAATGTAGATTTAATGGGGAGAGGTGGGTCCTTGTATTTAGGTAAGTATATACCCTCTCCTATACTTACTGCAGACAGAATTAACATTCAATTTAGACCCCAACCAATAGCCTAAAAATCAGAGACCTTGCCAGATGGACTAACACAGGTATTTTAGGATATGGGTTTGATGAAGTATAATTCATGTGCATGTTTTGGAGACAAACGTTGATGAAATAGAATTGTAGTCTTTAAAGCAATTGTCATTTTCAGTCTATATTTTAAAATATGTATGTATATACATATAGTCATTGAAAGTTATTTGCAGATAACAACCTTAGCTAAGTTTTAAATTTCTAAGCACAACTTGTGTTCTCCCTTGAACAGTGTTTCTCAAAGTATGATCTATGAATCCCAATAGCAGAACTACTATAGGGGAGCTAGTTAAACTTGCAAATTCCTGGGCACTCGCTCAGACTTTCCCAAGTCAGCGTCTCTGGGATAGACCCGGCAGTCTGCCAGGGGATTCTTCCACAGGCACAGGTTTGAGAACCACTGCCCTTGAAAGTTGCTAATTGATCAGCTGAACTGTTTTGTTTTGGGGTTTTTTTAATTAGAAGTGAATGGCCAAATATCACAGCTTTCGTCCTTTCCTCCCTATCCATTCTCAAAATGATCCAGGAACTAGCTGAATTACTGGAGGAAGAAAAGCTAAGCTGTGTCCCAGTGCTCATCTTTGCTAATAAGCAGGATTTGCTCACGGCAGCCCCTGCCTCTGAAATTGCAGAAGGACTGAACCTGCACACCATCCGTGACCGAGTCTGGCAGATCCAGTCTTGCTCAGCTCTCACAGGAGAGGGCGTTCAGGTGAGATGACCGGAAGGCTTGGTCACCTGGCAACATGACAGCCAACCAAGGTAGTCTGTCTCAGTGGTTGGGCTGACCTAGGTAGGAGAGATATGAAACAAATAGCCTTTGATTAGTAGGTGAACAATCCAGGATGTGAAGGGCATGGAGAGTTTAGTTCTTTTTCACTTAGCAACCAATGTGATATCATTAACTCTGTTAGGAAAGACAGATCACCCGACGCAAGCAACACGCTACCCCGTTAGGTAGGAGGTCAGAACAGAAGACTTAGAGGATGCTTTCTAGCTGTAGGATTCTTGCTGATCAGGTTGGGGGTTTTGTGTTGTGTCTCATATTATGGACACTAAATACATATACTCCCAAGGCAACAGAGCCACCAACAATTATGCACACTAGCTACCCCATGGCAGTGTTTTGTTTTCTCCTGTTGGCCATCTCCACTGCTTTCAGAGCTGGTGTCTGTTTCCTGCTACTTCTGGTTGGTTTCCCACTGGCAGCCTTCAGCTGACAGAAAGCCCCACCACGTTTTAAAGTGAGGAACTATATATACCAGAAGAGCAGTCACTCCCTCATTTGATAGTAATTTAGGGCAGAAAACAGTTGTGTATCTGAGACAACTGGAAGGTTCTATCCTCAAAGAATGATGGACAGGTTCAGCTCTGATGCTTCCTTCTAAGCAGACACAAACCAGGTGACACCTGGAGTCAGCCCTCCAGGACTACTTCTTTACTCTGCAGCCCTCAGCAGCACGCTCCACGCGCCTTCCGCAAACGTCTGGTGGACCTGCCAGGGTAGGAACACCATGCTGCGAGAATTGCACAGTACTGCTCTGGGCTGCTGTGGGGGATTAACAGCATCTAAAGAAATGGTATTTTCCCTCGTTGTCAGATGGCATGTGTCTCTAATGGCATGACCAGTTTGCTTTTCTCTGAACTTGGAGTGTTGGGGTACGAGTCTGCCATGTGATTCTCAATCGCTGTCCTGCAGCCTGTTTCCATTTCCTTGCTAACACTCTCCTTCCCTCTCTCCGAAGATATTTGACATTGACTTGTCTTTAAACTGCCTGACTGCTTTTATTTCAAGAAAAATAGTCACGTTCTAGAATTATCTCACTTGTTCCATCTGTTTGCTGCTTGGTTTTTTGTTGTTGTTGTTTTTTCCTTTCTTTCTGTTACACAAACAACCAGGGACTATTTCTGTGCTTGGCCTTTAGATCCGAGAGCAGGCCAGTCAGCACAAGACAAGCACCCCCTCCTCTATAGTCCTCAACACCTGCACCCCCCCCACCAAGTTCTTTGCGCAGGTGTGTGTCGTGGGGGCTCTAAAATAGCCAGAGGTTACCTCAGCCACCTCCCCAAAGTGGATGCTGGAGCTCTGTGGGTCTCTCTGTGAGGTTCAGGTTTAGGGTGGGGACAGGTGTTATTTATTTCCTTCCTTCCTAAACTCTGCTTATAAAAGTAATATATTCTCATTATTAATCACACAAAAGTATATAAAATGTAAAACTGTAAAGTTCGTTCCTCTCCCCTGATCCCACTTGACAAAGGAGCTAAGTATCATTAGTAGTTCCATTCTTCTTAAGTCTCCTCTATAAAATTAAAATCACATATGTGATTATAGATCTATTAGGTTCCAAACTAACTGCACTTTTCAGCTTAATTTAGGCTGGCCCAAGAAGTATACGACAACCTCGGATGTTTTTGAATAGGTAAACTAATCATTTTATTTAGCTTCTCACTTTAAAAAAAAAATCAAGTTTTGCCTACAGTATTCCCCTCAATTGTGCATAAGATGGCCTCCTGAGGCCCAAGGTTATTTTAGTACGGACGAAGCCTTCTAGTGTTTGTACAAGCCACTTCAGCAAGAGAACCCTACCGTCTTGGCGGTTTAGAACACCAGTGTAGAGAAGAGAGAGCATCTCGAGGCTGGGGGCTCTAAAGGCGGGACTAAAGAAAATAAACACATGTTGTGTGCCTACATCTAAGAAAGTGAGAATCAGCAGCTCCATAATCTTTTTTCACTTGGCCAGAGTGTTGAAGGAAAAGCAAAGCCGGAATTAACAGTGAGGTCCTTGTTTCTTCAGCCAGCCTTAGGGATGTGGGAAGCAGGGACTAGAGTTACCTAAAATCAGAACTTGGAGTTGTGGCTTTCAAATCCAGGGTACTTCTTCATGGGAGCCTGGAGGTTGGGAGGGAGCTCTGGGCATTGTCTTCCCAGCCCCCACCGTGCCCTGTCCTACAGTCCTGACCTATCAGGGAAGTTACAGGGATCCAGCTCTATGTTCTTGGCTCTGTAACCTCTGTAGAGGTGGAGTTCCCTTTAAGTCACAGGATCTTTAGACCAAAAAAGAGGCAGTGAGCTACCAGTTACAGGGTGGGAGAGGGCTTTAAAAATCAATCAGTTTAAATCAAGTGAGACAACCATGTAGAGTTTGATCTTGTTAAATTCCTTAGATCAGGGACCTTCAGTAACCAGATTCACAGGAAATTTTGTCAAGCGAGATCTAACAAAGAAGTGTGAGCAGAATAAAAATAATGATTTTCTATGGAGGAGAAATAGTTTGAAGGTCACTTAATTAGTTTAGTAGATAGTACCATGGTGTATAGAATTGGGTAGTTAAGACTGGGATTTCAAGGTTAATGAGATTAAATTATGGTTAATAGAATGATACAAATTTAGAGAATTTAACCATTATTTGAAATGAGTTATTTAATAAAAATGTTAATTAAGAAGGGAATCTGCTGTCTATTGTCCTTTAATGGTAACCTTTGGGGACTGGAGAAAGGTCGTGGAGTTTTCCGAGGAAACACTTCATTGTGAGGTACTGAGTGACCATGCCCCTCCCTCAGGCAATGCCTCTGACCTAAGCTCTTGCCCACCCAGCCAGTGTCTTGGTTTCCACTTTAAAAAGTCACTTAGGAGGAATTGTTTTCCTGCATTGCCTAGTTCAAATGCAGGCCTTTAATGATTCTTATTAATTTAATTAAGATTGTAAGTATTCCTAAAAATGAAAGACTTCACTAGAAAAATGTCCTTAAGATCACTTTTAAGATACTATAAAAGAATTACTAAAATTCCCTAAATTCTTATTTTGTCTTCCCTCTCCATCCTCCCCACCCACCACCCTATGAGAGCTGGTCAGTGATGGGCAAAGCTACTGAAATGATCAGACAGTAAATGGGCCAAATAACATGTGGCACCACAGCTCTAATGACCTTGAAAGAAAAAATGTACAAAGGTTAAAAAAATTAAAAAGACCTGAATTTTCTGTTACAGGTTCAGGTTGTTAAAGACGGTGCCTCTATTTATATTGTGTTTGTGTGTATGCGTTTAATCAGAATGACTGAGAGACACGTCTGATGCTGATGTATCACACCCTCAAGCGAGTGGGCCAGGGGAGCAGCCACAGACCCGCTAGATGTCGGGCTACACCTTCTGGACCCACCGGGAAGGTGGCTCGCTTCTCCTTAGCTGAGTAGCTTCAACACGTGACGTAAGGTTATGGAAGTTAGCGACTCCTGGGATGGGTTTCAGGTTCTTGTTCTCCCTGATGTTCTGAAGGCAAATATGTGTAGTCATTATAAGGGCAGACAGTCCCACGTGTTGTTCAGCAGTCCCTGTTCTGGATGTGAAAATTGACTTTTGAGGGCTTCCAGAGAGTTCAGACAGGTCTGTCTTCGCCTGATTGATGGTGACCAGGAGGCCATCCCGTCGTGTAATTAAAGCAGGTTTTCATGGGAAACTGTCAGGAGCAGAGCACAGGTAAAGGGCACGAGAAGCTGAGGGAGAGCATCAATCTTGGAAACCCTGGCCAGCTGAGAGGCCCAGAGTCCAGAGGAGAGCAGAAGAGACCCAGTTATGTCACGGAGATGAAGGCAAAAAGAGGAGAAACTGAAATGTGCTGGGGAGGGAGAACCTGCAGCCCCTTAGCCAGACTGCCTTACAGCCATGGAGGCTGCCACCCCCTGCACCCGCGGGGCTGGGCCAGGGTCGGCTGGACCCCTCCGAGTGCGTAACAGCCAACCCTGGGACTCTCTTGTCTCCTTTTCCTGGAGTGTCTAGAAAATAGTGAACAAAGGACTTGGCTCAGAGCCAAAGAAAGGCAGCAAGAAATCAGCCTCTCTTCCACCTACAGACCTGAATTTGAATCCCAGACCACAGCTGTTGTAGTGTCAGATGTTTGAAGACATTTTTTCTCTAAAACAGCGTGTGCGCATGTGTGTATTTAATTAAAGTTGTACTGTAATAGAATATCCTTTCATTGCAGAGATCAGCAGTTTTCACTTGGTCCCTAGCTTTAGTCATAACAGAGACCTGCCTGCACTGGTAACTTTGAACCAGCAGAAAGTTCTCCTGGGTATTCCTCTCCATGCCCCCACCTCATGCTCACCTTTTCTTTTCACATCTCTCCCACACTCCCTGTCATCCTTCTCTGAACAGGAGCACTAGTCCAGCTGATAGCAGTCTCACCAGCAGCCGGAGCCCCGGCGTGTGAGCTGTGCATCAGAGTGTGCCTTGTAGATGAACGCTGAGCAAGAGGCTGGCCCAGCCTCTTGGATTTGTCCATTTTTCCCTGTGTAGGGACCTTTCCCTTAATATACCAAAGACTTCGGTATTTTTAAAAATGACATTTACTACTTCTTTCTAGGCCCGGCATCAGTTATTTTTGACTCCAAGTGTACATGGAACTGCTTATCTGCAAGTCAGACCTCAGGTTTATTTTTAAATTTTCAAACCTCTCTATAGACCAAGAAAGCAAGCTCGGGACATGCGATTGTGCTACCTCTCTGGTACAGTGCCCTTTGTCACCAGAAAAAAAATATTAATAGCAAGCAATATTTTATGTATGCTGCATCCAGCCGCTCCTTGACCCCGGGGGCCCAGCGGCACAGTGGTGTGTAGGCTGAATTGCTCAGCCAGGGCCAGAGCGCCGCCTCGTCTTAAAGCAATTACCAATGTGGCGTGTAGTCCTCATGGCATCAAGAACCAGGCCTACCCAACCATGGCTGCCACTGCTTCCTTCCAACCGTCGAACAGTGATGGGTGCATCCTAGAGTGATCAAATTAAGAGGAGCAGTTCGGTCAGAGCCCACTCCTTCCATAGAAAGGGGCACCGTGCCTTTAGTTCTGGACCACCGAGATCTGTGATGAGCGGGTTCCCACCCCTACGGGTTGGGGCAGCCTTATATTTTTCCCAGCAGTCATATCAGGGGGTGACGTCATGACATGGCAAAATTTGTTTCCTCTCCATGAGGCCAAACAAAGCTCGGTATTTGTGGTTCAGTGTCCCTCTCTGGTCTCCATTACTGAATTAAAGCTAATCAGTTTAAATTCTGTTTCAGCAAGGTTGGTCAGGGGGAGGTACAGTGGAGGACGAGAGGGGAGGGTTGCTCATGCCATGAGATTGTCATCCCCGTGACGAAGATCAAATGCGCAGAAATTTGGTCAAACCAGTTTTTAACAATAAAGGTTCAACCATTAAGCAAACCTATGAGTTCATTTCCTTCTTCGGAGGCAGAGCAGTGACCTTTCAAGTAACTGATCACCTTTCCTCAGTTGTCTGTTGTACAAAAACAAAGCCTTGCCAGACCAAGGCAAGAGTAGCGTGGGGCACTAATTTAAACACAAGAAGCAGAAAGTTCCGCCTCTTGCTATGATGTCCCTAAATGTAGAGTTTTCACTGGAGGTGGCAGTCTTGGTGGAACGTTAATATGCCAGGATGTGCAGCAAGGTAAATATGCAGCTTCCACACACAGAGATGCCCGGCAGCCCAGGCATCTTGAGAGTTGAGTGGCCAAAAATAGCCTCTGGCAGCTTCAGAACTGCAGCCCAGCTATGCAGGGGGCTTGGCCTGGGGCTGCCCTAGTCTGAGGACCCCATGTCAGGTGGGAGTCCGAAGGAAGAAACAACTGGAATTGCTTCTCTCTAAGCTTCAGGCAGAGCTCCTCCCTCCAGCACCTCCCCACATGCATTGAGAAGTGGTCCGTGGAGGAGTGTGGGTGCGGGAGCTAGATTACCTGGCTTCGCAGTCCCCTCTGCCACACACTGTTTTGTGCTCCCATGTCTTCATGTGGAAATTACAGTACCTACTTCACAGGGTCGTTACGAAGGTTAATTAAAAAGAGATAGCTCTGGCTGGTGTGGCACCATTGGTTGGAGTGTCATCCCATAGACCAAAAGGTCACAGGTTTGATTCCCAGTCACAGCACATACCCAGGTTTTGGGTTCGATCCCCAGTCTGGGTGTGCACGAGAAGGCAACCAATTGATGTCTGTCTGTCTCTCTCCCTCTCTCTCCCTCTCTCTCTCCCTCTCTCTCTCCGTCTCTCCCTTCCTCTCTCTCTAAAAGCAATGAAAAAAAAAATGTCCTCAGGTGATGATAAAAAAAAATTGTTTTAAGATATAAATTGTTTACTGTAGGCCAGACACCATGCTAGGTTCTGTTATAACAACCTCAAGCTAGTTTGACATGGACCCTTCCCTCAGGGATCTTGGACAACACTATTATCTTTCCTTTCCCATGGGCAACTTGGCATAGCTTATCCCTGATTTCATTGGAGAGGTATTATCCCCATTGACTATTGCCTCCCCCACAGCGCCGCATCCAGCTGAGGTTCTCCCCTAGTTAAAACAGGAAAGGGACAACTTCCCACCCCCAAACATTTCAGGGCAGAGCAGCCCCAGAGCTTGGGCCCCTATTAAATCTCCCTGTGCTTCTCACACACCTTCAAGTTGTTGGAGGCAGCTGCAGTGGCTCAGGGGCCAGCAGGACAGCTGGTGGGTGCTGACCTCCGAGCGCCCTCTGTTGGCAGGACTGTGGCTAGAAGGGCTTTGCCACCGCTGGTCCTCACAGACATCTGGAGGACATGGCCCCTCAGCAGGGCTCCCCCGGTTAAATCCCCTCTGCCTCCATAACAGATACCCAGCAGAAAGCTGCCCCTCACCCTCCGCATTCTGCTTCGGGTCCCTGCAGCTGAGTAAATATTTTTCCTATCTCTTTGGCTGCATTCATGTTCAGTTAGTTACATATGATAAAGGAACCCCCTCTGTAATCAGCCATAAAACAAGGAGGGGAAAAAAACAGTACTCATATAATGTGGGAACACATTCTTGATTTCTCTGAGAAGCTGATTTGATAAAAAATATTGCAAGTCTCTACAGAGGACAAAATACTGAGGTGCGGCCCTTTGCTAGTGTTCGTCCGGGTTCCTGAAGAGGGAAAGTGCTACAGCAGTGCTGAGCTATTCAGCTTGGAAGGCAAAGAAAAGATGGTTATCTCATTCATCCCTCTTTCATTTGTAAAATCTCTTTTGTCTCCTGGCAGGTGATCATTTTTTTTCCCCCTGGAAACCAATTAGCTACCAAAATTAAACATGCTTCTCTTTAAATTAATCCTTTTCATAAAATGGTCTTAAAATTGGCCTCAGCTTTTCAAGTCAGTAGCTGACCCAGTTGTAATTGGAGATGTATTTGGAGGCCACCTTTCTCCCACCTCAGCATTCCTCCCCCTTGTCCTCACTGCTGCCAGGTGCTGTCCACCAGCCTCAGCAAATGCCCTGAGGTCTGCTCTGGAACAACCATCAGATTCCCTGGTTCTCCTGCCCAAGTGTTCTGGTGGCAACTGGCAGAGTTTTAATCACTGCAGATTCAGGTTATGGTCAGATTAGCCAGGAGATAGGATGCCTGCCGGTGGTTCTGCAGTGATGCATTGTTTATGGGATTAATGCTCCGAATGGCCAAGGGTGTCAGGTGATATTTATTACTTTAAGCTGGCTCAGCTGTTCAGGTTCAACCCCTAGCTCCATGGTCACAGGAAATGCGGGCTTTTCATGTCGTGTATGCCCTGAGATGTGCAAATGTGACCGGGACCTCAGCAAGCATGTGTCACAGATGCAGGGGAAAAGAATTTGGTGCTGGATCCTCCTTTGATTTTGTTCGGGGCTTCTAAGGGAACTCTGCACGCGCCTGAAGGTCAGAAAGACTCTAGGGAAAGGAAGAGTATTCAGGGGGTGGCTCCAAAGGGGGTTGAAAAGGAGGTCATCTCTGGCAGGCCTGGCATCCAGGAGAAATCATGCCACCTGCCAAGTGGCTGTAGGCATTGTGTGGTTTTTACCTCTGTTCCTCTCCAACCTTGTAAGGGAGGACATTTTCAAGGTCACTGTGCCTTTAAGGGGACCTTCTTCTCCCCAGTCCCTCTGCTTGGTAGCACTTAAAGCTACAAGACTTGGGCCAGGCCCTTTTAAACCTGTCTGTCGTGCTGCATGAAGAGAAATAAATGCACATTGCCTTAGTGTGTGTCTAGTAACACACGCTGCAGTTGGTTTGTTTTTCCAAAAAGAAATTTAATGTAACCCAAGTGCACACGGCCACACTGTAAACACACCGGGCAGCAGAAGGGCGGCTGATTGAATTTAATGCCCTAGCAAAGGTCAGCTTTTAGAAAAAGCCAAAAATGGCTGGAATCTTTCCTGATAGCTCCTCAATCAGGCCTTGGATCCAGGCAGATGTGTTTATTTTTTCAGAGGGAGTTCCTGAGGACCCATCTCAAGTTCAGACACTGGGCACGTCCCCTCCCATCTCCCTCCTGTGCCCTCATAGGCCTCCCTCCTCCTCCCCAGCAGGTCACTATCCCAGGTCACCCAGGTGGGCCCCTGGAGCAAGGAGACTCCCTGCAGCTAGGGGCTGGGGAGGGTGGACCCTGGGCCCCTACGCCCCCCTCTCCTGGGCTTGAGTGTGAGGTGCCTTTCTTACAACTAATGCTGCCTTTCTCTGCCCATTTCCCTCCAAGGACGGCATGAACTGGGTCTGCAAAAATGTCATTGCAAAGAAGAAATAAAATCTGGACGAATGGAAACGCAGGAGCTTCGGGAGCTGAATTCTGTCCTGAAAAACACTGATTTGCTGCTTTCTGACCAAATGTTTTTCCATCTGTGTACAGCCACAGCTGTTTGAAGAGGGAACAACACAGTTTAAAAAGAATCCCCATTCCAGCAGTAGATTTAACTGATCTCTGAGGTTCAGTATCATTTTTCAAATAAAGGAATTATATTATTTCCTCTGCATAATTGAAATAGTATTAAATGTCTCAAAGCACATGATTAGAAAATGAGATCTTTTAAATGAGCAAGAGATTGCATTGCAGTTCAGACAATTCCAGTGGGCTTTTTTTTTTTCCTTCCAAAAAGAGAAAGAAAAGGAAAAGAGGAAGAAGAAGCTTGTGCTGTGTTCATTAATTTACCGACCTGTCCCTTACTTCTCCCCGTGGTTTTGAAGGCCCACACAGTGTTTGCTGGTGCTGGGCAGTGATTCTTACCATCAATTGAGCCAGGGCTGCATTCTGTCCGTAGGGAAGCTGCTGGGGGGAAGGGAAGGAAGAACAGATGATTAAATCATCTTGTCATGCAGGTAGGAGAGTGTGTATGTAATTCTCACCCTTTGGAGAGGGAGGGAAAAATCCTTTCTTGCAAACAAGTCACCACATAAACATACCCCATCCCCAGCACCCCCCCAGCCAGCCACACAGGGAAGCAAATTCTTATGACTTTTGACTGTAATGACATCTGGAATGTAAGGAGAGGTGGGAGGTTTAATTCCAGAAAAATTACCGGGTCCTTAGAAAGCCCTCACACTGAGGGCTCGGGCTAGCGCGAACAGGCTTTCTCCAGTTCAGTGGAGCAGGGAGCAGCCGACTCTGAGATTAGCTGGCTTCTCCGTGGCAGTCCTATAGAAGGGATTTCTAAAGCTCAAAGAAGTCTGTGTTTAAATGATCACAATAGGCTGCTGCTATCAGATTTTTAAAATAAATGCAGCCAGACCATGAACCTGCTGCACTGAGAAAAGGCAGGCGGATCGATCCTGAGAGATCAATTTTTACAGTGCTGGCAACTTGGTGCGGGATGCTCGTGGGTGGAGAGGGTTTGCTGCTGGGAAGAAGAGCATGTGTGATTGCGGGGGCCATTCCCAGGGAAGCCAGAGTCACCCCAGCTGCCGCTCCCCCCTGCCTCTCTCCTGCAAAATGTGTCCTCTGTTGATTGATTGGAGAGGACTGGCAGGAGACTTCTCCTGCCCCACGTTGCAAAAAGAGCTTGTTTCCCCAAGTCTTAAGAAATCCCCAGCTTCAAACATGAAAGCCGGCCAGAGCATCAGCCGGCTCCTGAATTGAACTCTGTTCTGGTGCCTGAGCTGAGGGGTTTTCAGAGACTGAATAAGAGACTGTCTCGTGGCTGGCTGGTGGGCCTCAGGAGGCCAGCAGCCTTCTCGCCCCGGGAGGCAGGGCTTCCCAAACCCACCAAAGCATGTGAGCAGGCCAGAGGGGCCTCTCCAGCCCCTGGCCTTCTGTGCCCAGCTTTTCTGGACAGAGTTGTGCAGGCGAGGCTGATGCATGTCCAGCTTCAAAAGCGTTCTGGGGTGAAAGTCATCAATGCAGACACGAAAAGGTGCCCCAGGGTTGCTGTGGACAGACCTGTAAGGACTTGTAAAACAAAAGAAGGTGAGTTTCTTTTTTAAACTGCTGAGCTAGCTGCTCCCTGCCACCTCCTTCTCTGTCCTACCCAAGCGCCTCTCTCACTTTGAACAGAGGCAAACACAATTGCAAGAAACTGAAACCGCTCCCCAACCCTGTCAGGCTGCGAATGTGGCTCGAGCACTTGAAAATGGGGTCTCCCTCCAGATAGAGCACCGGGATGCGAGCTGAGGGGCAAAATGCCTGCTTTGAGATGTGTAATTTTGGAACAATGTGATGTGGAACTTAGACTCTGGCAGTGGATGGTCAGTCTGTAAAACACTTTTGTTCTTTCGCCACCAACCTAGGCCTCGGCCAGCAGGCAGAAGCCACTCGCCCTCCTCTGATAACAGCCTCTGTGGATGTTCAGACTTGCTTTTCAGCTTAAGACACAGTGACATGGTGGATGTCACAAGCTTTCATCTTTCCTTAGAGCCCTGCTGAACCCTCCAGGGGGCTCATAGGGTAGATGAGAGATGCCTGGAAAATGCAGACTTTGAAAGCTCCCATTTGTAAAAACAAAATGCTTCTAAGTCCCCTTTCCTCTCCCCGGTGGCATCCCCACCCCCTGTGACCATGACCAGAAGACAGAATTTGAAGCTAGAAATGGGATACCTGGTTTTCTTTCCATTCTCCCACACCCAGTGAGTCGGGGTGAGACTGGCACAACTGCATCTGAATGTGCGGGGGAGAGGCTGGGGGGCTGGAGGGCAGGCCAGGCCTGGGACAGGGACCCCAGGCTGTGTGCTCAAACCAGTTGTGAGAAAAACTCCTTCTCTCCCCTCCTCTCGACCTTCCCTGTGCAGCTCCTTCTGGCTGGATCCTGGGCCCAGTGCAGCACACCCTTTCCCCTTCACCCTCCCTTGGTTACTATGGAAACAAGGGTGTCATTGATGTGGGCTGAGCTGGGGAACATGTCAGCGCACAGCTGAAAGTCAGCGATTATGCCGGTGGGTAGAAATGTGCCGGGGTGAAAGAAGTCCACAGCTCCCGAAACTGCTGGAAGGACACAGTCCTGCCCCCTCCCTTCCTCTCTCCACTTCTCTCTCTCCTGGCTTTTGACAAATTTCTTTATTCCCCTCTGGGCTAAAGCGGTGGCTATTTTTGTGCCATTCTGTGCCCCACCCTCACTGTCGGTTGCTCCTTATCCGGGCCTGGCCTGGAGGGTGACACCATGTCACCCTCTCCAGGACTCGTCCCTTGATTCCTGTCAGAGTTTCCTTTGATTTCTCTTTCCTTCTCAGGGGCCAGTTCTTACTTCCTTTTATTTTTAGCTCTGCACTCCATGTGGTTTCAGGGTTCAGTCTGATCCATCGAAAGGTTCTTTTTTTTCCTAGTCCCTTTTGAAAACGATAATCAAAGAAATGGACGTGGTATTTGGTCATGTGGAAAATTCTATGTATAATTTAGACGTCTGTCAAAAATCCAACAAATAAAATTTAGCTGAAATGAAGGCAGCCTGGAATGTGTTGTGCTCTTTGCTGAAGCTCAGAGAGGCCCCGAAATCTGTTTGTTATTTCAAACGTTAGCATTCCTCAAGGTGCTTTTTTCTTTTTTCAGAAGGATATAACATTAACACCACCAAAAATAAAAATAAAAATAACCCTTTAGTAAGCTCCTCCTACATACCAGGCACTTTACAAACATCATGGGGCAGCGTTAGTCCTACTTTGCACCTGAGGAAACTGACACCCTTGCTTGGCTTAAGGATTTTGCTCAAGATCACAGAGCCATTAGTGCAGGACGGCCTGGAACCTGGGTCTGAATGCTACAGCAAGTTGCCACCTCTGGGAGATGAAGACAGTGACAGCCCATTTCCCAGCAGCCTGAGCCCTTAGCCTTCCAAGCCCATACCATGGGTGTCCGCCGACCAGCACTGCTCCCTTGAGGTTTTCTGCCCCAGGTGTTGGGTGTCCTCGATCTTCACAGCAGCACAATCGTATATTTTGTACCATCCTTTGCACAGACAGGGGGAAAAGGGAGAAGACATTAGGAAAGTTAGGGCTGACAAGAATATCAGAGTACCTGATACTGGGTCTTCCTTTCAGAGAGGGTTAAAAGAGGGGGATAGACTTGCCCAAAGCCACACAGTAGGTGGCAGAATGAGCACGGGTCCAGGGTTCCACCCTCTGGAGAAGAGGATCTTATCTCCCTCTTTGGCAGCCTCACTTCCCCAGTCTTGAGACACACCAGCACGGCTGGCCCCCGAGAGCCCACGGTCAAAGGTAAGCTGTTGGCAAAACAGACAGAGCTTGAGGCAGGAGGAGAGAGAAGGTCTAGTGTTGCCAGATAAATAGCAGGACATTCGGTTAAACTTAAATTTCAAATAGACAAGGAATCATTTTTAACATAAGTACATTCCATGCAATATTTGGGACATATTTAAACTACTAAAAAAAAAAAGTCATTTATCTGAAATCCAACTTTAACTGGCCGTGTCAGCTTTTTGTTTTTGTTGATTTGCTAAATCTGGCATCTCTATCCAGAATGCCCAGCTCTGGTACGACTTAAAAGATGTGTTCTCTGGGGTCAGAGAGGCTCAGTCCTTGCTCGTCTACAAATCAGCTCTGCCACTTGGGCAAACTGGTTACTCTCCTGGAGTCTATCCTCTTCATCTGTGGAATGGGACTACAGCGGTAGGGAGATTGAAAAGTAATATAATATAAAGAAAATACCTAGACCTGGGGCAACAGCTAGCGGGTAGTAGGGATAATCTGCCTCGGTTTCTTCTCTGTGAAATGAGGTAACACCTCAGGCATTAACCAGAGGATTAGATAAAGTTATGGGTGTCCAGTGAGTAGTAGGTGCTAAGTCCCTGGTAGCTATTATAGCTGGAAGAAATTCTGGAGGCCAGGCCTTCCCGGGCCCCCGAGACCTCTGCCCTGCCACCTCCCCTCTCACTCGACTCTAACCTTCCAGGCAATAAGCAAGCGGGGGCCGTCTTCCCGGAGATGCTGGCAGCTCCCTCCTCTCCGGGGCTCCCCGGGTCACCCCAGCCACACCTCCTGCAATTAGATTTGTAAGTGGGAACACGCTCTTGTCAGAAGCTTCTGATTGGCTCCGGGCAAAAACACAGTTTAGTGCTCAGTCAAGCTGCATTTTAGGGCCTCTGTCTCTCTCTCCCTCCTTTCCCCCCTTAATTGCAATCTGTTCAGTAATTTCCTTTTCCAACACTGCAGAACACAGAGAAGCTTCAGCACCAGGAGCTGGGCAGTGTGGAGGGAAGGAGAGCTCCTGCCCCCTGCAGTGACTCTGCTGGTCCAGCACGGTGTCAGGGTGTGTGCATGTTGTGTGTGTGTGTGTGTGTGTGTGTCCAGAACAGCCACACACATGGGCATGTGCAGACACGGCCAGCCCCCCAGGGTCAGTCAGACCAGGGTAAATTGTTAAGGGGGTACTCACCCATGGCAGGGACTTCACAGTTATCATTTAACCCTTGCAAAACTATTAACTATGAGTATTATTGCTCACAGTCTGGAGACAGGGCTCACAGAAGTTGACTGACTTGCTCAAGATCACACAGGGAGAACAAGGCAGAGTCAGGATTTGAACCCAGGCCCACTTGACTGCTGGGCCCAAGTTCATACAATGATACCTTTTTCCCTTTAGGCTTCTAAGCCCAGAAAAGGAGCTAAGGAATCCTCCTGCACAAAGGAACATGGAGAGGTTTCTCTTCCCAGAGTGAATAGCAGTGTCCCAGGGACAAAATACCTTTGCTAAAGAAATGAAATATTAATGACAGAATTGCAGAAAGCAAGCTGAGTCAAGAAGGGGCAGAATTTATAGGAGAACTTGCTTGGGTACCTGAAGCTGAAAGCCAGAAGGGTTGGGGGCAGGACTGCCACTTAACTAAGCAAACTGCTTCTCCAGTTAGTCATTCACTGGCTTGATCCTTTGATTGGCCCTACAAGATAATCATTCCGATCTGTAACTCCCAGTTGAGGGAACCAAGGCTCTCCAAGGTTAAGTCACTTGCCTGGGATCACACAGCTAGGAAATGGCTTGGCTGGGATTCCTGCCCACGGGAAAGCCCATTTTTCTCCAGGACACCATCTTGACTGAACACATGGCTGGGACCTGCTGGGAGAGGGGATCCAGCAAACAGGGAGGTGGGTGGGCAGGAGGCCTACCCCTCTCTGTGCCATTGCCTCTTCACGATCCACAAGACCCTTCCCCAGAGTCCCAGAGGTGACTGCTGCTCTGAAGGCCACCAGCAGAGGGGGCAGAGGGTCCCAGCCCCACCCAGACAACAAAGGAAAGAGGCTGGATGGCTGTCGCTCTTTGGGTCCTAGCCTGGCATCGGCAGCCCCATCCAGCCATGGAGCCCACCGAGGCTGCTGGAGGGCAAGAGAAACGGCCACAGGAGACAGAGGCATGAGGCCACTGTCCACCCATAATCTTTCTTTGCCTTGTTAGTGGAATTCATGTTTCTGAGACTACGCAGGCCTGTTACGTGGGCCACCACTGACCCACATGGGAGACGATACTCCGCACCAGGGTGCAAGGCTTGGCACTGGCTGAGGAGCCTTCTGCAGCGCGTCCTTGTGTTGTGTAAGGCCAAAGCGGCACAGCCACACTTGGTGGCTCTGCCTGTTACACCAACCAGACCCCTTCCTGGGCCTGGCTTTCACCATTCATCACCTCAACACAATCCGCACTCCCACCTGGATGACGGGCTCCAGGGAGTTGGAGCCTGGCAGTCGCTGCCAAGGGGTCGGAATCACATAAAATTATGCTGCCACACCACCCCTACGCCCTTGGAATCTGTCTAGGGGCACAGATATGATCTAAGGCTTTCGAACACGAATGGGCCCTCCGTGAAGCCTCCAGATGACGGGACCAAAGCATTTTTCCTGTCTGGATGCTACAGACAGCTTTTGGAGAGAATGGGGATAAGGCGCTTTTGGTTTGTAAGCAACGGCCCATCTTGCGGCTGGTGGGTGCAATCTAGCCCAACTCTCTTCAATTCCCCCAGCTCCCATGGGGATTCAGCCAACTCTGTAGGCTCCTTTCCCACCCTGAGACCCCCAGATCTGCCAGAGCGGTGAGTTGGAAGTAAGAGAAAGAGGGAGGAGGGGGCGTTGAGGGGCTGGGATGCTGATCCGGGCTCGCGCGCGCGCACACACACACAGCTGCAGGCAGCCCCCTACCCCTCTGCCTGTGAATGGGCACATCATCCCCTCCCGCCTGCCTGCCACGGCTCCTGGAACAGTTGGTCCTAATGAACGCAAAGCAGGCAGGGCAGCTGTGTGCATTATCCATATGCATGGGGAGGTGTATATTTATCCTCACGTCCCACCCCACCCCGCAGCTGCTGCCATCCCCTATGCCAGGAGGGTGAGTGGGCACGAGCGCCCAGGCTGCTCCCAGCCCTAGGCCTCCTCTCCTTCCAGCCCTCCCTCCCCAGCCCACGCCCACAGCCTTCACTTGACCCATTTTGGAGGCAGAAGTTTGTGTGTGTGTTTGAAAGAGAAAGAGAGAGTGCACACTTCATTTCCCCAGTTGGTGCTTTTGATTTCCTCTGAAGTATCTTGATTGCGGACGTACAATGGCATCTTGCTGCCAGTGCTCCCTCAGCAGCTTCTGGCTCTGAGCCGCCTCCTCCCCAGAGCCGGAGTTTTCTGCTGACTCCGGGGCCCATAGCTGGCTCGCAGGGAAGGAGAAGGACTGATCTGGGCTTCCATCCTTTGGTCTGAGCAGTAGAACGTGCCGCAGTCCTTCCTAGTCCTTGAGCTGAAGCCAGCCTGCCCCCTGCACCCCTACCTCGCCCGTCACTGGGACCTACCGCTGCCTCCTAGCTGGTCACCTTGTCCCCCTCCCCGCCTTCGCCTGGCTGCTCACTCCCTTTGCTCTAAACGCAGTTCTCTTACCCAGATGCCTTCAGAGGCCCTGCTGCTATTGGACACTCAGGGTCAAAGAGTTTATCCTGTCATTCAAGGCCCCTCTGATCTGACCCCAAACCTTTTCTGTAGACCTGTCAATCATGGACTCTCACACTGCCCTGAGTTTCAGATGAGCGATCCTCACGGTCCCCCACCTCACCCCACAATTGTATTTCCCCACTGATGCTCGGAGCCACCTTCTCCCTGGGGTGTCTCCCTCCTCTTTTGTGCTTTTCTTACCCCTTTATAAGGCTATGATTCAAGTCCTGTCTCCCCAGGAAGATGGCCTGATACCCTCTAGCCCACAGGGCTCATGATGAAACTCCCAGAGCCCTGAAAGCCTAGGCATTTGGCATTCATTCATTCACTGCTCATTCATTCATTCATTCATTCACTCATTCATTCATCACATATCTCTTGAGCAGAGGCAAAGTACTTACAATGTCTTGTGTCCTGGTCCAGTTCCCTCATGCCTTTCTGACCTCATCACTTACTGCTCTTCCCCTTACTCACCTTTTCCAGCCACACTCACCCGCTTGCTGCTCCTGAAAGAAGCATCATCTGCCTCGGGCCACCCTTGTACCCTCTTCCTGGAACACTGTTGCTCCAGAGAGCCTCAGACCTTGCCTCTGCCCATCCTGAAGTCTCTTGCTCAATGTCACCTTCCCTGACCACCTCCCAGTATAAAAACTGCCATGCCCCCTCTCTCCTACTGACATGCCCTGCACCCCTCACCTTGCTTTATGTTCCTTCATAGTACTTACCACCAACTCACACTTATTCATTTATTGTTCATCATTTGTCTCTTCCTCATGAAAGTATCAGCTCCAAGAAGGCAGAGAGTTTGTCTGTTTTGTTCACCAAAGCATCCCTAACTTTGGAACAGTGCCTGGTATTAGAAGGACCTCAATAATTATTTGTTGAATGAATGACTGTGTGAATGAATGAAGCAGGCATTGTGCTAGGCTCTGAAAATCAAAGATGACTAACATTTCAGGTCCTTCAGGGACACGCAGGCCAGTTAGACATGTAAGCTACACGGCCTGTAACCAGTTAGTTAAAACATCAAGAGCGTTAAATGCACGGGAGTGTGGTTGGCTCAAAAGAACATAAACATTGTGATAGCTATCAATGCCCAAAAGCAAACCATGCCAGCACCAGACCTGGCACTTTACAGGCATCCTTTCATTACTCCTCATTCTGGAGAGGGTGGAGAGGGGTGCACAGAGGAAGTGAGACTCTGAGTCTCGGTGGACGATCAGGCAGGGGGATCAGAAGAGCCTCTGGAGCTGGAACCACAGGGGCAGGAGAGGACTGACTCTAAGCATAAGATCTTCGTGGGTGGAGGCTGGGGAGCTGCAGCTGGTGGGGATGGCATTTGGTGTGGCTGGAGAGTCCCTATCTGTTAGACCTTGACCTGCCCATTTGCATCCATGCTCCTTCCCTGCTTAGTGCTCTGCAATATGAAGAGTGTCTGATGACAGCACCCAATTCACAACCAGACAGCCAGGACACCATATGTCAAATGACTCCCTGCCGTTTTTTTTTTTCCAGGTAGACCAGAAATCCACACTACCCTTAACACACAGTTCTTGGAAGCCTGCTCCTTCATTTCACTTTTGCAGTTTTGAGATGTTGCCTGTGCCGCTTCTAACCCCCCATCCTACAAACTGTTGAAAATTATACCACACACTACCTCCCATGTCACCTTCTCCTTGCCTGAATGTAAATAATGAAAAATAACTTGTAGCACTGAGCTGATGGATTCTCTTTCAAGAAATATCCAATTATTAAAGATCTAGTGCAAGGAGAAATAAATATCCCAGTTTGCTGCGGTTGAGAGGAATTAGCCACAAAGCAGTTTTTAAAAACTGGTCACACGTGGAGGAAACATTCAGACTCCCAGTGCAGAACTCTGGGTTAAGTCCATCGCCAAGTCCCTGCCTCATAAATGTCAGAGACTGGGAATTTTAAGGAAGAAACCCTAGGTGTACGAAGGCTTCCTTCACTCAGGGGTATGATTCCCATACACCATGGAGAATATGGTAGAGGCCAAAGTTCTCTATGCAAAGTTTCTACTGTTATTTGTAAAAGCTACCACTGTAGAAGGAGTGCCTTGAGGCCCTGACTGGTGTTGCCCAGTGGATCGAGCACCAACCTGTGAACCGGAAGGTCACAGGTTCGATTCTCAGCCAGGGCATATGCCTGGGTTGTGGGCCAGGTCCCCAGTTGGGGGCATGTGAGAGGCAATCAATGGATGTTTCTCTCCCTCTCTTTCTTCTTCCCTTCCCCCTCTCTAAAAATAAATAAGTAAAATATTTTAAAATAGTTAAAATGGTAAATTTTAAAAAACAAAAAGGAGCATCTTGAGGTTGTAATTTCTCAGTCGCTGGAGGAATTAAAGCAGAGGGCGAATACATCCTCCCCCTGAAGGGGAGAAAGCCTTTGGGGTGCGGATGGAAAGAGCGGCGTGTTTGGAGAAAGAGAGAAGCTGAAGGCAGAAGCTGATGCCCCCAAGGTCAGCCCCCTGCCGGTCCAGGTCTCTAACCCCCCCCACCCCAGCCTCCCAACCCTGGCGGCCTCTGCTCCACACTCTGATCTGTTTCCCATTCCCCTCAGACTCAGGCAAAGTTTCTGGAATCTTAGCCCTGAGTCCCAGGCTCTTGCCTCAGCACTTCTGCATGGAGTAGGGAAGGGGCGGGCTACACAGGGGTGCCCTCAGTTCCATTCCTTGCCCCTTTAACTCACAGAAGTAGGACTCAGAGGGTTCTAGACCCAGTACAGGATCCCAGGTTCTAGACACTAGTTTCTAAGCACCTCCAAGTAAGTTTTCCAAAATCATACCTGAACACCCTCACTTTAGAAGAGACTCGGCTAAAATGTGGTGGGTCTGTCCGTGGATACCCAGGAACCATCTTCCACTTCTCTTTACTTCCACTTCTCTAGAGCCCCAGCAAGAGCAACATCCTCTCCGCCCCTTTCTTTGTAGGCCTAGAGCTAGGCTGAGGAAGAACATGACTTAGATGCCCCCCACCCCCGGGGGGAATTTACAAGTTGAAGAGGTAGGGTAGGGAATCCCCCAGGGAGCCAGTTCTGGTCCTGAAAGTGTTCATCGGTTCTTTCCCACCCTCGGACGGGAGAAAATGAAGGTGTCTGAGGAAAGGGCATGATGACAACGATAGGAGCTGAGTGGGTGGGTGTGAACCCAGAAGTGAGGTTAGAACGTGGGGTCTCCGCTTAGAGAGAGGGGCCTGCAGCACTGACTCAGCGGCTTCACTGCTCAGGGTGTTCCCGGCTGTCCCGCCCGCCGCCGCCGCCCCCAGGGCGCCCTTTGAAGCCGGGAGGGGGCTTTGATCTGGGTCTGCCCCGCTTTCAGCTGTCCCGGCCAGATGCGCTGGGGAAAGGGCAGAGGAGCCGACCAGCCCCCGGGCCTTGCCGTCCCCTGGTCCCCTGCACCCCCTCCTGGGCATGGAGACTGTTTCCGGCTGTTGCGTGGGGCACCTGAGTGCCCCCCCCACCTTGCAGCTGTTCCCCAGCTGTCCAGCCCCACCCCAAAGACAGCTGGGAGAGAGGCTGGGGGCGGGGAGCGGGACGCAGCTGCTCGGCTCCGGGCTGGGACGGGGGAGGGCAGCGACATGAAAGAGCTGGGGCCGGCGGGGGTGGCGGGCTCAGGAAACCCCCCGGTGGTCGCCTCACCGCGGGTCCCCACACATCTGGGCCACAGGAGCCGCCGCCCTCTTCCCCACCCCCCACCCTCGTCCCCGTCGGTGGGGTGGGGTAGACTCGGTCCCAACACCCAGCCCTTCCCGGAAAGGGGAGGAGTGATCTCCTCTCCCGGGAAGGCGGGAGGGCACGGCTTGGGTGTGAAAGCCGGTATCTCTGAGTCGTTAGCGGAGTGAGGCACAGGGCGTGCCTGTGGGGGCAAGAGATGCCTGAGCGTGCACACCAGTGCAGGGTGTGGAAGGTCCCCCACAACACACCCACACCTTCTCCAGTGGGTCCTGTGTCCTGAGGCAGCTCCAGCTCTTTCCGGGCCTCCTCTATCCCTGACCCTTCTGGGAGGTGGGTGACAGCTGCTCCTACAAAGCCAGGGACAGCTGGGTAGCTGGGGACAGCTGGATGGGGCTAGCATCTCCCCGCTTCCCTCGCTGCCCTAGCCCCCCAACCCCCACCCCAGGCCGTACTCCAGGCAGCTGGCTTCTTTGCCTACAGCCTGAGTGTGTAATTGTCTGGGGTAGGCTTTCAGGACTGGGGGTGGAAGTGGGGGGTCCTTCAAGCTCATCCTACCACCACCTGAGCCTCCTTCCATATCCCAATCTGACGTACCTGGAGAAAGGGCCTCTCCCATCAGCTAAAACAAAACTAGGCCAAGTGGGATAGAAATTGGGCAGCTTTCTGTCTTGGTTTTCGACTCTTGGCACAGAGGATGTCCCAGGGTTCCTGACAACTAGAGAAAGGGACAGTGAAACAGGAACAGATGTGAGGGGAGTTAAATCTCTATCTGTTCACCAGCACCTACCCCCAGGCATCCTTCCACCCAGGTTTGGAGGGGCACGTGCTCCAGCCATCTGCCCCCTCCCTTCAGCCCTAAACAGGTGCAGGGGAAGAGAAGGGGGCAGGCCAGCTGTTGCCATCCTGCTCCTGGGTCTGGCTCTCTACCAAAGCAGGAAAGGGGGAGCAATGAAACAAGGGCCCACTCACCCCACACCGAGTCTTTTCTATTCTCACAGGACAGGGCAGAGGTACTTAGCAGGATCGAAACTCTGGTTTGGCCAGCCCAACTGGCCTGACCAATGTTGTCCAATTTGGGTCCTTATTTTTCCTGAGAAGAGGGGTGACTAGGGGTGAGACTTGGACCCCTGGCATAGGACTTACAACTTGCTCTTGGCTTCCTGAGGCAGTTCACTCAGGCCCTGATTCTACTCCAGAAGCTACTATATGGAAGGGTACAGGCTGCTTTACAGCATAAGCTGATCCACGCAGTTAGGCAACCAGAGATGTTTTCAGAGGTCAGCTCCCCTGCAAAGGGCCTTTCATGTGTCCCATCCTCTCCATCTCAGGGGTCCCTGTGATAAGCAGGACCCTGGACAGTCCCTCATGGCTGCACTTCTGAAACCCCAGAATATGTCAGAATTACCGGGGAGTTAAAAGTGCAGATTCCTGGGCCCTCAGTGATTCCCAGAGTCTAAGTGGGGCTCCAGGAATCAGCCCTTTTGATTAATAAGTTGCCAAGACATGCTAGACTTTGAGAAGCTCTGCCCAAGGGGATAAAAGCAGGATGTGCTTTCACTTTGCAACCCTGCTTCCATGCCTCCCAGAAGCCAAAGATTTTCCTGCCTGATCTTCCATGCTCAGGGGCCAGAGCCCAAAAGCATGGTGCTGAGTGACCCCACCCTCCCAATGGGGGCGGGGCAAGGCCCAGTTAGACCAAATTCCAAGAAGACAGGGTCTTGTTCTACTTCTACACAGGCCTAGCACTTAGCAAGTGCTCGATAAATATTTGTGGACTGAAGGAAGTAATCTTTGACTTACGTTTCTTCCTTTGTCTGTCCTAGCCAAGAGCACGTTAGCAGAACCTCAGAAATGCCGGGGCCCATGTGACAGGGGGCTGGGCCTGGGAGACCCTTGACAAGTATTTCCCAAATGAACCCAAGGCCAAGAGCAGATCTAGTAAGTGCCTTATGGGTTAACATTCACAGGCATGGAACAGGACAGACCCAGGATAGAATCAGGGAAAGAGGGAAGGGGCTTCCATTCCTAGGGGCCCCTCCCCACACAAATGCCTGAAGAGCCCAGGGCTAAGGGAGTTGGGGGTAAGAGGCGAGGCAGGGAGTGGGACTGCGCCATTATGTTTATTAGAAGGTCGGATTTCGGTGTGTGCTCTAGACATTACAGAATAAATACCTGCGCCTTGAGAATAGAAGTCCACAATTCATACAAAGTGCTCACTACAGGAAGTTGCTGTGTCAAAATCCAGGCGAGGACCCAACTCAGGGCAGCCCCTCCTCCCCCACTGACCTCAACAAGGGCTGTGCTATGATTTTTTATGTAATTATTTCTTTTATTTCTCTTTATTATTATTAATATTATTATTATTTGCTTTTGCTGCGGTCACTATCATTGGCAAAGTTCCTTTTTCCCTTTCCTGGACATGGGGTTCCTGCCTGTAAGATTCCACTCTGAGGCTGAAGGTGCCAAAAGCCGCTTGAGAAGTGGCCTTTGAACTCCGTCTGGGAGGACAGTGAAAAGAAGGAAGCAGGAGAAATCATTCTTTGTTTTAAAAAAAATTAAAAACCAAAAGCCCCACAATCTACAGGTCATTCCTTACTCAGTCAGTGATCAAACTGCCCAAAAGAAAAACAAGAGGAGAAGCAGGCCAGTGGGCACTGGTCCTTCCTTCCAGGGCCGGGTGAGGAGGGCTGCACCCCACCCCCCAAGGCTTTAGGGAAAGCTGAGGCCCCTTCTAGCCATGGAGGTGGGAAGGAGTGCAAGGAAAAAGCAGAGACAGAGAGAGAGCTCAGCGCCTTGAGGTACACGCTTTCCCAACTCCAGGGCCACCTGCGGCCCTGGCCCAGGCCAGCTCCCATGTCACCTCCGTGTCCAGGAGATTCATAATAAAAAAAAAAAAAAAAAAATCAAAAACAAAGCCCAAAACAAAACAAAATCCAAAAGGACAAGACTTGGGGGAATGAAGGAGGAAGGGAGGGAGGACAGGAAGGTAGAGGGCAGGTCTCTGGATGCATAATTCCCGAGCCACTGGGGGCTGGGGGGGAAGATTCCCCAGCGCCCCGCCGCCTGCGTGGCGTTAGCTCGTCACGTAGTGTTTGGTGGACGGCTGCCCATACACCCTGTAGAAATCCTGGTGGCCAGGCTGCTGGGAGGCGTCGAGCCAGTCTCTGACCGCCAGGCCAGGAAGGGACTGGGGGACGGAGGGTGTGGGTGGGAGTGGGTGTGAGTACTCCTGCGAGGGCACTGTCCAGGGGAAATGGCCGGAGCGGGGGTAGGGCTGGTGGCCGCCATGGTTGGCCACGGAAGAACAGTAACAGTTGTCCACAGAACAGACGAGAATCTTGCGGCCACCATACTGGGGGAGCATGGGCTGCTGGGCGGCGGAGCCATTGGGATACTGCGATGGGGGAAACACAGGACTTGAGTGCACTGGTTGGGCACCAGCGGGCAGGGCCACCAAGTGCTGCGTGGAGCTGCAGGGCCCCAGGGGCTGCCCTGACTGGCCCTCGCCGCTGGCTGTGCCCGCTGCCCCATACTGGCTGCCCACAGGGCCCGACGGCGTCTCTAGGAAACTGGCCTCGGGGAAGGCCATTGAGTGCTTGCGCTTTTCCGCCCCAGAGCTGCTCACGCCACAAGGGTACAGGGGGACGCTTTGCAGGAAGGGCACCGGCGTGCTGAAGGGGCCTGTGGAGAGTTTGGGACAAAAGATACTGAAGTTCACATCCTAAACAACCCAGGCCCCCTCTTCCCTGGGGACCTTTCTCATCTAAGGACCAAGCACACTATATATCATGCATCATTTGGGTCGACGCTTACTACTCCATTAGCGGTAGACACTATTATTATTCCCATTTTACAGCGGAAGAAACTGAGGCCCGGGGAGGTATAGGCTTGCCCGGAGTCCCACAGCTAGAAGTAGCCAAGCCAGGACATGAAGAAAGGTCTACCTGACTAGGCCATGCTGCCTCTCGCAGGGAAGGTTCTGGTATATACCCCTGCTCAAAGGGCTCTCTCCCTTCCTTTGAGGACCCCAACCTCACCTTCTAGCATCTTCCGAAGCTGCTTCTCCTTCTTGGCCACCTCATTCAGGAAGAGCTTGGAGTTCAGGTGGCCGATCTTAGGGGGAGAAAGGCTGCTGCCCGTGCAGGTCTGGGTCCTGGGGGCAGTGGACGGGGCATCTGCTGTGAGGAGGTATCACCGGTGAGCCCGCCCTACCACCCCCGTGTGGGCCTGGCCCTCCCTGCCCTCCCCAGGATGTGTTCCCCTGCGGGCCAGTGACCATCTGCTCACCTGTCCATTAGGATTTTCACAGACTTGGTGTTCTAGGGAGAGAGAAAAGGTTTAGTCAGTGGAAAAGGCAGCATGGGAGAAGGGAAGACAAAAGTTATCCCTTCTTCCCTCTCCCCAGGCAGGGCTGACTTTCTGATTCTGGCTACAGTGTGGCCAGGCAGTGGGGGGACGGTGGAGGTGTCTTCATTTTTAGAAGAATGGCTGACATTTATTGAGCTCTTACTATGTGATAAACAGTACTGCAAGTGCTTTTTACACATCCCTCATTTTCTCCACACAATTCACCTAGGAGGAAGGTTCTGCAGGCACTCAATCCTCTATTCAGAATCTTTGGGGCTAGAAGTGTTTGGGAATGTGGACGTGTGTGGATTTCAGAAGGGAAATATGGTGCCTGTGCCATATATTACATATCACCCCCAGTGGCACCACAATCCAATACATCAATGTTTCTGTAGCAAAATGTTTGATTATTTGTACCAAGCAAGATAAATAAAGACCATAAACTGCCAACACCAAGTCAACTTTTGCTGTTACACGAGTTGCCAGACTTTTTTTCTTTGAGTGCAGAGATTTTAAACATTTGGATTGAGAATAAGTAGATGTGTATTATAAACCCCATTTTATAGGTGAGGGAACGGAGGCATAAGGAACACAGATCACCTGCCCAAGGTTACCAAGCGAGAAAAGAACAGGGCTGCTCCAAAGCCCTGCGAGTGCACTGGCTGTGGACACTGCTTGGGGAGTTAAGACCTGCTGACTCCAGTGCGGGGGCACGGGTCCCACCAGCCAGTCCTGGGCCCAGCCTACCTTCATGAAGCTGACGTCCTCTGTCTTATCGAAGAGCAGCTGCAGGGAGCCCAGCAGTTTCTTGGCCTCCTGCATGCGTTCCCCGAGGTGCAGCGCCTGCGCTGCGTTCTCACTGCAGAACTTGGCCTGGGCCTTGTCCAGAACCTCCACCGTCTGCCCCAGGTCCTCATCCAGCAGCTGGTGCAGCTTCTCATACTGCAGCCGCACTTCTTCCTTCAGTTGGCTCACCTTCTCCTGCAGGCCCAGGGGCAAGAGTGGTCATTGGGATCTCTGGCTGCCACTTTTGCCTGTCTCACACCCTGGATAGTGGAGTCTGGGACCCCAAATCCCCAGGCTTCCCAAGGGTAAGGTGTGACCTGCTGGTAGCACAGGACTCTGTGCCAGGTAGCCCTGGCATCAGTAGGGCTCATCCACTAACAGTTCACTGAGTGAATGACCAAGGGATTCTGGCACAGAGCTGACCACACAACAGATCCTAGCCCAAGGTCCGGCACCCAAGCTGCTCCCACCCCATACCGTGAACTTGGGCTTAGCTACCTCCACCAGGCGCTTGTCTGACTCGAGTTTGTACAGCTGGTCCTCAATGTCCTGCTCTCGCTCCTCCAGCCGGTCCTGCTGTTTCATCAGCATCTTCTGCAGGGACAGTTGAGGCAGGGGCATCAGATGGGGCTGCAGCTCTACCCCTTACCAAGGATGGCTGACTACCAACCTTCTCTCTATATAGAAAAGACTCATCCTATACATCCTTTGACACAGGTGACCTAGAATTTCTGCCATCCAAACCTCTTCTGGCCCTCATGCAATCCCGGGGGCCTGGCTGGTGATAGCTGTGGGGCTAGCCTATTCCCAGGAATAAAACCCTGGAATTAGCTTCTCACATGTATCTAAACCATAAGCTTTCTGAGGGCAGAGTCAGGACAGCCTCTGTTCTAAGCATCCCCACCCCCCACCTCAGGCGAATCTAATGACCCCAGTAACACATAATCTGGTTTCTCTTTGGATTGTATGAATCTTTCGCCTTTTACTAATGATCCCGGTAATGCTATGAGATAAGTACTATTATCCTCATTTCAGGGAAGAGGAAACCATAGACGTTAAGTAATTCTTCCAAAGTGCACAGCTCATAAGTGGGAGAACTGGGATACAAACCTAGGCCATCTGGCAGTAGGCTCTGCTCTTAACCCAAGTCAGACTGCCTCTCTGGGGAGCCCTATCTTAGAGATGAGCACCCTAAGACGCAGAGGGTCAAACACCCTTGAGCTTGACGCTGAGGAATGGGCCTTTGACATCCTTGCTAGCTCCCTCAGCCCGAGTTGGACCCAGGTAGAAAGGAAGCTCTGGCTCTCCTAAGACCTGAGGCCAGTCTACGGCGAGGTGCCGGACCAAGCTGCACATCTCAGCCCTTAATCTCCTGTCTCTACAACCCCTATCCTCCCAGCCCTGCCCATCCCAGTTGCTCCATTCATTCTGTCACTACCCCCTCACCAGACATACCCCTTCAAACAGGTCTCGCCCCAGCTCGAGAACCCTCAATGACTCTCTCCTTCCAAACATTTTAGCATGGTAATGAAGGCTCTTTAAAGGTCTGATAGGATCCTGCCCCCAACACTCTGTGCACATTTGACTTCCCTGCACCCCATCAATAGTTTTCTGCAGTCCACAGTGCCTCTTCCCTCTCCTTGTCTATCTTTCAAGGCTCAACTTAAGGCCCCACTACTCTAGGAGACTTTTCATGACCCCTGCTCAGTTTGTGGCAGGTCATGCAGTGGGGCTGTCACAGTCTGCCCACTCTCTATAGCTGTGCCATCCAGTACGGTAGCCACTAGTCACACGTGACTAACATGCCATTATCCCAAGAAAGATCTACAGAATACACTATTCTGTATTTTAGCTCACAAACTATGGTTTGAGCTCCCTACAAAACTCAAAGCCTCTTGAAATTAGGGCTTTGTGTTCTGGCTGGGTAGCTCAGTTGGTTAGAGTGTCATCCTGATACATCAAGGTTGCAGGTTCGATTCCCGGTCAGGGCATACACAAGAAATCAACCAATGAGTGCATAAATAAGTGGAACAACAAATCGATGTTTCTCTCTCTCTCTCCCTCCCTTCCTTTCTATAGGGTCTGTTCTTATCCAAGTCAGACTGCCTCTCTGGGGAGCCCTATCCTAGAGATGAGCACCCTAAGACACAGAGGGTCAAATACCCTTGTGCCTGATGCTGAGGAATGGGCCTCTGACATCCTTGCTAGCTCCCTCAACCTGAGTTGGACCCAGGTAGAAAGGAGGCTCTGGCTCTCCTAAGACCTGAGGCCAGTCTACCGGAAGGGATAGAGGCACAACACGTTTACTGAATAAACCCATGGGTTTTACGTATAAAATAAGATTTGCAAAGCAAGTTGCACAGTGTCTAGCTCACAGTGAGTGTCCACTCAACAAGGAATGATTCTTTTTCTTCCTCTGTGTGGGCCTCAGTGTGACCCTCCAGTTTGACCCCATGACTCCCACTCCCACCCACGCACAGCTGGCTTCCCAAGCTGTCACCAATCCCTTTCTCACTCCCCCAACCCGTTTTACATATGAGGAAAATGAGGTCAGTAAGGAGTTCAGTGACCCCCTTTGGTGTTGGTGTGTAAACCAAAAACCAGGACCCTGAGGAGAGGAAGAGGTGGTGGTGAGGCTCTCAGCTAAGCTGCGGAAGCCTGGGACAACCTCCCGCTACCATTTGACCTTTCAATGACCCAGGATAGGACCACTAAGAACTAGCTCCAGGAGACCTTGCCCTGGGCCTAGCACCTTACACTTACAGCAGGCTCCCACCCCAACCCAACATGCACAGGGATCTGTTGGAATCTGAGAGTCAGCACCTGTTTAGAAACATTGCTGGGTAGGGGGCAGGAAAAGAGGGGGGTAATCGTGGACCCTCCCGGTCTGTGAAGCCACCCAGGGTTGTGTGAAAGGGGTAGGGGGCACGTCACAGTATTGCCCAGATCCATGCATGCAACTGCACACAAACACAAGCACGCACTGCCTTGCGAATACCTCCTGCACTATTGTGCAAGGTTGCACTAACCCCTGCAGGGTGAAGGCTGGACCTCCTGAAGGCCCCAGGCCATTGAGGGAGGCCTACGATAAAGGTACGGTGGCCAAGACACCCTTTCAGGAACATTATGCCTTTTTACCTCCCCTGTAAAACTGGCCCTCAGGTTTTTGCCGGCTGGCTACCTTATACCCTCACTCAAGAGGACAGCCCCCCACCCCCCCAATGCATCTTAGGACTCCAGGCCACTCTTGCCTTCTCAATGCCCTGGATATCTGAAAGCCCAGGTCCCATGCACTGCACACCCCCTCCCCAAATCTATGCATCATGAACTCCCTGCTCACCAGTACCCGATTAGGGGTGCACCTGGGGTGGAGTCCCAGGAAAGGGCAGCCCAGGTGGGTTCCCAGCCAGTTTCCCTCAGAGGATAGGAATGGGGCTGCTCTACTCCAACCCTCCGGACCAGTGGGAAGTCCCTCCCCTACCCCTCTGAAACCCCTTCAGGGAGTTCATGACTGGCCCCTCAAAGCAGAGCCAAGGGAGGTACCTCCTGTCCAGTCCTGGGTTGGGTGTGTGTGAGTGGCTCAGCCACTTCCCTCTTCTAGGGCTTTCTCACAGCCTTTCCTGGCAGCACTTCTACCCTGGGACACTGCAGCACCTTCCCTTAGCTTCGTCAGTCCCAGGTCTGGGTGCCTGCCTGCCCACGGCCCTCTGAGGCGGCAGCCCAGTATGGCTGGGTTTTCCATTTCTCCTCCCCCAGCTCAGAGGCCCTTGGGCTCCTGTCTCTGCCGCAGGGATCCGGGAGGGGGCCTGTGTTGGCCAGCTCACCCTTATAGGGAGTGCCCTCCCTGGGGCCTGGTGATCTCAGTCCTGCCACAGACAACACCTGGAAGAAGCAGGGGGTTGGGAGGACTGCTGCCACCTCAGGCACTGGGAAATTGGGGGGATGGAGGGAAATATTCCCCTGCTGCCCCTTCATTACCCCTCACCTCAGTCACCCCAGATGACTGAATCAGGTTGCTGAGAAACGGAAAGATGTGGAACAGAGGAAGCAAGGCCTGTATGCCTCTCCATATCCCAAACCCCAGGGAGTTGCTGAGAGCTGAGGTCCCATTTCCCACATGGGAAAAACGCACAGCTGAGGCAGGACCAGATTTCCCGCCTTGATTCAGAGCAAGGGCTCACATCGCGGGGTGGGGGGGCACTTCATAAACTGCTCCTAGCCCTTAAGTCACATGGACTGTGGCACATCTCAAGTGTGCAGGGGCGGAGGGGAGCAGGACGAAGCGGGGAACCTTGGTCTAGACTAGACGCGCTTGAGGGACCAGGCCTCCAGCGGGAGGGGCTGCAATGTGAGGCCCAGCTCACTCCTGCCCCTGCCCCTTAGGTCTGCTCCTGGGTCTGTGAGGGGAAAATCATTAAGAAAGCTTGAGGGCACTTCACTCCCGTTTCTACAAGGCGCCAGAACACCCTGCTCCTCATTCCTGTCACCCAGGGTTCTAGACTCTGCCTTGAGCTGTTCCCTCTGATGCCTTTCCCAACCTGGGGAGGGGCAATCAGTTGTAAGCCCCTTACATTCCTGCCCTGGCAAAACCTCATGTCCCTCTAAAGCCTTACTAGCCAGGCCCAGCTGGCATTTTTGGTGCCAGACAGAACTGGGCAGACGGGTAAGGCCGCGGGGACTCTAGGCTGTATAAAAGTTAATAAATAATAATAAAACCCACAAGTCAACCTTGCAGAGAAGCAAGGTCAGGAGGGAACAGGGCCCCAGGGGCTGGGCCAGAGGCAGGCCTGAGGTTCTCAGAGAAGGCCAGGGCTGGTTCCAGCAGCCCCTGTGGTGGTGGGGGGGCGGGGGGGGTGGCAGCAGGAAGAGGGAGCTAAGCTACTCAGACCCCTGCCCAAACGATTCTCATGCCAGCTCTGGCTGCAACCCCTGCTCCAGAGCTACTCTGTCCTAACCTCCTAGTCAGCTGCCAAACCCACCCCCTCCTCTTCCACTTCAGACCTCCTCCCAGGAATACATTAGCCTTCTCACTCCCTGGGCGCCAGCACTCTCCCCTTGACCCAGGGCAGCATGGCCCTGGGTGAGCTTTCTGTGCCTCAGCTCCTGCCTTGGGCCACCTTGTGAAGCCCCAGGCTGGGGCAACCACAAACCCAGAGAGAAGAGGTTACAGGGCAGGAGCCAGGGCAAGGAGAGAGGCAGCACCTGGGAGGCAAGCCCCTGCAGACCCCAGAGAGGGTTTCCCAGCTGCAGAGTCAAATTAGCTTTTGCCATGCAGAGAGCAGCGCTCTGGGGCAGCAGAACAAAGAGGCGAGAGAGAAAGCCCCCCTTTGTCTGGGTTTGAATGCCAGGCCAGCCGGGAAGAAAGGCTTTCCCAGAGCCAGGGATGAGGCCAACCAGGCCTGCCGCCTCAGTCCAGGGTAGGGGCCCAAGTCGGACTCACCTTCTTCCTATGCCCACCAAAACAGCACTGCAGGACCCCTCCAGGTGGCTACCTCTGATACGGCCATAGGCAACAGGCTCACTCTAAGGTGAATCCAATCTTCCCCTTCCTTCCCTAATTCCCATACCACCAGGTGAGAAAAGTCGTCCAAGATTTACAACCGCCAGCCACAGACTGAGCAGGCAGTCCTGCTAGCACCGTGGTGCTGACAGTCATGCACGCCCGCTCAACTTCGTCTCACAGGTGTGCAGCATGCTTGCTCTCTTGCGCACGCACACGCACACATACACACACACACAACACGCACACGATCTTTCTGACCCTACACCACACACACACAGACAACCACATTAATTCAGTTACTCACATTGTACCTTCTCAGAGATACATACGTGAGATGCAAAAAATTCAACACATCTGAGATACACAACCAGACGTGCCGGCTACACACACACCTGCAGACTGACATGAATACAGAGCTCCCCAGAGCTGCAGGAGGCAGAGGAATCGATAGGCGCCCGGCTGTGTCAGCGGTATCTTGGGGTGGAGTTGGAGGGTGGGCCTCTGCCCGGGGTCCATGGAGGCAGGCCAAACCAGTCCCCCTTCTGTGCAGACTCAGGATGGTCAAGGAAGTGGCAGTTACACGATACTCACATCTTGAAGACACAGCTTCCCCGCCCCAGCTCCCACCCTGCCTCAGGAGTACAGTAGGGGACGAGGTAGCAGTGGGTAACCCTCACTCCTACGGCCTACGTGATACAGACACACAGGGTGGAGACCCAGGATCCCCTCCAGGGTCCCATGCAACCCCTCCAGCCAAGGGCAATGTGGGCAGCAAGGTAACATCACCCCCTGCAGCTACAAACCCACAAACTGGCCCAAGCAGTGGGATCCCCTCCGTGAAGAGCATCTCAACTCTAGCCCTCCAAGAATGCAGAGGACATTCCAGCCTTGATCTGGGATCCTACAAATGACAAAGAGGCACAACTATGACCTGAAAACACACACACACACCCTGCATAGCCACTCACACACACAGTTCAGCCTTGTCTTGAGATAAGGGTGCTCCTAGCTCATACCAGTCCTATTGCTCAGATGAACCCCTAAACCCAGGGGCTGGAAGAGGGTTTGAACACCTAGGGCTGTCAGGCCTGAGCCCACCTAAATGTCCTAATCTTAGGCTCTTAGCCTCCCACAGCCCTAAGAGAGAACATATTTAGCCTAGAAGTGTCCCAGAGAGTAGTCTCTGGGGCCCATGCAATGGGTATCCAGGCCTCAGGACAACACAACCTACACACTGGCTTCCTGAGGGAAGAGTGGGGTCACAGACTTCACAGGCCTGACTCTGAGACCCCCTACCAATCGTGTCGCCACCCCGCCCCATCCCTCACGACAAGGCCCTGCTTGCCTTCCTTCTGGGCCTCTGATCCAGGCCACTGGTCCATGCACATGTGAGTGCTTTTGAGTAAGTGGGTTGGGGCCACCAGGGAGAGACTGATCAGGGTTTTCTATTTCTAGTCAATAGGGCATTTCAGCAGCTGCCCCCACCCCTCTCCCAGAGGACAGAAGAGGAAGCACAAGGAGAGCTACAGTTCAAGGCATGTGCCAGGCCTCCATGCTTCGGCTCCTGTATCCAGAATTCTGCTGCCTTCATCCACAGTACCAGTAGGAGTCCTTTCGGGCTGATTCCCAAGGGAAGAGAGGCCCAGGGAAAGGCCCGTCCCCCTGGTGGGCCAAGAGAGGATGGAGAGTGAAAGGGGTTCTTCCATTCAGGTTCCTCACAGCTCACCCACTCCGCCTGGGCGGGGCCCCCTTCCTCCCCATTCAGTAAGTCCAACGCATACTGAGTGGTGCTGGGCTATTGAAGGGTTTCCAACTTCAGTACCCTGGGGCAGCAGAGAATCCCGAGGGCTTGAGTGGGGGAGCTGGAGGAGGATGAGACTCAGGCTAAGGGGCACAGATGCTGAGCAAACAGAATCGCACATCTGGCCCTGATGCAACCCACTACTTCTGAGCCTGCCCACGCCAGGATCAAGAATGAGCACACAAACACACACGCACAGCTGCTGACAAAGTTCAGGGCCTGCTTCCATCCAGTTCCTCCCATGTGCTGGGGATCAGAGACCTGCTGGTGGGAACCCCAGGGTACACTCTGCATGCATGTGCCAGCCCTCCCACACCCCAACTACACAACCAGGAGACAGGTGCATTTGAGGCTGTGGGCAAGGCAGACAGTCTCAAAGACACTAGTAAACACAGACACCCATCTAAAGATACCCTCCTACTACCAAGTTAGGTACAATTCTGTTTTCTCCCCCACCCGAATGAAAGACACCCTTAGCATTCAGACACAGCTAAGAGCAAAACTGTGGGTGGGAGCACACATACACTCAGCACCCTGGTTCTGTTCCTTTCAGTCACATCTCAGTCTTTCCCCTCCTCTCACTTTCCTCTGCCAATCCTAGGACTGAGAACTGGACAGCCCCCTTTCTCCTGCCTCTGCCTTTTCCCAGCCTCCTCCCCCAACCCCTTCCATCTTTATTAATAGCAGCAGCTTCCCAATACTGGGGAAAGTCTGGGCTCTGCCTGCCCTCCGGCTCGTCTGCTTTCCCTAGGCTTCTGCCTTTTCTAACCCTAGTGGGGAAGGAGGGGGAAATGGCTCCTCTCTCCACCCCCCACACTTCCTTTAAGAAACCAGAGGCCCTGTCCTGGCACAAAAACCCAGAGCTAGTCCATTGAATTGGAAACTAATTATACAGCAAATTTTATTTGTTGTCTTTGCCCTCAGCCAGTGGCAGCCCTCCTGCCTTTTGTTAGTTGTCTGTGTACGTTTTTTAATTGCTAAACAGTGACTCATTCAGACTGGTCCCTCCAAAGGAAATAGCCCTCATCTACAACCGGCCCTTGCTAGCTGCTTCCTCATACCCAAGCTCCCCACTGGCCTCTACTAGCCTCCAGGGGCCCCCACCCAGAAACACTCCCAGTCCAACCAGAGCCCAACCTCCGCCCCAGGCCCCAAGCTGGGGCTTCAGAAATGGCTCAGACAGTCTCAGGCCAACCCCCTTCCTTCTGGTATGACTCAACCCTGAAAGCCAGGGGACCAGGGAGGGACCTAGGAGGAGCCCCCCTCCATAGAAGGGGACGGAAGTATTGCTTCAGTCCAGCTCCAAAGCCAGGCCCAGAGGCCTGAGGGGGAAGGCGGTTTTGACATTGGCCGCTGCTGCAGGGTGTATACAATGGGAGGGGATGTGGTTCCATAATCACTCAGCCGGCAGCCCAGGGGAGCCAGCTGCCTGAAACCAGATTGTAAGGCGGCTCAACCTTAAACCCACAGGATTCTTTTTCCGTCTTCCACTTCCCCTCCCCAAATGTGGGAGGGCTGTGATAGAGGGCTGAGCTGGGAGTGAAGGACTCAGGATGAGGAAGACAAGACACATACTTTAAGGTCTGTTCATGCAGGCCCGTGCAACACAGGCACAGAGGGCAGTGATTCCCACACATGGAGAGTGCGCTATCCGGAATAATCCAAATGGCTGAGACACTGTCCCGTGCTACCGCTGGCTGTCCAGGCCTTGTCCACATAGATACCTGGAGTTCTGCTCTCCCTCCGGAAGCTCCCCTCCACCCTGCAATGTGTTTCCAGTAGGGCTTGAAACTAACATGGCTGCTTTTGTTTACTTCCTCATTGGTATGCCAACATCATGGATCATGTCAGCCACAGCAGCGGCACCAGGACACTCATTACATAAACAGCAGCTGGAGAAGCAGAACCTGGGTCACCGCCTTGGTGACTTCCCTAGGGCCTACAGAAACAAGGCTGGGGCAAGGAGCTGTGCGAAAAACGGAAAAGCAACACCCAAACTCTACCCCTGACAGCCCCACACCTCAGTTCTATAAATAACTCACAAGATGGGCTCTCTGAGCACAGATGCAGGAACGTATTAAGCGGCCAGGGGGGACCCTTCTTCCCAGAACCTTGACCCCAAACTTTCAGAGTATTAAGAGTTTGGAAGGGGGCTTTTGGCCTGATGTCACAAGAGTCAGCCTGTCCGGATGGGTGGTCCCCAGGCGGTAGGGAGTGTGTGAGTGTGTGTGTGTAGGTACTTGCCCGGATCTCATTCCTCCGGATCTCCACGTCGCACACCGAGTGTCCCTGATGCGCACCGCTGTAGTAGCAGCAGTACTGGCACACCGCCACCTGCTCGGCCTCGCAGTGGTAGAGGCGGTAGGCGTTGTGCTGCGGGCAGCTCCAGGCCCGCACGTCGTCCGCCTCCACCAGGAGGTGCCCGCGGGCGGTAGAGGGCTGCTGCAGGTGCGTCTGCACGTGGGACTGGCAGCAGGGCGCCTCGCAGCGCAGGCAGACCTTCTGTGCGGGTAGCGGAGGGCCGCGGCGGCAGAACACGCAGTGCAACGCGGTGGGCGGCTTCTCCACGTGCAGGGCGTTGAACTTCTCCACGATGTTGGTGAGCTTCAGGTTCTTTTCCAGGCCCGGCTTTTGGTTGTAGGCCTGGTTGCACTCCGGACAGCGCACCAGGCCGCTGTCCTTGGCCCACGCCTCGCCGATGCATCCCCGGCAGAAGTTGTGTTTGCACGGCAGTTGCACCGGCTCCACGAAGACATGCAGGCAGATGGGACATATGAGTTCCTCCTCGAAGCAGTTCTTCCAATTATCTGCCATGGCGACTGAGGGCAGGGGGCCCGGGCAGGCCTTCCCAACTCCCCAACCCTGGGGGTCCGGCTGGTACCGCTGTAGGCCCACGGAGCCCCGAGCTCGGGCCCCAGGAGGCCCCGACAGTCGCTCAGTCACCAGCGCCTTCCGCGCGCCCGCCCCCCAGAGGGAGCCTCGGTCCTCACACCGCGCGCGCAGCCGGTTGCGTCTCCTCCTCCTCCCGAGCGCCTAGCGGGAGGTGGCGGACTGCGCCAGGGCCGCAGCCGGGGCACCAGCCCTGGAGGGGTGCGCCGGAGTCCAAATTCCATATAAGAGGCCGCCTACCCGTCTGCGCGGCTAGGGCAGAAACAGCCCGCGGCCTGCGCTCGGTCCCGCGGCTGACATTGGGGCACGCCCCACGGCGGACAGAGCCCGGGAACCGCACACTTCCTCTAGCGACGGCGGCGGCAATGGTGGCTCCCTCCCGGCTCGCCGGCGCCGCGTCTCCCTTGCCTCGTCCAGGGCCCGAGGGCCAGGGAAACAAGTGCGGCCGCGCCGGTGGCTGCTAGATCCGGACCGGGCGGGCGAGGCAAGCCGGTGGTCCCCGGGCGGTGGCGTGGGTGCCCCCGGGCTTGCGGGCCGTCTGCGGGTGCGGGCTGCTGGGCGCAGGCGGGCCGACTCCGGGGCGCTGTGTGCGCGCAGGGGCAGTCATTCAGATGAAATTCCAGTCCCGGGCCAGAGACACCAGCCCGCCTCTGCCTTCCTCCTCCCTTCACAAATAGAAACGGAAGGGGGAGGGAGAGAAGTGGAAAAAAAAAAAAAACCCAACCAGAAAGGGAGGGAGGAGAAGCCCCGGCGGTGCTCCGGCCTGACCTCCTCGCCGCTGCTTCAGCGCTCCCCGGAGGCCCGGCGCCCGGCGCCCCCGCCGCGGAAAGACCCCGCTCTCCGTCTCCGCGCTGGGCGGGCGCCTCGGCTCTGCCGAGGAAAACAGGGATTGATGAAACTAGAAAGGAATTTTTCTCAACTGCTAATGAACAGGAGGCTCGGCTCGCGTCCCTCCCCTCCCCCTGGCCCGGCCCTCCCCCTTCGCCACCCCAGCCTCCCCCCACCCCCCCACTTTCTTTTCTTCTCGGCCTCTGCTCTGGCCTGGAAGGGTCCGGGCTGCGGTCGGAGCCAGCCCGCCGCGGCGGGGCCGGGCCGAGCCAGCCGGGCCGGGCTGCCTCCCTCAGCGCCCAGCCATCTTGGGCTCCTGCGGCCGCGGTGGCGGCGGCCGGGGGTCCGGGCGTGCTTGCTTCGAGGGTCCTGCAGCGTTCTCTCTCTCTCTCTCTCTTTTTTTTAAAGGGGAGAGCTGGCGGCCTCCCTCAAATTAGAAGAGAGAGAAGGGAGAAAATGCCAAGTCCCGATTTCTCTCCACCTCTGCTCCACCCACCCCGGTCCGTTCCAAAAAAATAAAAAAAGATTAGAATTGGAAGAAGTCGGCAGAAAGGTGAGCGCCGGCTGCCCCCGGCTGCTGCCCAGGCGACGCGTCCGGGGCGGGCCCGCGCCAGTCGCTCCGTCGGTGGGTCCGTTTGTCCGCCTGCAGCTTCTCAACTGAGGGGAGGGCACTCCGGGCAGGGTCTCCGCAGCGGCTGTCGCCTCAGAGCTTTATCCTCAGATCAAAAAAAAAAAAAAAAAAAAAGGAAGAAAAAAAAACAAACCCAACCCCAACACTCTCATCACAGCCACCTTCAGCCATCTTGCGCGTATTATTATTATTTTAGGAATAATCTGTTTAATAAAAATAGCTGAGTCTCTAGCCCCCTCCCCCGCGTCCTGGGCTCTCCGCCCCTTTTAATAATAATCTCGATAATAAAAATGATCTGCGGGCCGGGCAGTCCGCGGCAGCCTTTTCCTGCCTCGGCTCGCTTGGGCTCCGGCTCTCCTTCCCCCAGGAAGGGGGCGCAGTGGGGGGATTCACCGCTGGGGCTCGGGAAGGGGTGCGTCCCTGTTGCCTGCTAGTTGGCCTCCGCCTCCACTGGGAGGGAAGGGCGCCCTGGCTGCTACCGCGCTGTTGCGAGGAGAGCAGGCAAGGGAGGGGCCCCTGCTCGCGGGACCGGCTGGAGGGGCGCCCAGGGGTCCTGGATCTTCCCACCACGGCCCGGCCTCGGAGTCTGCCGGCTGGGTAGGCGGATACAATGGGTTCTCTCCCAGCCGAGTGCGGCCAGCAAGGTGCGGAGCCAGGCGGGCAGGGAGCTGCGGTGAGCCGGACTCCTGAGCTAGGGCGGAGAGAGGCGGAGGGTGGTGTTTCTACATCACGGCCGGTCCCGCTACTCAGGAAGGGGGCGGGGAGACGGGGAGGGGGAGGCGAGGAGACAGCGGCAGCACAACCGCGGCGCCTTTAATCAGCACCCGCTGGTTCGGCCCACCCGGCACTGGAGAAATAAATGGACGGGGGCGGGGGGCCGGGGGCGGGGCGTTTTGTCCGGAAGTGCTGTTACAGCTGCTGAGGCGCCAGGCTCCTCCCCTTTTCCCTGTCTTGAGTTGGGGCTGTTTCGGAGGTTGCTCCTGCTATTGGGCCCCAGGATGGGGCCCCGCCCCTTTAAGGCGGAGCAAACAGAAGATTCTCACGTGACTTGTACTAACTTGGGTATATTAAACATTGGGATGGGCTTTCCGCGCTTCTTAAAAGGGCGATGATGCAGCCGTATAGTGGGACCACCTCTTCCTGGGCTTATTCACCCGTAGCTCTTTTTACCTGAGAGGCAGAGGGTTGTTAGCTCTGCTGTCTGATGGAACTGAATACGGAATTGCAAAGGTTCACTGTGGGGCAAACAATTTTCCTATGTCCTCCTAACTTTATCCCCCATTTCTGCCACTTAAAACTACCAAGCAAGATAGGAATTATCTCTTTGATTTTTAAAAAAGATTTTATTTATTTATTTTTAGAGAGAGGGGAAGGGAGGGAGAAAGGGAGAGAAACACCCATGTGTGGTTGCCTCTCACGCGCCCCCTACTGGGGACCCGGCCGCAACCCGGGCATGTGCCCTGACTGGGAACCGAACCGGAGACCCTTTGGTTCTCAGACGGGCGCTCAACCCACTGAGCCACACCAGCCGGGACCTCTTTGGTGTTAATACAGAAATGGAGGCTTAAAGAACTGTAATAATTACCGGAGGTCCATTGGTCAGTCATCAAATATTTAATAAAAGCCTTTTGTGCCAGGCCTTGGGGATTCCTCGGAGAACATGTACAAAAAAACAATTTTTAATTAAATATGTAGCATAATTTCTGTGATAGGGGCTCACACAGGTCTCTTAAAAAAAAAAAGTGACATTTAAACTGAAACCTGCATGTTCAAAAGGAATCAGGCAAGTGACGACCTGGTGGAAAAGTGTTTTAAGTCAGAGGAAAAACAAATGCAAAACAATAGATCGGGCATGTTCCAGGGCAGAATGAAGGCTGTGTGTTGGAAAAGACAGGTAGGAGCTAGAACACACAGGGCTTTCCTTGTAGGTCATGGTAAGGAGTTTGGACTTGAAGCTTGTTGTGAGAAGCTGTTAGGTTTGGGACATATTTGGGAAGTAGAGCCAACAAGGACTAAGTAAGGGTTAGATATCAGATGGAGAGGAATCAATACATAATAGTAATGGGGTAGAAATGGGATCAAGATATGCTTATTACTGTATATCCTTCTGAACTTTAAAAACATTCTTGCTATATATATTAAAAACATGTATATGGTGTATTCCCCCCCACCCCCAAAAATGTTTAAAAGATACTGAATGGTGGTGCTATTTACCTAAGTGAGAATCAAAGAGGGTTAGGTAGGTTTGGGTGGGGAGATTTTTAGTAGTTCTAAGTTTGATTGGCTCATATTTCCCAGTGGAAATGTTGAGGAGGCACTAGTACGTATGGACTCATGGGGGAGGGCTGTGCTGGAGATCATGGATTTCAGAGTCATCAGTAATTATGTGCTAAGTGGTAGAACAAATTCAAATCCAGTTCAGCATGACCCGGGGTGGGGGGTGCTGATCCTTCCATAAAACTAGAGGGTTTTTCTGCCTCAGAGCCTCCATCTCCTCATTCCTGATGGGTGAGCTAATGTGGGCCCTTCAGGGACAGAGCCTATGTGTTTAGCATTTTGCAGCCCCTCACAGCCTGACACAAAGGAAAAATTAATGAATGTTGTATGTTTGAATGAACAAGGAGAAAATAGTTTTCAAGCCATAGTCCTTAATTCCATACTCTAAAGAGGATGCAAAGAAACAAGGTCTAGCTTGGAGCTGAGGGTCCTTTTGTGGCCTCCTCGCCAGTGATCTCCAGGATGATAAATCTAAAAGATTCCTCTCATTTCTCACCTTTCTAGACTGCTCCTCTTGACTTATAAGACATTGTACTCTTCTGGTTCTATCTTTCTAACCACAGAGCTAATTTCCATCTCATAAATGCCAGTGGTTCTCAGAATCCTGCCCTTCATTTTCTTCTCTTACTAATCTATACCTGTTCCCTGGGGCATCTCATTTACTCCTAAAGCTTTATTACTCTCTATATGGTGATGACTCCTCGGGCAGTATCTCCAGCCCAGATCCTCACCCTCCTAGTCGCAGATCCATGTAGCCACCAACTATGCTCTCCACTCAGATGTCCCACAAGCACCTTGAATTCAATGTATTGGAAACTAAACTCTTTATCCTCTTCACATTCCAGCCTGTTCGCCTTCCACTGTGATCCCCATCTTAGATAGTGGACATGTCAGCCGTTTAGTTACTAAACTAAGGGTTTGGGGGGCAGCCTTGACATTTCCCTCTCACTTCTCTTATCCATTTGATTGGTCTTCAGGTCCTATAGATCCTACTCTTAAAGAGCTCTCTGATAATTTCCTTGTATACTGGTTGCTCACTTAACATCTTTAGTTATAGGTACAATGAACAGCCCAAACTCAACTTGTCTAAAACTACTAATTTCTGCTCCCCCTAAACGTGTTCTTGCCGCAGACTTCTGCTTCTCAGCAAACATCCTATAGCCAACCAACCTTTCAGCAAATCTTGACTACTTCTTAGCATCTCTGCTGCCATACTGTATTATAATCTCTTGCATGGATCATTTCAGTAGGTCCTAACTACCTTCCTCCTGGAGTCAGTTCTCAACAGAGAAGTCAGAGTCATTCTTTTAGAATATAAATCAGATTATGTCAATTCTCTGCTCAAAATCTTCCAATGGCTTCCCACTTCAACCAGCATAAAAATCAGAGTTTTATAATCACCTGCAGTGTTCTATACAATCTGGCCTCGGTATAAGTAATCTCCTATCATTCCCTGTCTCTCATTCTCTTCCAGTCACACTGATTTCCCTGTTATTCCTCAAATACACCTACTGTAGTTGCTCTCTGCTTTGCTCGAACCATTCTTCCCCCAGACATCCCTATTGTACACTTCCTTCTGTCGTTGAGTCTCTGTTCAAATGTCTCCTCAGCAGTAAGGCCTTCCCTAACCCCTGTATTTAGAATTGCACCCCTCCCCCAATACCTATCTCTTCTTCTCTGCTTTGTTCTTCCTCCATAGCACATGTCTTCATGTATTATGTGTGTATTCTACTTTTAAAAAATGTTATCCATCTCCCATCACTAAAATATAAGACCTGTGAAAGGAGAGGCTTTCTTTATGCTGTATCCCTGGTGCCTTGAATGGAGCCTAACACTCAGTACGTACTCAATAAATATTTGTTGGCTCAATGAATGAATCTTATTTTCTCCATCTCTACCACTTCTACCCTAATCCAGGCTTCACTGGTCACTTTGCCTCCAATCGGACTCCCTTTCAAAACATTCTCCATCCAGCAGGCAGAGGGGTGGTTCTAAAATGGAAGCTTGATGCCTCATAAACCATATACTACAGGCAATTTGGACTCTGTAGTTCTCAAGAAAAGCTTTGGGGCTTTCGCCCTTGCTCTGCCTCCCTGAAGAGCTTTTGAAAGTAAAGCCCCAATTCTTTTGCTCAGTTCATCTCATAAGCATCCTTCAGGTTTTGATTTAAATGTCATTTCTTTTGGAAAGCCTTTTTCAAATCTCCCAAGATTGGGTTGGGTACCTTTTCTGTGTGCATAGCCTAGCATAGCCCTTTAATAAAGAGTTAACACTAATTGAGCAACTACTATGTGCCAGGCATCTTGTAAGCATTATCTCATATAATCCTTGCAAAAACTCTATGAAGCAAGTATCCATTTACAGATGAAGAAACTGAGGCGCAAGTTAGCCTGTCTTAGTTACACTGACAATAACTGGTGAAGCTGGGGTAGGACAAAAAGCAGCTTCCTCCTTCCTCTTTTATGGCTCTTCTTTGTCATTGTTCCTTGTCTGTTTCCCCTCACTGCACTATGAGCTTCTTAAGGCCAGAGCTGTGTCCAGCCTCCCAGCACAGAGCAGAGAGCCTATTACAGGTTTGTTGAAAGAACAAGAGAATGAATGTATTTTCTACTTCTTACCCTTCCCATAGTGGTATTATAGAGGCTCATTAACGCTATACAAGTGGCCTTCCTCTGTCTTATAAAGGCTGCCACCCAGAAGGTCCATTCTCCTTCCTTTCCGGGTTCTCAGTACTGAGAGGGGTATGGGCTAGCAGTGGGTGAAATGGGGAAAACAAAGAACGGGGTGTTGCCTCCCTCAGTTCTCTAGCCCCCATAAGGCCACTACTCTCATCACAGCCCTCTCAAAGTCTCCCTCTCCCCTCAAGTTACTCACAGAGCTGTCACACAGCCCATGGATACCCCTCAGCGTCCTCTTGCTTCCTCCTCCATCCTGCCCTTAGCTCTCTCCCAAAGGCTTCCTGGCACGAAGGAGAGGAAGAGGGACCGCATCAGTCCCATCGTGCCTCCACAGAAGGGGCCTAGAGATGGGCGCCCCTCCCTGACCACATCCTGACCTACCCCTGCAGTCTTGGGACACAACTCTTGCCCAGCAAGTCCCGGCCCCCGGCCGACCCTGGCCTCCCCACCTGCTCCCCCTCTGCAGCCTGCAGCTGTCTCCCTGTCAGGCTGGGCTGAGTCACTTTCGGCAAGCATTCTCCTTCTTGTCAGGCCAGTTTGGCAAATCTCAGGCTCCCCAGGCCCTGGCCCTGAAGCCCGTGCCCTCTGTACCATCCCCCTACCGCGCCCCATCAGGGCTCCTTTAAAGCCCCCAGCCCCAGCAGCCCTTCTCTTTACAGAAACAACCCCAGCCTAGTCCTGTGTCCTGGCATCACCCAAGCACAAGACCTTGCTATTCTGTACTCTTTGGAGCAAGAACCTCACCCTGACCCTGGGTCCTTCTAGGCTAGTCAGAGAAGGAGGATTAGATAAGCATCTCCCCCCACCCCTCCACCCAGGCTCCAGGGAGAACCGGGAAAGGGGACGGCCTGGGCCATCTGGGATTGTTAGCATGGCTCCAGACCCTCCCAGTTCCCTTGCTTTGACTGCCACAGGGACTGAGGGCCCCAGACAGGACCTGCTCCACTGCTCCAGAGACCAGCCACAGTTCGGCAGGAGGTCACAGGTCAAGAAGTGCTGACTTCCTCCTGGGTAAGGTCCCCAGGTACAGCTAGCTCTCACGGAAGACAGGGAACAGAGCTGACAGTCCCTTCACAGGGGCTGACACCCTTCCTCCTGCCTTCTTCTGATGCCCCTAGGACCTCAGCCACCTGCCCCAGCAGAACCGCCAGGGTCCTACAGCTCCAACCCATCCGAGGACTGAAAGAAAAGGCCCTGCTACTTCCAGGGACAATCAGGCCTAGCAGGAAGGGGGAGAAATGTGTGGGGACCCAGAGCAGTCCTGCAGGTTCCAGGAACCCTGTCTCAGTGCTGAGCCCCTCTTGCCTGTCTCAGTTCCCAGGCTGTTTCTGTCTCCACCATGGGCACCGAACCCTGTTTTTCTGCAACATGCTCTGGAGAGACAGGAGCTGGGCAATCCAAGGAAGGAAGAGATGCCCACCTCCTCACGCAGACCGGGCCCAGAGAAGCTGACAGGGAGAGTGGGCCGGCCTCTGTGTCGCCCAGTAGATGTGCCAGTTCTGAGGCAGCTTCTCCATCCTGCCCTCAGGCTCTGGAATGAAGAGGCTGAATTTAGAAGCCCAGCGAGGACAGCAGCCTTCTCTTGACTCTGGCTGGAAGTGGGAGGGAGGACTCCGAATAGGTGAGGAAGGCCCATCTTCCCAAAGGGAAAGGGTTTTTTTTAGTGTGAGGAAGGTAGGAGGAAAATGAAGGTTCTTTACTTCCCATTCATCTTTCCAGACTGTGTTCCATGCTCCTACCCCCTTGACCTTAGAGGAATTCAAAACCAAGTGAAAGAGAGACTGTCCCTGCAGTCATTTCTGCGTGACTGAAACGTCACCAGCTGCATGATCCTGTTCCTTGGCACCCCCTCCACTCCCCAAAACAGTCCCCGGGACTTTTCCCCACCCCGGCATCTTCTAAGTGGTTAAGTCCAATCCACCCCTCTGCTTGAGCCCCAGGCTTCCCACTCCCCTGCTCCCAGCCAGAAAGGAGCACGAGACCCAGCATTTCTGCAAATACGTTTAATGCACTTAGATTACACAGAGGAAGAGGGGGAAAGAAGGAAACGACATCTAAGTCAGTCGCCCAGAATTCTTACAAAAGTTCCTGGCTGGCTGCAGCCCCTAGGAACTGAGTCACCATTGACATTAGAAACTAATAAAAATTTTTACAAAAGCCTGCTCATTGAAGCATTCAGGTACTTGTACAAAAGGAGGGCTCTCTCTACAGGGACCCAAGTACCTCACCTGGCACAGAGGACCTGGAAGCCAGAGAGGAAAGACAACCAGATAAAAAAATAGGGGATTTCTTTACTGGTCTGCCCCATAGGGGCACCAACTTTCAGGTTTTTTTCCCTGTTCTCAAGCCCATCTTAAAACCCAGTCCCAAGACCCTGTGTATATTTTTTAAAAAACGCTCTAGCCCTTTTAGACTTTCCCTGTGGCTTCCCAGTCCCTGCCCCAGAGCCTGGCCTTTGGAAGAGGAAGAGAAGGGCAGGAAGTACCAGTTCCTAGGCCAGACCCAAGACCTTGCATCAGTCTCTCCACCCCTCTGAATGACAGCTGGCTCTGTGGTCCTTCTGCAGCCCACACTGGACCTCGGGAACCACAGGAGTCTGCTTTACGTAGCAGGCAGACAACGTGGGGGAGCCTCTTCCTAGCACCAGGGACTGGAGTGAGGGGTAGGACTGGGCAAGTCTCAAGGAATCCTGTGGAAGAGACAGATGAGAGAGGGAAGCTTACCTTCCCACACACTCTGAGGTCAGGGCTCTTGAAGGGCTGCAGGGAGGGAAAGAAGGGATACATTTCATGAGCACCCACCATGTTTTGGGTGGTGTGCTGGGCACAGGACGTGGTCAGCCTTGATTGTTTCCCATTGAGGGTTCCCTCTCACCGGTCAGCTCACTGGAGACCCCCTCCCAGAATAACCTCTGGGAAGGCGGCACCACTGAACAAGGGCAAGGAGGTCTGGTCAGAGACAGTGGGTGTCTTGACACTGCCACACAGCCAATGCACATGGAGGCCTGGCCCCAGCACGACCTCGGAGATGCCTTACATGGTGGGACAGGAAGGGGATCACAGGCTTCATGGGATCAGTGTTCGGAGTTCGTTTAACTTCCCTCCTGCCTCCCATACTGATGACAAATCTTAGTTCAGAAGACACCCCCTCCCCACCGCCAAACCAGGCCGGTGGAGGTAGGACCTCAGAAAGGAAGAGCTGGTGGAGAGGCGGGTCAGGGTGGCAAGGAAAGGAGGAAAGCTGATGGCGCCTCTCTGGCCATGAAACGTCAGAAGACAAGGGCTTCAAAGGCAGGGGTGCTGTGGTGGGCGAAGGCCAGGAAATGTCCTTTTGAAAAGTTCTCAGGCAAGGCACAACTGCTGCTGCTGTCAGGTCCAGAGGGTTCTACCTTGGCTGCTGGGAACCTGAAGTCTATCTTTCCTAATACTCCAGGCTGATCTGCTTTGCAGCTCCGAGTTTGATGGAGTTAACCAGGTGGCCCTGAGGGTGTGTACAGAGAAGGGTTCAGGCCCCTTGAAGTCCAACTACTATTTCCTGGAGAGCCCGGACACAGCCTTCATGGCCTATGGAGGCAGCTCTTTGGCTGGATCTCTCATCAGAGGGGTCCTGCACCTGTGGACCTCCTGCGGCACTCCTGGTGGTGCCCGTGTGTGGCAGTGTAGGCAGGGCAGATCAGGGTCCCTGACAGACAAAATGGCTTTGCTTTGGACAGGCCTGAAGGATGATCTTGAAACAGCAGTCCCTAGAGTCAGGGTTAAGAGGGTATGAAAGGGGCTTATTGATTCCAGGGCAGAAGTGGGAGATAACCTAAGAGGAACTCCAAAACCACAGGCCAGAGATAGGTGGGCTTCTGGGAGGGAGGCCATGAGAACTACAGTTTTGGGGCAAGGGAGCAAAGTCCATGAGAGGCCCAGATGCAGGACAGGTGATATGACAGGAATGGGGAATGAAAGATGAGAAATGAATGGATGCAGGGAGGATGGGAGGGCAGTAGAGTGCAGTGTTTGCAAAATCAAAGTTATAGACGTGTTGGGAGGTTAATTTTTCCGTTTTTAATAAGCTCAAGTCCTGCAGCCTGGAGGCCCAGGGGATGAGGAAATGGAATAGGAGTGGTCAAAGAGCTGGAGACCCAGGCCCTGAGTGGCAGGTGGGGTATGTGAGGTGCTGGGCTTCACCCTCTCCCAGGCAAGCCTGTTTGGGTGGGAAAGGCCTGGAAGATGAGGCTGAGGGCACCAAGTCTCTGAGACCCTGAGGGTCCTTGAACATTGTGGGGCCCAGTCCGCCTGGGAACCAGCAGCAACCCTGCCCGGCCCAGCTGAACCAGGCTCAGGGCTGCATGGGGGAGTGTCTCAGCTCCCCTCTGCCCCAGGCTCCACCAGGCCACCCTGGGGGAGAGGCCTGTCTCTGAAGCTGGCTCCTCTGGGCCCTGGGCTGGCAGGCGAACACCGGCACCTTCTTTGGTGGCGGCTCAGGGGGAGACAGCCCCAGGCCCCTGTCTGAGAGAATGTAAAAGTTCATCTGGGAATAAAGTCCTGTTTAAAAAACATTATATACACAGCTTCTGGACATCTTTGAAGAGCAATAAAATACCATCAGTTTCTACAAAATAAAATAGAGGAACAAAACCAAACATGATCAGAGGAATTGTTCCATGCTGGGAGGAACTTGACTACCCAAGGCTTCTCAGAGTTGAGCTGGGCGCGGAACCCACATGGCCACTCCACCTCTTTCCTGCTGGGCTGCATGGCAGGGGGGAGGTGAGAAGGAGGCCTAAGACCCAGGGGCACATCGAAGCTCCAGTCACTTCTCAAACCAGAACTTGTGGTGGCAGCAGAAAGTGAAGGTCTGCATTTGCCCGCTCAGTGCCCAGCAAGATCAGGGCCTGGCCATGTGCGTTTGGCGTTGCAGGTGAGGTGGGGGTCAGCTGCTCACGCCCAGCATCTCACGGGGCTGTAGGTACGTGGCTCCTCAGTCATCCTCACGCTTGTCCTTTCTTTTATTGGCGGGACTCTCTCTTACACAGCTGTTACACCGGAAGTTACCGGGAGCAGCTGGGCTCTCCTCTGGCCCCTGCAGGGCCCAGCCCAGGCTAGTGCAGTGGACTGTCGAATACCACATCGGGTAGGATGGAGACTTTCAGCTTCTTTTCGGGCCAGCTGTACTCTTTGGGAAGTTTGAACTGTGGAGGGAGCAAGCAGAGAGCCAGAGTGCACACGTTAGCAGAACCCACTGTCTTCTCTGAAGGCTGCCTGGAGTGGCCAGGACCCTCAACCAGGCCCATCCCTGGGTGCTGGGGCCAGCAGGCTCCTGGTTGCCTGGCTTTAATCTCAAATGCTAGACCCAGGTAGATGGCTGAAGGCAAGCTGCTGGAGTTCGGTGACCCCTTCTCCCCCTCAGTTCCCCCACCCCCATCCCCAGGCCAATAATTAACTAGGGGGGGTTGGAGGAGGCATGTTTTCTAACTCTTTCTTGACTGTGCTGACCTCTCTCCAGCTCACTTCCTTGGTTCTGCCTCTGGCCACAAGCATGTAAGGAATCTGTTCCCTGAGGCCCTTAGGCTGGAGAAGGAGGGAGGCGGGGGGATGGTATGGATGCTACAGAGAAATGGCTTGAGGTCTAAAACTGAAGACCCGTCCCTGCCATGGCTTCTCTTTCGAAGGTTGGTGCAGAAGGATCCTGGACCCTGCGCTCCAAGGCCTTTGCCAAAGGATCCAAGGGAAAGAGGCCTTGACTCGGCCTCAGAGGGAGCAGAGGAGCCGAATGAGTGTGGCTGGAGGTGATTTCTTGGGTCTGGTACATCCTTAGGAGGAATAAACACTCTGCCCTGCTCCCCCTTATTCATTCTCATTGCTTCCCAGGGTTACTAGCCTGAGAGTGGTCCCAGTGGTGGCCAAGGAGAGTCCAAGGTCTTCCTGCTTCACCCAGGGAATCACTGATTTGCTTACAGTTTTGTTTCTAGAGCTTCTGGTGGGAGTAAGGGGAAGAGGCTGGCATATATTACTCCCTCTACAGTCCGGGACTCTGAATGCGGGTCTGGCACACAGCTGGTGCTCAACAGATGTACACTGACCTGGAAACAGGACCTGCCTTTCATGATTCCCACTGTCCTGGGGCTTGGGGAGAGGTCGGGCTAAGCTGGATGGGAGGGAAGAGCAGGCCCTTGGCCTGCCTGGAGCTGGGGCTGGAAGTGAACAGGCCTGATACTTCCTGGCTGGCTCCCTCTCCCTCCCTCTGATGGGGGACTGTCCAAGCCAGGACTGAAGTGGAGAGTGGGGCAGGGTGTGGGGATAGCCTCCGGACAGGAAAGAAAAAAAAAGTCATTTTTAGTGACCTACTTTCCTAAGCTTCCCCTGGCTCCTGTCCCTCCTGCCTGAACTGTCCCCCTCTCAACCCCTCAACACCCAAGCTCAAAGCAGCAGCCTGGCACAGAGCCATCCCAGTGCTACATGGCCTCTCCGGAAGCTTCTGGGCAGCTGGCTCTGGTCTGACTGAATGGGAGCTGGGCCGCAGGGACCAGTGCTTTGTGGGCGTTGATTGGCTGGCACAGACTGGGTGCTTAGTGACTTCTGAATGTATAAATGAGTTAATTTATCAAGCTGTAGCCCAGAGGATAGACAAGATACTATCCTATTTGGGGTGACCTCAGGCTCTGGAGACCTGGACAGGACAGTCCCGCCCTGTGCGCTCTCCTCCACCCCGTGGACCTGGAGGCCACCGTGTACTGTCTGATGTGGCCCCAGGAGTGCTGGCAGCTGGGAGCCCCTGCTAGCTCCTGCCTGGCCTCTCTCTGGCTTGAAAGCTTGGCCGCTGGGAGATGGAGGAGCTCTCCCCTAAACACACTTCCTGGCGGAAAGGGCAAGGGAAGGGCCTGTCTCTGCCACAGGCAGGGGAGGGCCCAGATGAACTCTCCAGAGGCTGAAGGCCAGCTTGCTAATGTTCTACTAACCTGTGAGGCATCAAGGCCAGGACGGCTCAGGCCCCATGGGGTGCTGCTTAGTAGGAGGCCAGGGGAGGGGAAGGGACTTTCCAGGATGAGGTAAGTCCCCACAAACGAGGATGCCGGGAACAAGGAAGAAAAACAAAAGGGATTATGGGCTCCAGTCCTGTACCCCAGAAGAGTAGCCAAGGAAAGCACAAGCCCCCACCTGGCCTGCCAGCTCCTCGGGCTCTGGGTTAGGGTTGGGAGAGGCAGACCAAGAGGGGTGGGCTTATGACTAGAGAAGGGAGTTAGGAGAGTGGCTCCTGGGTGGCCTGAGGCGAGAGCAGGAGTCCCTTGCTGCCCACCAGAACTCCCCAGTGGAATGTTCTCTGGCAGCAGGCATGAGCTTTCTGTTCAGAACCTGCCAGGGAACAGCAGGGGCTGGGGAGAACTCGCACTAGCCTGAAGGCCCTGGCTGCCTCTTCAGTGAGGTTCTCAGGGGCCGGCAATTCGGTTTTCTGGGTGTCTTTACGAGGGCTAGGGGTGGTGTGAAGACAGGGAAATGAAGCCCTTGAACACCTCCAGAGTCTCCTTTCCAGCCTATCACTACAACTGGAAGAGAAAGAGGGATGGAGGGAGGGAGAGAATGAAAGAGAGAGAGTGAGAGAGGGAGAGACAGAGACAGAGACAGAGACAGAGACAGAGGGACAGAGAGACACACGCTCTTGGAGACCAAAACCTTCTGTCAGAGAGAATCAAACAGGCTTACTTCCTCTGGAGAAGTCAAATCTTCTAAGTCCTCCAACATTTTCTCTACAAACTCTTCAGTCAACAGAATCTGGGAAGAAAGCACAAGACAGGCTTTTATTTTATTTTTTAAATATATGGTCTTTCTGCCAATTGTCAAGCTATGGACTTTAATCTGGCCACAGAGGAGATGTGAGCCCACGGTGGTCTGTTCTAGGTACAGAGGGAAGTGCCTGAGGCCTGTCTTGACTGTCACTTGCCCCCACTACCTGCCTGCAATATCAGAGGAACTAGGGTAGAGAAGGAAGGGCATCAGAGGACAATGAGGAAGCAAGGTGGGGACAGCTGGAGGGACAGTAGTGCTGGTCCCAGACGGGATATGGAACAGGGTGGGAAAATACCGTTTTTGGCAGTTTGGGCCTCCTGCATGTTTCAGTGTGCTTGAGGGGAAACAAAAGCAGAGGGGCAGAGAAGAGCAATTGCCAACATCCTTCTTGCCCAACCAGGTCACATGTTCCCCCTCGCCTTCACTGGGTAGGACAAAAAGAATCTGTTTGGATTTGGAATACAAGCCCTGTCTGGAATCTGGAAATGCCCCGGAAGGTACATCCGAGAATGCCTGTGCTAGAGAATTTGGAGACTAGGCACCAATCTCTCATTTTACATATGGGAAAGGGATTCTCAACTCCCATTTCTGTCTGCATATCCACATTCTCTCAGGCTGGAATCTCCCAAACCCCTGGCCTGCTGGCCCCACTCAGCCACTGAGTTCTTCAAAACTTCCTTTGAGAAACCTCTTTTCCCGGTCGCCTCCCAGCTGACCCGCTTTGCTGCTCCAGTCTGATGCCTTGTCACTTTATGCACTGATGTCTAGGACAGCCTGGCCCCACTACTTAGCTGGCACAACCAACACCCTCATCCCCCAGAGAAGCTTCACAGCCCATGGGAATGTCCACGAGCCTGACTAAGGCCCTCCACAACCCGATGGGCCACACTCCCAACTGGCTCCTCTGCTCGGGCGCACTCCGCAGAGCCAGGCAAGCCTGCCCAAGCCTGCACCACGCCAGACCCGGGGTGAGGGCGCCTTTCCTCTTCCCAAACTGACCCCTTTCTCCACCCCCCTCCTCCCCGTGCTAACCCATGGGGCCTCCTGGCTTCTGCACCAGACCATTCTGCACCCCCGAGCTGTGGCTCTACCTGCCTCTGCTTTGCCTCCTCCAGCAAACTTTGAATGCCCTGGGTGCGGCATGGAGGAAAACAGACAATGGGTGAAGATGCTGGTGAAGGGCTCCTCCGAGGGAAACCCCCCTATGAGAAGGATGGGGATCAAGGACTTGAGAAAATACCCATCAGGTTTCTCCCTGGGGGTTGTACACTCTGATAAGAACAGAAGTTTCACCATTTAGAATGCAGTCAGCCTGGGAGATGAAGTGAGACGGCAGAAAAAGCAGCAGAGTCACCGGGGACCTCACAGGAGGGAGGACTCCGAAGGAAGGAAGTTGATGGGGTCGGGGGCGGGGAGGTAGGAGCGAGGAATGGGAGAAAACCACCCCAAGGGAACACACCAGCTACCACTACCACACCAGGCATCCTGCTGAATGCTCACAATATTATCTCCTCAGTCTCTTTGCAGCTGAGGAACCTGAGGCACAGACAGGTTATGTAATTTGCCCAACACCACACAGCTTGTGAGTGGCTGAGACAAGACCATATCCTGAACTCTTACCCCCATGACTTTCATGCATTTGTTTATTCTTCCACTCATCTGCCCAGCAATCAACCCTGGTGATCAATGGGGTGACAGATGTTGTAGCCAGATCGCCCGCACATCGTGCCCAGCAATCTACTCGATTCCACAGCATCCCTGGGGTGCCTCTGCTAGGCCCAGCCCTGGGTGGAGCCCCAGGGACACGGGAACAAAGAGAGTCCATTCCCCACCTGGACATGCTTCCACCCTTGGTCGACAGGGACCCAAAGGACATCTCCTTTCCAGGTTGTAAGCCCACAGTCAGAAACAAAACAGCTCCAACCACTGGCCCCCATCTCCTCACTCAAGTTTCTGTTTGAGGACCTCAGGCCTCAAGAGAGACGAGGGTCAGACTGGCAAATTGGGTCTAGGGAAATGCCCACTTGAGGTGCCCCTCCCACCCTGTTCTTCCTCCAAGTTGCCACCGTGGGACTGACTGACTTCCTCTCACAGACTACAGTGACCAGTTCCGGATCACACACTGATCCTCCCACAGGGGTTTTGCTCCTTGCTCCTGCTCTTAGCCCTTGGGTTCCCCCCACACCCCCACCAAGTCCAGTTTCTCTACCAGTTATCATCAGTCTGCTTGAGTAGTACAAAAGTCACATTCATATTTTTGGCATTTCCGGGACTTGTTGCCATCTCTTCAAATGCTAGCGCAAACACAGGCATACCTAAAACCCAATTATATTACAATGGCTCCAGTCTGGGCCAGGCTGGGCTGATTTCTAACCCACAAATAATTTGGAAGGAGAGACTTTTCTGCCAGAGAGGTAAATAGGTCTGAGGCTGTAACTAGTTCTTGGGGTGAGATGAGATGGGGGAGGGATCACAGGGACTGTGGCCACCCAGTGAGATTCCAAGGAGCTGTTTCTCAACAACAGTAAAGATGACCCCACTAATGCTGAGTTCAGTCTGCAGCTAGTGCCTCTGACAAAGGTCTGGAATTGGTGGTGAAGAGGGTGAGTTATGGCGGCTTTTACTAGAACAACCATCAAGGGTGTAGGGTACCATCTGCGTGTGGACTCACTCTCTACTCAGCTGGGGGAGGGGATGGCAGGACTGAGAAAAGGGGAAAAACCCCAGTTGCTAGTCAATCTTCACTTCTGGTGATTTGCTGGTTCCTGCTGGAAACTTCAAATTATTTTAAAGAACTAAAGGGGGTAAAATTATACATGAGATCTGCATGATATTAAGGGTGACATTCCCTGCAAAGAAACACGACAGACTGTCATAGCTCCAGGCACCTAATTTAATTTCCTTTGGGAGTTAAACCTTAGACGCTTGAATTCAACAAACAGGCCCTGTTCTTTGTATATTTCAAACCCAGAGCTGAGAATGTTAACAGATCTTATCAACAGGACACTGGAGATAGACAGCTATGATGGAGCGGCTCCGGGAGCTCTCACGAGTAACAGACTCCCCGTTGTGATACAACTGTGGGAAAAGCCTGTGCAATTCTGGGGCTTGGGGTTCTTGGAGCTCACTAGGTCCCCATGGAGCTGCCTGGCTCTGCCACAAATAATAACAGGAATGGTTATGACAATGACAGGAGTAATGATAACACCACCAAGAGCAGGAGCAGTGCCTCTGTGTGCCAGGCGCTGGGCTTAGTGCTTGACCTGTATCGTTTCACTGAATCTTTCCTGCAAGGGAGGAAACTATTATCTCCATTTTGTAGACAAGCAGGTGTCAAGAGGAGACAAGTCTCCTGGACTTTAAAAGAACGGTGGTCTGCCCTGGCTGGTGTGGCTCGGTGGACTGAGTGCCAGTCTGCGAACTGAAAGGTTGCCAGTTTGATTCCCGGTCAGGGCACATGCCTGGGCTGCAGGGCCAGTTCCCAGTTGGGGGCGTGCCAGAGGCAACCAATCGATGTTTCTTTCTTTCTCCCTCCCTTCCCCTCTGTCTAAAAATAAATAACATTAAAAAAAAAAAAAGAAATAAAGAATGGTGATTTGACCTCAGGGTAGTAGAGGATGCTCTCTTCCCATCTGGGAAAGGTACCCTGACTCTGGAAGCCTTGTATACATACTCAGTGCCGACTCCTGTCTCTGCTCTGAATGCGGAGATGAAGGTCACTCTGACTTTGACCCATGGCTTGGAAAACCAACAATCCCAACCCCAACCAGCTACATATCTCCTGGCCAGCAGCTCAGTTCAAAAGGACAGGAACCCTGAGTGTCACTGACATACAACTGCTCAAAAACCAGGGTGGCCAACTGGAAAGGACAGCAAACCATACCCAAAGATGGTTTGCAAGTGGGGAAAGCCGGGCAAATTTCTGGGCCAGCTGGAGAATGCATACAGTTACTCTAGTCCAGAAAACAGCAGAAATAATAATAATAATGAGAAATATAATAGCACTCATTGATGTCTGCACTCACCAAGAGCTGGGCATAAAATGCTTATATCTGGCACAGAGGAAAGCGACTCTCTAGTGAGAGGGGAAAGCCAACCAAACTCCCCTGGGAAATTTTTGAAAATACAGTAACTAGGCTCCATCCAGACCTCCTGAATCAGAATGTCTTGGGCAAGGCCAAGGCATGTGCATTTTTAAAAGGCACCCCAGGAGACATGGTAGAAGGAGTGCTGGGAAATACTTGGGCTCACAGGGGAAAGGATTTGGGGCAAAGGCTTAACCAACAGGGGTGAGTTGCTGGCTGTAGCTCCTGCCCCCACCCTGATCAGGGAGGGGGCTTGGAATCTAGGCCAGCAACTTAGTCCAAGGTGCTCACACCAGGTGCCTTAGGACAGCATGGCTGGTTGGTGATGAGGGAGGATCTTCAACAGCTTCCCAATTCCCCGGGCCCTAGCAAGTTCCAAAAGGTACTCAAAAAGTGATCCTTCATCAGTGCCTGCCCTGGGCAGGCCTGGCTATGCTGCAGGCAGAAGCTCAGATGTTGCAGATCTGATTCAAATGTCTGTGGTCAATGATATTTCTGAGTCTGCAAATACTGCTGACAATGCCCCCTCCTTCCCCTTGGTATGACAATCCACACTTTGTCTGGGGCCTTGTTTGCATTTCGTGTTGACACGTTGTTCTTGCTTCCCAACAAGTTTGGCTTTCTTTTTCCCTCCCTTTCCTTCTCTGAGGGAAGGAAATGTGTTGTTTACAGGGAGGGTGGGGCCTGCCAAGGAGCTGCTCTGGCACCCTCAATGGCAGTGGAGGAGGCAGGGATGAGGAAGCGGTCCAGTCTGCATCGCCCTCACCCAATAGGCCAGACCCAAGCCAGAAAACAGTCCGGTGACTCTCCAGGCCCAAGGGCAGAGGCGTGTGGCACAGGGAGGGCTGCAGTGGTGGCAGCACGGTGAGGCCTCACTCATCTTCTGCTCATGGTGGGTGGTGAGCACTTGGCTCTGGTGGCCAGGAGCAGGCTCAGACTCCTCCTGCTGCGGCTGCTGGCTCGTGAGGGCCCAGCGGGCCATCACAGGCCTCTCCTGAAAGGGAGGGTGGTGCAATTCCCCAGGCACGGTGCTGGGGTTTAAAGCCTAACAGGCATACTCCTGGACAACGAGGCCACCATGACAGCCCAAGCAAAGGCTTCCAGGGAGCACAGGTTGTGGCCAGGTTTACCAGTGGAAGGAGAAACAGTAGAGGCACCGAAGCGAGGCTGCCCAGGGCCTAGGCCAGCGATTACCAAGTGTCTTTCATATGTCCAAGTGGGTGGACAGGGACAGGAGAGGGTAGGGGCTTATCCTCAGGACAGTGGTGAGTCAGAGGAGGAGAGTCTAGCAGTGAGTCCCTAAACCTGGCCTGAAGTATGGAGCCCACTTAGAACAGCTGCTGGGTGTCTTCTCCAAAGCCTAGGGTCTCCCATTAGGGCTGGTAGGGAATGGGGGCACCACCAGGGTGAGCTGTCAGACACCACACAGCTGACAAAGCACCGCAGGGCATAAAAAAATATTCTCATATTTGGTAATGTGACCCCTATATAACCTCCTGGGCCAACTTCTCCCCCTTCAGATCAATCCTGGCTGGGGACGGATGAACGACTCAGCTCTGGGCCAGGCTCCCACTCACAGCACTAACAGCATGGTGATGATAGACTCAAGGGAGAGGGCTTGTTAAAGCCACTGGGAAGAGGAATGCTGGGGGAAGGTATGCAGAAGAGGATGCTGGCAGGCCTCCCCCAGGGTCTGAAGACCTGCCTGCAAAGCTCCGGAGCTGGCTGATTGGCTTTACCATCTCAGTGAGGATGAAAACAGCAGATGGTAGGGCAGAGGGAGTCAAAGTGTCGACTTCAGGAAATTGAGAAGCCTATGGAATTGGAGCAGGATTCCTGCCTTTCCAGCTCCTCCAGGAAGCAGGGAGCACCCACTACACTCACCCCAGGGTTGCCAATTGCCCTGTCTTTGTGTGCTGCGGCCTTGGTTTCCCCGGGGCTGCAGAAACTGGGGAGAAAAGAAGCATGGAGAACAGGTGCAAGCCCAGGAGTAGGTGAGTGTGGAGGCCTGTCTGGGGACACTCTGCAAGCTCCGGAAAGGGCCCCAATTCCCTCACCTCCTGCCCGTTTCTCTTAGCCTCTCCTTTGTCACTCTCCTCCCATGTGGGGTGTCTTTGCCATGCCTTTTCCCCAAGAGATACCAGGCCTGGGCTGGTAGCCAGCACAAGGTGCCAAGGCTGGGAAAGAGGGCTTCCAAGGCTGTTGAGGGCTGATGCAAGAAAGTCATCGCAGCCCCTCCCAATTCAGCTGGGACCAGCAGGGAGGTTCAAGTAGCAGCCAAGAAAACAGAAGTCTAGGTCTCTTGCCTTCACTGGTGACAACCCTAATCCCAGGCCTCTAGGAGGTCCTGCAGACTCCCAGGGAGACAGCCAGCCCCAGAAGGAGACCTAGAGGCCCACAAGTAATTACAGGCCCAGGTTCCCACAAACTAGGGAGCTGCCTGTGACCACAGTGGCAAGACCCTAAAGGGAAAGCAGGATGGCAGTCAGATGCAGAAAATGCTGACTGCTTTGGGGGTGGGAAGGAGAGCTGGTGTGGGTGTTGGCTCTATATCTGAGGACCGGCTGGGGGCAGGGCAGAGGGTTTCCTAGGACTCCTTGGAAAGGGCCTGAGAAACCCCTCGGTGAGTCAGGGTGCACGCTTGGGGAGTGGGGCCCCAGCCAGCCTTCCTGGGAGCTCCCCTGTGAGTTGGCCCCTGTGGTGGACCACACTAATGAGCCCATAACACAGGCCTTTGATTAAGCAGCTCCCAGCACAGCAACTTTATTGAAACATGCTGAAGCCAGCGGCTGGTTCCCACCGCTCCCGGTTCCCTGGGCAACAGTGCACGGGAGGGGACCATGTGCATGGGAGTCAGCGGTGCCCTAGTGCTCAGGCTCACTGAGGGGCTGTAGGCAAGGCGAGGGGGAGTGGAGCTGGGCTGGAATGCCAGCAGCCCGGGATAAGAGCTTGGGAACTTGGGTTGGGTCCAGAACTTTGAGGGGACTGAGGGGCAACATGACATCTGCTGAGCCCTCTGGGGGCCAAGGTCCCCAGGCTGCTGAGAATTGGAAATGTTGCCCAACCCCCTCCTCAGGGCAAGAAGATGTTCCAAGGGGGAGGTGGGACTCCAAAAAGAGGTTCAGAGTTGAGGGTGTAAAATGTAACCAGGGGGTGGGGGAGAATTTCTTGAGTTTTGGGAGACCCCAGTCCTTACTTTCTCTAGAAAATGTGCTTGAACCTTAAATACGCACAAATAGTATCTGAGGACACTTCTGTGGAGACCTGTCAGCACTCAGTAATCCACTGGGAATGACGACCTGTGAACTCTCAGGGGCTGGGGTCTCCTGTGTGGTCCCCACCTTCCCTCTCTTTACTAGCTCTGCCCAGGCAAGAGGCCTGCTCCCTGCCTGCTGTCCAGAGGCAGCCTAGTGGCCTGGGACACTGCTGGGGGTGGGGTGTGGAAGCCCTTTCCACTTGTGCGGGGCTAATTTCAAATGTTATACTTCAGAGCTTTTGCTACAGTAACTACCAACACCACATGGACAGAAATCTAATGTTACCAAGAGGGAGTTTTAAAATATATTTATAACTTTATGGTTCAAAGTAATTTTGTTATGAAACAGTGTAATAACAACAATGGAAAAGGCAAGATAATTTATGGAACACAATATCCCTAAAGCACCAGCTTCCATTTCTACCTTGGCTGAGTCTGGGGAGTATGGTTGGGGTCCTTTGTTTGCTGTTTGTTTTAATTAAGGGTTAGGCTTTTAGGGGGAGGGGGAGGGACTATGGCCTAAAGGAGGAGAAATTCAGCTGCAAGACAACACACACAAGGAGACAAAAAGCATGCCCACATTAACAGCATAAATACTTCAGAGACCCCCACCCCTGCCGCCCCATTTAAACATACAACTCTCTTCCTCACTACTATAATTTCCTGCCCCCTGCTCGTACACCACAAACAAAGCAGGTCACCTTTTAGATTAGGGTCAGATTTCTCACCCCTTTTAAAAAGATTTTTTTTAATGAAGGAAAAAAGGTTTTGATCCTCACCCAAGGATATGCTTCTTTTTTTTTTTTTTTAATTGATTTTAGAGAGAGAGAGGTAAGGTGGGGAGAGAAAGAGAGAGAAACATCAATGTGAGAAAGAAACATCGATCAGTTGCCTCCCACATGTGCCCTGACCAGAGATTGAACCTGCAACCTAGGTATATGCCCTGACTGGGAAACGAACCTGCAACCTTTTAGTATATAGGATGACACATCAACCAACTGAGCAACCCGGCCAGGGCCAGATTTCCTTTCTTTCTTTCTTTCTTTTTTTTTTTAATTAAAGATTTTATTTATTTTAGAGAGGAGAAGGGAGGGAGAAAAAGAGGGAGAGAAACAGCAATGTGCAAGAGATACATCTATCGGTTGCCTCTTGCATGCCCCCAACTGGAGACCTGGCCCGCAACCCAGGCATGTGCCCTGACTGGGAATCAAACCAGCGACCTTTCGGTTCACAGGCTGACACTCAGTCCACTGAGCCACACCAGCCAAGGCCCAGATCCCATTTTTTAAAAATTTAATTTAATTACATTATTTTTTATTGTTTTTTTTTTCCATTCCTATGGATCCTCTTCCACCTCCACCCACCCCAGATTTCCTTTTTTGATACTCCTGAGCAAGGGAAGGGAGACTGTTCCTCCTCCTGCACCCCGAGCAAACAAACGAAAAACAAAAAAGAATGTTGTTTCTCTAATACACTTGGGAGTGTGGGGGACCAGGCTAAGTACCTATGAGGCCTGAAACAGGGTGGGGGCTGGAAGGAGGCCTATGGCTTTCAGGCCTCAGCACCCAACTTGGCAGTGACTCTGAAGCTGTGCTCCAGCCAGAAGAGCAAAGGAGAACTAACTGTTCTGAACAAGCCAGGAGTTTCCGTGCAGAGAAGCTGGGTTTCCATCAGGAGGAATGGGCGATCCACTGGGTGGCGGACAGGGGAGGATCTGCCTGCTGAGGCCTGCCCATCCCAGTCCCAGGCCCACATGCCCACTTTCTAGGAAATCTGGTGGGATTTCCATATAGGAACTCGACTGAGGCGTCACACATCCTCCCGTTCTGTTTTACCCTTTGTTTCCTGGACCTCTGCCTCTCCAAGGTGCACAATGCGACACATCCCTCAAAGCTGCTTTCCACGGCACAGACAGCTAACCACGGCCAGGGCCTAGGGAGTAATCACTCGTGTCTCATGTTACAGTGGAGAGGCCAGGAAGTGCTCCTGGGGCTGATGGGACAGGCAGCAGCAGCCACACTCCACAAGACTTCTCATAACCAGCCCTCAGAAAGGGAGCCACCAAGAGCTGCCAAGGGAGGTGGGGGTAAGGGGACAGGAAGAGCCAGTAGAAAGGAGGTGGGGAGAAGAAAAAGAGCCTTCTCACTTGTAACCAGGGTCCATGAGCTGCGTAAGGGTGCTCCTCGGTGGCAAAGGCGCCTTCCACTCCCGTGGAGACGAATGTGATGGCCATGTCACCTGTGATACTTTTATATGTAAAGTGCCGTCCATGCAGGAGCCTGCCCCTGGGGGTGGGAACATGGAGACAGTGAGTAGCAGGTCTGGACTAGGCTCAGGGACTGTGGGGGCTGTGCTTCCTGGGACAGCATGCCTGGCAAATGCTCTCCTGACTGCCCGCTGGTCCACTAACAGGGGGCTGTAGCTAAACATGTTCATTTCAACACCTGCCAAGAGAAGCCTCTCGCAAGTTCTCTCCTGGCATTCTTCCAAAGTGCTCAAAGCTAGCAGACACACTGGATCAGCATGCCAAGGGCCTGCAGAGCTAGTCGAGCCCACATCCCTGGTGTCCTGGCGAGGCCAGAGAGAGCAGCTAGTAATGTGCCCAAGGTCATGTCCAGAGCTACGACTGGGGTCGGAGGAGTCATGGCCCCTTGGTTGAGAGGACAGAGGTGAAGAAGTTCCTAATTTCCCATGCTCCTGGATGATGGCGGAGTGCCTTCATGGCACAAGCCCTGCGCCCAGAATCTTCCACCTGCTCCTGCACCCACCATCCCATAAGGTTTAAATATGACTAGACCCGCAGCTTTTAAAAGCACATCTTTTAAAAACAAAAACAAGACAAAACAAAAGCTGAAGCCAAGTAGGGTCACTCTGAGGGAGCCTCAAGAAGTTACTGTTAATCCCCAGTCTGGAAAAACACCTGGGGGAAGGGCGGGCAGAAGCCACCAGAGGGGCAGAGGCTGGTCAGCAAAGGAAGCGCAGCTGCTGTCTGCCTTCCCAGGCTGCCCCAGACCGACCCTCCACTGGTCTAGAGGGCCTGGGCCCGGCTCAAAGAGGGAGCTGGGGAAGAAATGGCTGGAGTCCTGGGCTGGGAGTAGGGGGCGCTGCCAGCCGTCATTCATCCTGACCGCCAGCTATCTTTGACCTGCTGACCAGGGTGGCTGGCCAAGGCTGGTCACCATCCAAGCTCCTTCCCCAGGCTCCAGGGACAGTGTGGAGGGTCCAAACCAGTGCAGATCTGGTTCTAAAGCCCAGGTCTTTGGCCAACACACTATGTAAACATTGATGTCACAGTGGCTTGCTCCTCCCTATGATAACAGCAGGAGCTTCTGGGGGTCCTTCTTCCCCTGCCCTTTCTTCCTTGTCACTGTTGTCTGAGTTTCAAGTTATTCTTGTTGTCTCCCCTGCAATAAAATGAAGGGGGAACCCCTGAGAGCTGTGGAGGAAGCCAGCTGCAACAGATTCGGCCCAGGGCAGCATCCCCGAGCAGAGAGTTGAATTCTGGCCACAGGGTGGAGTTTCTGGCACTGTGGACAGTAGCAGAAGGGACACAGCTGGGCTTCCTGGTCCCTCGAGGAGTCTGCTGGGCTGGCCAGTGGGTCTGAAGGACCAAGTGTTTTGCATGGGAAAAGCAGCAAGCAGGAGAAAGCACAGCCCAATCCACTAGAGACCCTGTCCGACTGCTCCAGTGCTGTGGTGACCCTGCTACCCTGGCTCTGGGTTTGGGAGAGGACAGGAGCACCTAGGACTCCCTGGGTCACTGAACCTCCCTACGGGAGCAGGGCTGAGGAGCTCTTCTCTGGACAAAGGAGAGTTCTTCAGCACAGTGGGGGCTCCTGGCTGGCGCAGGGTCCACAGGCTCCCACAGAGCTGCCGGACGGGTTCTCCTCCCTCCCTGGGCCCCAGACTCCAGCTACGTGTGGGGGGAGATGGCAGGCACTGGCATGGTGGCTCCTTGAGGCCCAGCTGGGTGCTGTGGGGCTCACCTTAGGCACAGAGGAATGAGGGCTCCTGACTCTTGGTTGAATTTCAGATGTACACTCTCAAGCTGCCGTGTGCGGATCAGCTCATGGGGAATAATGGCTGTGGAGCTGTCGCTTTCCAGGCTATCTTTGCGGCTCCTGTGAAGCAAGCACAGGAACAGGTTTAGCACCAGAACAGGTTCGCACTGCAGGGACGAGCTAGATGGGAGTCTCCCAGGCTAGGATCCTGAACAATGACAATGACAGTGATTGATGATAACGATAACAACAGCCTCCATTCACTAAGAACGCCGAGCAACCTCACGACACCCCCATGAGGTGGGTGGTATCATTATATCCCTTTTACAGATAAAGAACGGAGGATCGGGGAGGGTACCTTGTCCAGGCTGCACAGCCAGGCAGTGTGGATCTGGGATGTGATCGCCGGTAGGTCAGGTTCCAAAACCCGCATCCTTGGCCAACATTTTATATAAATGTTTATGTCACAGTGATTTGTTCTTCCCTATGACAGCAGCAGGAGCTTCTGGGGGTCCTTCTGCCCCTGCCCTGGAGCCTCAGACTGAGCTCTCCAAGCCTGGGGTACTAGAAAAAAAGGAGACTCGACTCCAAGAGCTTCCTTCCAGCTGACCCTGAAAAAGCTGTGACAGTAGAGCAGGCTCTAAGCCTGCACACACTGCTAACGGCCAGGAGCTGCAGTGACATACACATCCTTCATGGGACCAGGAAATGATACAGTCCTCAGCGAGGGGGTGAAAATCAGGCACTCAGGAGTCAGAGCACTGGGCTGGATGGGCCACGGAGCCCTGTCACTGCTGCCTCATGCTCCCTCGTCCTGTCCGGCTTCCCACCAACAGCTTGTCCTGCAGCTAGGCCATGGGGTCCTTTTGCAATGTAAGATTTGTTCTTTCAAATTCAGCTGCCCCACTGAAACCTCTCAAATCTGCCTCAGCCAGAAATGAGGGTTACCCACTGATCCCATTCAAAAGGCCGGATCCTGGTTTGGGCTGTGAACCTCGGAACAATTCTCCAGTGTCCATCAAAATCTGGGTGAGAAGCTCCAGTTATTTATAATTCAAGTGGCCAAAGCCACCCAAGATGTCTGGGCCCGACAAGCAGACAGCCAGTGAGGGGCTGGCCCAACCTCCTCGTGCACTAGAAGACTGGGCACTGGGGCTTGTGGCCGATGAGGTACCCTGAGAGGCAGGGACCTTCCCCAGAGCGGGGGCATGAGGTCAGCAGGCAGGAGGATGGAGGGCCCACTTGAGCTTTGGTTTATAAAAGCCCCGGAGGTAATGGGGACCCTTCCCACTAGCTGGGTGGATCCACCCCGAGACGAAGCATTCCCTTCCTCTGGTTTCCCTAAGCCAATTCTGAAATTGCCCTTTGCTCTAGCTTCTCCTTTGACAAAACCTTTCACAAGACCCGAGGAAGAGACACGTGTTCTGGCCAAGAGGGTCACAGAACTTCAGCAATGGATGGAAATTCAAGTTGTTTAATCTACATTGTTCCTTTACAAAAAAGACCCAGTAGTACGTCTAAGGACACAGAGCTGGTCTGTGGCAGTCGGGTGCAAGGGCCTAGGACCTACGACCAACGACCAGCTCTGTCCCTTATGCCTGGCTGCTAGGCCTCCCGCCTCCCTTCCCAGGAAAGGAGAGCAACACAGAACACCAACTCTCAGCTGGCGCCCAGACATCAGCGGAGCTCAGGAGAGACAGCAGTTCTCCTGCGGTGGGCCCCCACTCTGCTCCAGAGTAAGGAGTCCGTAGATTCATTTGCTGAGTCCTCACACCAAGCACCCCAGGTAGATTCTTTTACAGATGAGGAAACTGAGGCTGAGAGAGGTGAGGTGACAAGCCTAAGGTCACGGAATGAGTTTAAGTGGAAGAGCCAGGGAGTGATTCCCACAATTACTTCCCTGTGCCACCTCTGATAACGGTCCACACGGGTATACTATCGGGTTGCCAGGCGGGGCCTCTGAGCCTTCAGGGCCTGCTGGAGGGAGGATCCCCACCTCTCTGGCACAGGCAAAACTGCTGATGAATAGCAACTGGGGTGAGGGTGGGGGGCTGGGAGAGAAGAATCAACAGCATACAGGACTAAAGACATCTCAAGCTGGAGGGAAAAATAAATTGTTGAAAGTCAGCTAAAGTCACCTTGGTAACTGCTACAACACACTCACCCAGAACGAGGACATCAAACCCAACTGCAAACAGCTTTAAAGAAATGGAAAAGAACTTAATCATCTGAAGAATTAATGTGACAAGTGCCCACATTTACACCTCCCACCAACCTTCAATCATCTGAAAGCATACTTTAATCTTTTAAGAGAAAAAAAAATTTGCAAAACGCTGGATCTGCAGTCCTGAAGCTCGGGTATTTCCGGCACGCTGCTTCAATGGAAATGCGGCTGCTCCACACAACGCAGGAGCCCAGCTTTTTGCTGATTTGTTTTTTCTGGACATCGATGCAGAAGCATGAATTATTTGTGTGGGCTGGGTGAGGTATTAAATCTGCAGCCGACACAGGTTTGCAATGTTTTGCATGGTTGTCAGCTTAATCTTAAGTCATAAAAAAATCAGTAGTGTGCTCACCAGCATGGCCTGGTTTTTCAGCTGGGCTGTTTTCTCCCTGGGTTCGCAGTGGAGGGGAAGGCAGGACTTGGGGGCTGCACGGGAGAAGGGCTCCCAGGGAATCATGGTCCACACCCACTGGAACTGCTAGGGATATGGGACCAGGGGATGAAGGATGACCTACTGCCCCAGGAGGCAGAGTGACTAATAGCACTGGTTCAGGCAAATGACTTAACCTCTCCCTAAGCTTCTGTATCCTCTTGAGGGAAATAAATAACAATACCCGTCTGTTATAGGATTAAATGAGATGAACCAAGCTAAGCACCTAACAGAGCGTGGGATGTACTAGGTGCTCAAAATATATCTGGAATGCATTAACAAGATGCTATATCTGCTCCTCCCACAAGAACTGCTGATAGCTTAATACAGACTTGTTTGCCTTTACCCTGGGCCCATAATCCAACTGCCTCTGGCCAAGTTGGTCCCCCTTTCTGAGCGAAGGTCCTTGCCCTGGGCATGGGAGAGGGGACTTCTGAGATGGGTCTTGAAAGGGCTCCTGGCTCCCTGAGCAGACGCTGTGGGCCCTGGTCATTCGCTGGTGCTCTGGGAAGGCCTGATTACAGGCCCATGAAAACCCAGGAGGCCTTTGTTTGGCTGGAGGAGGTTCAGGCAGGGTCATCTTCCTTCTGCAGGGCACGACTGGCCTTCCCTTTGGTCTCATCCACCCTCCATGACAGCCTTTCAAACCCCTGAAGCTGTTCTCACTGCCCATCAACAGTTTCTCTTTTCCAGAATTTGTGGCCCCAACTTTCAACTACATTTTTAAGACAAAGTTCTGGGATCTTCCATCCAGCCACGTCACTCTCCTACGAATTCATTCTAGCTTGTAAAGCCAGAGTGTGTCCAGAAGTGAAGGGTCGTGTGTGGAATTAAACATACTATGTGGCCTCACCAGTGCAGACCATAGAGGGACTATGAGCTTTTTGTTTGGGATATTTTATTTCTACTAAAACTGTTATAAAAGTGTCTATTCCTTGTAACCTAATCGTACTACCAACTCACACGGCATTCCTCCCATTAACAAACTCTCCCTCAGGCTTTCTCCCATGGGCTGCACTTAGACCTCTTCATCCCCGCCTGGTAGGTCCTGGGGACTATCTGGAGCTAACAGCAGAGCCTGCATTATCTAGCTAGTGTGTTAAGCAGCCCAGATTATTTCTGAAATCTGACTCTGGCATATATCAAATCAGCATTCCCTTCACATCACCAACAAAACTGATAAACTGGCATCGATGTCCTCATCCCAGGCTTTGACTAAATAGCAAGCAGGACAGGGCCAGGCAGACGCGCTGACAGACTGGCAGCGTTACTCTTTGGGTATGCTCACCCGACCACTGATAAACCAACCCAGCCCCCCATCACCAAGCCCCTCACCCTCCTGGATGCTCTGTGGACATTTCTCTGTCTTGCCAACAATGGTATCAGGAGATATTCTCAATGTCTTACTAAGCCCCACCTATATAAGGCCTACTGTACTTCCTTTGTCTAACAGGTAGAAATATGTAACTTATTCCTAAGAAGGCAGTGAGGATGGCCAGGCAGGTCTACTTATGAGTCCATGCTGACTCTCTGGGCTGTTTCCCATAACGAGTGTCCACAGCCTACTTGCTGAATAATCTAGTCCAGAATTTTCCCCAAGAGTTGACACCAAGCTTACTTGCCCAGAGAGTTAAGATGTTTTTTGCATCTTGAAACTTCTGAGTGCTCTCAGTCTGCCAACACCTCTCTCTCATTCCCTCAAAGATTTCTGACGTCAGCCTCATGAATCTCATCTGCAATTTATCTGGGATTCTGGGGCACAATACATGTGGAGCAGGAGATCTGAAAACATGGCTCCAACCCTATAATGCCTGTGTGATAACCCTCCTGGGCTGATAACCATTCTTTTTGAGATGGAAGCATAATAGAACTCCAGTAAGTTTTGCTTTCTCTCTGCCATTGATTAACTCTGTCCAAAAGAGGGGGCCTAAGTTTTTCTTGTTTCAAACAGAAGTACAAAAACTAAAGTCCTTTTTGCTGGCCGAGGCACTTTTTTGCAAGACTCAGTTCTTGAATTTCAGCTTTTCTTGACCCTGTTCCTTAAAAGTCTGTGCTGGTATAACATACTTCTCCTTCCAGCTTTTGTTCAAATTCTCAAAAAATTTGAGTTATGTAAAGGATTCTCTACACATCTATACTGGTCCCTGAAGGTATTATACCTCCTTTTAATTTTCAATAATAATACTAAGGGATACCTTTTACTGAGTGCAGACTATGGTGCAGGTCTTATGCTAAACCCTTTCAAAACTTTGATTTCCATAACCCTATTATTTTTCCCATTTTGCCGACGAACTGAAACTGAGAGACTTAAATAGCTAGCCCAGGATCATACAATGAGCAAATCAAGGGCTGAGGCAAAATCCCCAGGTCTTCCTGACGCCAGCTAAAAATGTAACCACAATATTTCTCCTTAAGAACCTCCCCTCCCTTGGAGTGGTCTTTCTTCCGGGGGTTTCAAGGCCATGAAGACATATTTATTTTTTTTTCCCTGAACTCTTAAAAGAACTGCTTCCTAGAAGCCAGGGCAGGGCTTCCCAAAGGGTATTTAATGGAATTTTAATTTAAGAGAAGCTTCTAGAAAAGCAGATGTGGCAAGGGTTGGATGTAATATGCTGTATCTCAGATTAGAGACTCATAAAATGTTGGCACTTTGAAGACTCTGAGGAGAGCCATAGAGGGCAAACAAACTGTTTTCATTTTGTAAGCCAGAATCTTCTAGAACCCCCTTTTCAGCTACCACCTAACAAACCCCACTAAAAGGCCGCAGGGACCCTCCCTGCAGAGACCACTGGCTAAGCACTGCTCTGGCAGGGCGCAGGACTTTCCCTTCTGACCCAGCTCTGTCCAAGACGTGCTGTCCCAAGGCCCTGTCACTTCTACTCCATCAACCTCTTTGTTGGCCAGAATTAGGTACTGGACGAGCGTCTCTCATCATATCCTTTACCCCAAAACAGATGCTCTCAGTAGGCCTGACAGACAGTTACACACGGCTCACTTTCAGCTCTGAGCCTGATGCCAGGGAAGCTGAAGTTCCTGTGCATGACCAGGGCTTGCTCTGGTGCCCATTTTGTGACTTTTACCTGAAAAGCGTCATCCTTTCTTTTTCCTGGGTGGGACAAGCTATAGCAGCCGCTATCATAGCATTTCTTTGAGTGTCCCCCTTCCCCTTAGTATTCTTTGTAAAGTTTAGAGTCAGATAGTCCTATAAGGTTCATTAAATAGCTAGCAGTCTTCCCACTACCCCCATTTAAGAAACAACCACTTTCATCTGTTAGCTGATGCTTCTGGTATTTTCTTCAATATTTCTAATATACTTTATTTCTACCTCCAGGTGTTCCCTTTTCAGGCTTTACCTTTTGACTTCCCACTATGGAAGACAAGCTTTTAGTGCCCTTCCATGCCATTCCCCACCTTCCCATCTTCCCAAGGTAAATGTATTGTAAATTTGTTTGGGTCATTATGAAGTGTTTACATTATTATACTATACCAATGCTACTTGCAACAGAGCCACGTACTATTATGATTGCTCTTCCTTTCTGGTGTAATTTTCTATTTTTCTTAGATTTACTGGTTTGGTTTTTGATTACCACTAATTCGATCCTAAACTAACTACCAATGGTCTACAGATAATTTTCCCAAGACATTCAAATACATCAAGTATTTATCAATATTATCTTATTAAAGAGGTTTCTCCAAAGGATCCTTCCAAACTACTACATTTCCAGTTGGTTGCCTTGCATTCTTGCTGCACAGCTGTCCTCATGGGATCTCTCTTCACCTTGACCCTGGTGATTCCGCTTGTCTCTTTCTCATGTTGGGTTCCATTTCCTGTACCCCCTGAATGTCTTCCCCACTCATTTTTTAAAAAAGATTTTATTATTTTAGAAAAAGGGGAAGGGAGGGAGTAGGAGAGGGAAAGAAACATCAATCAGTTGCCTATCTCACTCCCCAACCAGGGACCTGGCCCACAACCCAGGCATGAGCCCTGACCGGGAATCAAACCAGTGACCTTTTGGTTTGTGGGACAATGCCCAACCCCCTGAGCCACACAAGTCAGGGCTCTTTGCCACTCATTTTGATGAAGCATATACTCTAGCGGATTTTACTTTATTTTTTAGTGTGTTTCTCTCAGGCAAATGGTCCTTTCTATCCTGCCACCCTCTTGGATTCCCAGGTCTTCTTTCCAGTTATTTTTCCTGGGAATTGGCTGACACCTCCTCCAGTTTTATTCTTTACAGGCAGTATCCAGTGCTGAAGAGGCCTGGATATCGAGTCAAACAACCCAAGGTTCGAATCTTGGCTCTGACACTTACTCTCAGTTTATTGGCCCTAGGTGAGTTATGTCATATAGCCAAGCCTCTGTGCTCTAATTTGTAAAGTGGGGACAACAGCCGCCCACAGCATGGGGCCTGGCACATGGCAAGCTCAGTAAAACCCGCCTGCATGGCCGCAAACACCCGTCTAGCCTAGGATTCCTCCTGTATTGGGAGCACCGAGGGCTGGTTTACGGGACAGCTTAGAGGCACACCTGGGTAATTCAGGAATTGATTTAAGTCTTTCCATTTATTTCTCTTTTACCACCTGTCTACATAACACATTCTATATTTACACTTCCCACTGCATAAGATGACTTTTTATGTACCCAAAAATACCATCTCCTTCCAGTGTCAAGACAGGCTCCTGATTTCTAGTACTGCATAGTTTATAGTACACGCCCCTGGTCACCCTACCCATACTTCACAGGTTGACAGAACTTTAGCCATTTTCCTCCCTACCTTCGTCTCTCCAGATTGAAAAATCTTAATTTTTACATTTTAGTCCAAGGGTATTGGTCATGTTCTATCAGTGGCAGCAGGTGTGGAAAGGAGAGGAGCCTAACCACCACGACTCCTTTTAGCCACAATCCCAGTCCCGTGACAGTGGTGACGTATGCACTAGCCATACAACTTAGGGCCTTCTCCTTGGGGACGCCTAGGAGCGGGAACCAGGGCATTAGGGTTGGCAACTATTCAGAAATGAAGTGGGTTTGGCTTGCTGAGCCCAGTCTAGCATGAGAGATTATTCCTTTCTGCTTTGAGATTGCTGACGAAAGCTCTGAACTTTCCAGAGAAAGAACCACTTGCAGGTCTGCCTTCAGGGTGGGACTGGAACAGGGTGTGGGTGGGGATGAGGGCACCAGCTCACCTCCACAATTACTGCAAAAGGCTCATTCTGAGAAACTCTATGATGGGAACAATACCAGGAGTAAAATGCAGGACACTGATAAACCAATAACCAAATGATTAAAAGGTTATTGGTAAACCAATAACCAAATGATAAAAAGCAGTATTTTCATTGTGAATATCTTAAGGATGGAATGTGATGATGGCATAGCGGGACACAGTGTGGCTGAAGAGGACAGACTGAGGAAACTTACATTAAGATGAAAGGATTCTTTCACTAACAATTAACTCCTCTGGGCACCAGAGACCTCCATGCCCAGCCTGCATTCTGACTTGGGTGGGTAAATAGGACCCCAGCTTTCCTGAACGAACCCATTCTAGCCAGAGCCGTGGCTTTCTGTTTTCTGAGACACTGAGTCATTTCTTCTCTCCAGCTCTCACCTTTGAGCCTCCGTTTTCCCTTCTCTGGAGAAGTGACTCACTGCTGAAGTGTTGGGTGACAATGAACATCAAGGATGCACAATAAAGATACTCCTGATTGTGCAACTTGAAGATGAGAGGATGCATTCTAGATGGAGAAGTCAACGAGCTGGCCCTGAACTCCCTGAACTCCGAGGCTCGGGTGTTAACAGTGGCCATAGCTTCATCTCTTTGGGGAAGTGGAATTCAAACAGAAATTCACCGAGCTGGATTTGCTGGGGAGACCCTTGTTTTGCTCTTTCAAATGTGTACTTCTGAGAAAGGCACAGAAAGCCGAGCAGTCAGCAAGACAAACACGACAAACACGAGTCACAAAGGCCTGGGTCCTTCCTCAGCTCTGTGGGGCCTGGCTGAGGCCCTGAGGGCAGGTCTACTTCTTTCTGGGTTTTCTCTCTAGTTAAAACAACTGTACTTCCCTAGCGTGGGGGAGGTGAGGGAAGTCAATGTGACCGATGTAGGCTCCAGGCTGGCCCCTGCGCTGATGCCACAGGCCCCTTAGAACAGGGCTACTGAAGACCACCCTGTGTGCAAGTGGCCTTATCAACAGCCCAGCCATTTTCCCATATGGAAACTCACCTTCCTTCGCCCAATTCACTGGATGTAAACTAGATATTTTCTTCTCCTCATTAATGTTCACAGGCCTCAAGAATGAGCAAAACAAAACACAATTTTCTCTAGAGGATGACTCCCTAGCCAAGTCACAAGCTATTCAAGATCTCAGGAAGAGAGGTAAGCAAAGTCACCCCATGAGAGAGGCTAAACAAATGGGAGCAGAAACACTCATAAAAGTGGAGAGAGATCCATGTGTGTGTATGTTCATGATGGAGGGAGGGTGCGGCTGAGAATGTCATAACAGAATTCAAAAACTTAATTCTCCAGGAAATTAAGACAAAAAGGAAAAAAAAAACCCTTAAAGGCTATTGGTACAATTCCAGAAGAATGAAAAATTTGGATCAGCAGGGACAGTTAGTCTACTTTTTTAAAGGTGCCTCAACTACAAAGAGTTTTTCCTACAGTCTGGAACCTTCCCTGCCATCAGGTGTATATATGTGCATGTGAGACCCTGCCCTCTCTGGGAGGGTATTCGACCCACAAAGCTCCTGAAAGGGCCCCCAGCCTCAGCCAGTGAGTCACTGGCTGAGGGAGGAGGAGGTCCTGGGAAACTCCTGCAGGTTCCCAGCATCAGAGTAACAGTTTATAGAAATATAAGCCTCCCCCATCATGTGCCGGACACTCACATCCTCCCACTGACTGTAGCGAGGCTGGGGGGCTAAGGCCAGACTCTGTAGAACACAACATGTTTAACCAGGCAACCTCAGACAGAGAAGGTGCCCAGTGATCTCTGCCCCCAGGTCTGTACAAGTGTTGGCAGGTGCCGTCTCTACAGCCAGGCTCTCCTCAGTGGCACAAAGGAGCTGCTTCCCAAACTCACCTGGGCAGGCAGTAGGAAAGAAGGCGCCAGCCAAGCCCAAGGAGGTTTTTCTCAACTGATCCTCTTGGGAAAAGCCAGATATAAATTTCACAGCTGGAATGCAAGGGTTGAGAAATGCTGGAAGCAGCCCCAAAGAGGGCCAAGGACTCTCCTTCCGGGAAGGCAGTGGGCGGAGGGCTGGCAAGAGCTAGTGGGAGAGGAGCAGGTTGCCCAGAGGGGCCTGCTTTTCTTGGAAGCAAGAAGTAAGGCTCAAGGAAGAAAGAAAGAAATCCCCAATCTCTGAGGTGGTGGAGGGGCCAGAGATAGGGTTTTTTGTTTCTGAACATGAAAAAAACAGGGCTTTGTGTCCAAAAGTACTTCTGGTATGAATGAGCCAATTAGGACACAGCTCATTATTGCTGGGATTTGGAAGCATGAGGCTGACAGCATGTGCTCTCTAAGGTTAAATGTGCACAGTAAGCTTCTGACACCGGGCTTTAGCCTTGTCCTTGATGTCATGTGAAAGGTCTCTATTCACGCTCTGATTAGCTGGAGGGGGTCCCATCAGTGAGGGTTATTACCACCTCAGAGACACAGTCTTGTGTGTCCCTCACAGGGTTCCTGATCATGAGGTGAGGAAGACCACACACCATGTTAATGGCTGACAGCCTACCGTGGCGCCATCCTTTTCTAACCTTGGACAAGTTCTCATTAGCGTCTCTGTACCTCAGTTTCCTCACCTATAAGATTATCCACTTCGTAGAGTGACTATGAGGATAAACTAAATTCATATGCTATAAAGCACTTGGAATATCACTTGGCCCACATTAGGGTACGATTTAAGTGTCAGTTACTATTGAGGTAGGAAAAGAGCAAGGACCTGCCTGCCCAGGTAGGTCAGAGCACAGCTGCTAATGTCCACACTCCGTCGGTTCCTCGGAACCGCAGCTTCGCCAGGTCGCGTTCGGACCCATGAAGCCCCATGCAACAGAGTGCCCCAGCCCAGAGAGCCTGACTAAAGGAAGATCAGTCGTGTAGACACAATGAGGCCCACTCGGTTGCTCCCCCTCGGGGAGTGGAGCAGCACTGGTGCCAGCACATTTGGGGCTGGTTTCTCAGCCACAAACCATGCGGTTTGTCTGAAATGGGGTCAAGTCCCAGAGTGGGAAGCACAGATATTACAATTGTGCTTGCTTATCTGAACTGAGTCCATCGTCATCGATCCTGAGATAATAGGGAGCTGGAGTCTTGAGGGACTTGAGGGATGTGTTGGAAAATGTTCTTGGCAAAGGAGGAGGAACCATTTCTCAACCAACTGCTAACAACTTAGTAACCAGCACCAAGAACCTCAGAGTAGACGTCCCGATTTCCTCTAAACTGCAGATCCTAACCCTTGGGAGACCTGACTAGGTATCTGAGCTGCAGGGAGGGGAGAGAGCCCATAAGACTGGCACCTCTGGTCTATTCCCACCCGCCTCTCTGTAGTTCGGCCAACTCAGGCCAAAGGGTGGAGGCTGCAGCCTCTGCCTTGTGTCTACAGACAACCCTCAGACCAGGGCTGTGCGCACGCATCCAATAGCCCAGAGCCTTGAGCCTTCTTGCAACATCTGGGGGGCATAGCAGCTGGAAGTATGCCCAAGACAGGGAGTAAGGTCTTGGACCTACATCAGATATACAAGAGGGGCAAGTAGGGTGTTATCTCTGTCAGAGTCTCTGCCCTTCTGCCCAGAAACCTGGACCTTCCAGAGCAGGAAGGGCCATCTGGACTAAGACTGACTACAAATTACAGGCAATCTGCTCGAGCCTTTAAGTCCTCGAGTACCTCCTGGCCAATCACTGGTGCCAATGGGGCCTAGAGGGAGAAGCCAAGTTCAGGCACAAGAACTGTGGCTCTGGGACAGAGTCCAGATTCACAGGTGGAGTTTCCAGATGCCCCACGACCCAGCCTGGCTATCTGCTGCTGCCAAGGGAAGATCATGGTGCCTCAAGCCAGTTACTTCAAGGTAGCTGGCCAGAGAAACCCACTAGCTGGAGTTGAAAACTGCTCTTAGGTGGCGGGGGGCCTTCTCTTGGCTCTTGCCAAAAAGCTCAATTCCCACGGCTTCCACATGGTGAGCCCTCTTGGGTAGGCCTGTTCCCAGAATAAACCTCCCGGCTGCACAATCTGCTCCCAGGTGGCAGCACTGACTTTAACCAACCAGGACTCCCTGTTCCACCCCTGTCAACTCCTTCTTTTGCTTGTGAAAATTCCAGGGCGCCTTCAGGGCACACATCTCATGTTCTTCCTCCTCTGAGATGCCTTCCCTAGCTACTGCTGATCATGCTGACTTTTCTGTAGTGTATTAAACCACTACCACTTCCGGGGCTTGTGGATGAGCATCTGGAGCTAGAACCGAAAGAAGTATCTATTTCCAAAAAACATTGTACCTACAGCCAGTTCACACCAATGAATTAATTAATTTACTTGTTCATGTGCCCCTAGAAGAGCCTACCCCCCAGATGGACTCCTGGGTCCTGAGCCTGCCACACAGCAAGCCTGTAATAGAGATTTTTTTAGAAGAAGGGTGGATTACCCTGGCCTTGCAGGATTGAGCTGCGTCCCTTTTAGTCCAGGGCACAGCAACTTCCTCCCTACCAGGCAAGGCTCCTGCTCTGGCCTGCCAGCTCCCAGGTATCCTCTGCCAGCAACTATTCCCTGGAGTTGCCCTGGGACTAATAGCAGAGTGGGGTGCCCAGCTTCAGCCCTGCCCACCATTTGTCCCCTATCAGAGGAAAAGAGGTCAGCAGGAAACGGATCTGACCTCTCGAGTGGCCAGTTTCTCCCAAGGGCTACGGAGGCCCCCCCGGACAGGCAGCGGAGGCCTGCAAGGGACTTCCCTTCCCTGCCCTGGGCCCCATGGAGGGGAGGCAGGAAGAGGGGCCTCAGCAGCAGGCGTCCAGTATGGGGCTGGCTAGACAGGGAGGCCCCTGGGGTTGCAGCTATCAGCCGGAGACCAGGCTCCAGGAAGGAAGGAAGGGCAACTGTGGTCGAGGCTGAGATAAGGAGGGGAGCCGTGCTTAGCACAATGGGCTCCCACAAGGCTGGGAGGCCCCAACTCAGATTTTGCCCCAATTTGGCCTCCTATCTGCTCACACAGCCCATGTAAATATTTACTAATGTTTATATTCCTGCTTTGCTGGGTCCCCTCTGAGGCCCTTCTCTATAACCCACAGATCCATGTTCCCCAGACCCTAGGCCCATCCAGCAAGGCCTATCAGCATTGTTCTCTCTCATGAAAGCCACAGAAACTGGCCCTTCAGGACAAACCTATCCCCTTGTCCCAGTCCTGGGACACTGCTGTCAAAAAGCTGTACTAACCCCCTCTGTGGGCAGGAAACTTACGGGGCCCGGTCATGGGTGAGGCCATTCTGCCGCTGAGGGTTGATTGGTGGAAGGACGGGCTTGCTGTTGATCTCAAGTCCTCTCCTCAGGGTCTCCCGGATCTGCTCCGTGTCTGCAACAACATCATTAAGTTGTCTGGTGGCCTTTTGGGTTCCCAGCCTCCCCCAGCCCTGCCCTTGGAAGCTGAGTCCGCAGACATGCTAGGCAAGGGCCCTACTGTGAAGACCTCCTGGGCCTGCTCAAGGCCTTAGCTGCGAGATCTGCGTGAGTGCAGCATGAGGACACAGGACTGATAAGGCGCCATGCTCTCAAGAAACTTCGGGTCCAGCCCTGGCTGGTGGGTTCCGTGGACTGAGCACCGGCCTGCGAACCAAAGGGTCGCTGGTTCAATTCCCAGTCAGGGTACGTGCCTGGGCTGCAGGCCGGGTCCCCAGTTAGGAGTGTGCAAGAGGCAACCACACATCAATGTTTCTCTCCCTCTCTCTCTCTCCCTTCTCTCTAAAAATAAATAAATAAAATCTTAAAAAAAGGAAAGAAAAGAAAAGAAAAAAGGAAATGAAACGAAACTTTGGGTCCAAAGACTGCCATTCTTATAGAAAACAAGGGGGTGGCCCTGGACTTCAGAAGGGCACCCTCCAAGACAGGGCTCTTCTCCACTGTTCTTCCCCTTACGCTTTAACACAGTTCCAGACCGTGACTGCCAAGGCCTATGCCTCTGCCCATGACCATCACAGGTTCTGCCCACTGAAATGGATGCCAGTAAGGGCTGCAAGTGCCCTGCCACGAATAGTCAAGTGTCTTTTACACAAGTTTCTGGGTTCTGGGTGGCCTGCTGGTATCTGCTGAGGTCATCTTCTCGCCTTGGCACAGGGCACCCTGCCTCTCCATGGGTCTGACAAGGGCCAGGAGGTCAGAGAAGAGTCCCCTGGTAGGATTATTTCTTTGCAAGGTGCTCTGCTGATCTCTGAGTGAAGACTGCTAGTCTGGTCCCCTATACTGAGCTTTGGTCTAAGGCTTAACTTAGACCAAACACTGGCTGTTCAAATGATGGGCTTACAGTGGATGATGGAGGTGATTATTAACTTTTCTAATAGTTTGACCTGTTACAGTAGCATGTGTTACGTTTACATTAAAAAAATATCCAATAATGGTGCCATTTTGGACAAGACTATGAATTCCTCCTTAAACTGTCTATTTTGTCAAAAGCAACTGAATAATTCTAATAATTGTATACATTCTCTTAGAACCTCCCATGGGCTTGGAGCACCATTAGAACAAGCAGGAAGGAAAGAAAGGAGTCAGATACTTGTGCTAGGGGTGTAAGCTGTCATTTATGGAAAGAGATACCCTTCATAAATGCTATCACATATGGAGGTATTTTATTCAGGACTATAGGTATATTACTCTTCAAAAAATAAAAGGTAGGGGAATAGAGAAAAGAAGTAGAAAAAGAAGCTATAAACACATGCATTTCTAAAAGGCTGCTTTTCTTTTGGAGCTAGTTATGGAGGCCCTTTGCTAAAAACCACAACTGTTTCTACAGCCAAGACCAACAAGAGAGCCATATCCTCTTTCTCCAAGACCTCACCCGGAATGCAATGGGTACAGGGTCCCTTGCCCACAGCCCCTAACACTGTATCTGCAGGACAGTGGGGCAGGGAAGTTTGCAAGCTGGCCTCACACTCAGGCCTCTCTTGTCTAAGGCCTGGGAGGGCCTGAGGCCAGAGTGATCCTTGGGTCTGGCATGGCTTTCAGGCCAGAGCTGGGCCCTGTGTCAATTCTGTGGGTGGCCGGCGCTTGTTCTCTTGTACTTGGGTGGACTGTGGCCTTTTCCTGTAACTGTTCTATGGATTCCACTCACCTCCATGACCTCAGGCTACAAGGGATAAATCTAAAACACAATGGTCACTGCTGGTGGTGCATTTGAAATACACACAGGAAACACAGGAGAAATGGGTCAATAAAGCTCCCTTATTTCCACCCTGCTGGAAGACTTTACATGCTGTTTAAATCCTGCCAGGAAATAAACTACTGAATGGGCTGTTTATGTTAGAGACCCATCTTATAGAGCCTGAAAGCCAGGTCTGGGGAAAGGGAAAGAGGAAGGCCAGGGACGGCTCCCACCTTTGCCCGAGAGCCGTCGGGGTTGTGCGCCTATGCAGATGCTTCGGCTATCTTCATCGTCCTCAGGGGGCCGGCTCAGGTCATCCCAGGCACACTTGGCACTGACGCCGCTTAGATTGGAGCCGTCCGTCTCGATGCCTTTGTCAACTCTCTCCTGCTTGGAAAGAACCAAAGAGCCAGAGTTCCTTCAGCGAACTGGCAGCTCGAGGTCAATACCATCTTTCCAGTATTCACGGAGCCCCTGCTGGTGCTGAGCCTGGGACGAGTGCTAGAAGAGCAGGATCTCTGATCTTGTTCTGCCCTGGTTACTAACACAGGACAGCCTCTGCCAGTCACTGGACTCCTCCAGGGGAACCAGGGATTAAGGGAAGCCAGGAAGCACAAAAATCCCAAGGGAAGCTTCTCTATCATCAACCTTTCGGTAAAACGACCTTCGCAACTGTTTCGGAGCGTCGACTCTGCCCACCACATGCTGACCTGTGCTGCTGATATGGCAGAGTCAGGAACTACGCCCCTGAGGAAAGGCACAGTCCCTCCTCTCCTCCAATCACCCAGGAAGAACTCCCCACCCACAGTTGCTGCTACAGAGGACAGGGTGGAAGCTGGCCACAGGTGGGAGAGGCCAGGGCAGACCAGCTTCTCCCTGGTTCCCCATCTGTAGTTTCCTCTTTTAACAGCAGGGGGTGTGGTCACACAGTGAAGCACCATCGGAGAGCAGAAGGGCAGGACTTCCTGCATTGCTAACTTGTTTGGCAACGGACTCTGGATGGAGTTTCTTTTATTTCCTGGAATGAAATGGGGGCCTGGAGGACACTGACCATCTGCAGACTGACTCCACCAGAGGCCGTGCTTTTGTGCAGGCCTTGGCCCTATTGAGTCCAAACACTCTCCAGAAGGCCTCACCAAATGGCCTTGAGGAAGAGTGTACCCAAACACGCCTGGGGTTTCTGGTAAAACGTACTTCTGTGATACTGGGCTTTGGGTTAAAGGTCATCTGAAAGGTTCTAGGAACCCTGCTCATAACCACCATGCAGGCCAAATAAAGCCCCGGAGCTGGCACCTCAACAGGAGCCTGCACGCCCTTCGTCGCCTGCCCCCACAGGCACCAAGCTGGCCGCTGGCCAGCCGGGACCCTACCTGGGGAAGCGCAAGGCGAGCTTCCACAAGGTCCTTCTTTCCCGAGACAGGCCTTGCCCTGGGTGCCTCCCTCTCGTCAGTCACACTCTCCTCCTTCCCAGTGCTGCCGTTGGCCTGGGCAAAGCTGGGATTCTGGGCAGGGACAGGGACAGGCTGACAAAAGGGAGCAGCTCTGTGCTCCAGGCAGGAACGAGTGGGCCCTAGTTTGCTTAGGGCGGAGTCTGAACTGTTCCTTCTCTACTGGCCACCTAAGGCCCCACACTAAGCAAAGAGCTAAGGATACCTCTTGGCTCAGCTAGCTAAGACCGCTTACTTTATAAGTAAAAAAGAAAGAGTTAAGAGTCAGGGATGTTAAGGAACTCGTTTAGGCACACAGCTAGCTGGTGGCAGAGCTTGGAGCAAAGGAACAGGAGCCAGCTCTAAAATGAGCCACTTGTGAGCAGGTCCTAGGTTGGCAAACGTGAGCGCAGAGAAGTTCCCACGTGGCGCACAGAGCCACCAGGAAAGAAAGCTGGACTTTCTCACCAAGGTCCGCCTGCTTGCTTTTAAAGACCACTAGGTGCTCTTGGTCCTGTTGGCTGGTCTCAGGGGAGCCTAAAGATTAGGAAGAGAACCATTCTTGGCATGCAGAGAAAGGACAGGCTGCTTACCCTACTAAGTTCAAAGGACCAGGTTCTTTCTCAATACTTGGCACTTAGGACAGAAACAAAACAACAGCCCACAGTGTCCCATGCTGGATCCCAGTGTGGCTGTAGAACAAGGGCTTAGGGAAACATACCCTTGGTGGTTCCTGGTTCTTGCATAAGCAGAAGCTACAAGGAAACCAAGTTTAAAGTAGAGATAACAGAGGATCCTAGCAGCTATTTGAAAACTTCAGTGTTAAAGGCACTAGGAAAATAGAGGAGCATCATCTGTGAATGAGTAGGGTTTCTACCAAGAACTCAGAGGTCTGCAGTAAAGAATGCCGGAACTGCTGCCTATGTTTCTGTCGGCCGCCTCTTATCCCTCCTAGAGGACACGTAACTCCTGGCTGCCCATGGCCTACCAGACTTTTACAGAGGCGTAAGAGATGGCGGGGGAGTGGGGAAAGTAGAGGTAGGCATACGCCAGGCACATTATTAGTTGTCTGCTACTCCTGCTTCATAAGCAGAATGTAAGAAAGGAAATTATGTTCTACGTGACTTTCAAAACCCACCTGCATGCAAAAAGAGTGCTTCTTCTAAAAAAACCAAAGACAACACTGAAACTCTCAATAGCTGGGCCACGTGGGTGGGCAACTGCAGGCCTGTATGTATAAACACTTCCTTTACACACCAAGAAATGCCAACTTACCCAGGGAAGGAGCTTGGTGTCTGATTGCTCAAGAAGGAAATGTATCCAAAAAGGGTATTAAGATCATTAGACCAATCAGGGCTGCCCACTGCAGCTGGGCCGTGTGGGTCAATAGCACCCATTCTGTCTGTTACAGGGTGGTGGCGGCAGTGGTGGGATGGCTCCCTGAAAGAAAGTCTGTGTTCTTCATAGAAGGGGGAAGTGGGAAGGTGGATACTGGGCAAGCAATACCCACTATATTGCTTTAGTTGCTGGTGACCTTTTTTTTAAAGTCAGGCTTACTGATATATGATTTGCATATAATAAAATTATCCTTTTTAAATGCAAAAATAACATGTGTCTGAGACCACTTTTCTTGGTCTGAAATCTCAGCTCCCTCATGTGCTCTGCAGAAGTCAGGGGACAATTTCCAAATCATGCCATATTTCTACTCACTCACAAATAAAGCTCCTCCGTTTTCCCAGGATGAAAGCCAGTGTTATTTGGAAGAGGCCTAGGCACAGTGTGCTAGAAAGGTTTTCCTCACTCAAGACATACTTGCAGGTGTGGATCGATCTCAAATATGGTCTCTCCCCTCCGCATGTCAGTTATCAGCCAGGGGCCGCCGGCACTGTGGACAAAGAAAGGGGGCAGGAGGGTCTGGGCTGGGCCGACAGCCTGCCCTGTTTGCTGCCCCAGAACACAAGGGAGTGGTTAGTGGTCGGGGGCCATTAGGGAGCAACTTGTCAGGAAGCCCTGATGTGAAAAACCAGTGGCTGAACAGCAATGTAGGGAAAGCCCACCTGTGGGGGAAGGAGGAAGTCCCACCCCCAGGTCTGGGAAGCCAGGTACCTGCCTGGCAGGGAGGGGATGTACTCACATGGGCACCGTCCGCAGCAGCTCCAGGATGCCCTGCCCATTCCACTGCTGGGCTGCATGGAGCTCCTCGGTGCAGACGCCAACAATCTGAGACCCAGGGACAAGATGCCGTTGTGTGTTAATGGCCATTCCTCCCACCCACCTAGAAGGTCTGCCACGCAGGTTCTGTCGGTGCCACCTCAAGTGATGGGGAATATAGGCAGGATCTGTGCTCAGGGGCTGGTGCATCCAAAATGGGATGGTTCCCTTAGGAGCAAACAGTTGCCTGGCCAGGATATGGATGGGTCCACAGATGTGGCGTTGAGGCCTGATTCTTTCCCTGCTGTGATAGATCAGGTGTCTGGTGACACTAAGTCTAGCCCTAGACTGAGGAGGAGAAAACCAGGGCCCTGTTAACTCAGGATGGGTCCCGAGTCCATGTCCACAGAAGCAGAGGAGGCCCAGGGAGATGGTGCTGCCTGGTCTAGGATCACGGGGAATGTAAACGGGAGATTTTGAGACTCTTTAAGCTCGAAACGACAAAGGTGGCAGAAAAGTTCTCGTCCTTTTTAGGGCCCGAGCCTTTAGTAAATCTCAAGGGAAACAACTAGATCGTCACGCAGGTCCCATCAGGACCACAGGGAGGCCTTCTGCAGCTGGGGAGGATGCATACCTCAAAGCTGCACTTCTGCTGGGTGTTCCTGTGCCTGTGGCTGCCTGGGTCGTAACTAGTTCACAGAAATACCCTTTGTTACCCCCCTCAGCTACAACCATTCTCTCCTACCCAACCGGCCTCTTCCCTTACCCCCTTTTCTCCATCTCAGGAGGTGAAATCAGATCTCTGAATTACCTGACAAACCATCAGAGCAGAAAATGGGAGAAGACCAAGGAACTCTCCTGTTCCCTTCACTTCCCTTAACCAAACCCTTCTGTCCTCCCAGGACTATTTCCACAGGAAAGGCTCAAGCCCATGTCCAACCTGTGCCTCACCTGGAGGAAGGTAACTACACCAAAGGGTGTCTGCACGGGTTGCATCTGCGGGTCCTCTGTCAGCAGCATGTGCTGAATTCTTGACTCACTGTTATCCAAAGGGCTGTGCCAAGACACATGGTCCCCACTGCAGAAGGTGTTCTCTGTGGGAGAGACAGGAGGATCCTCGGTGTTTGAGGTCCTGCATCCAGACCTAGAACTCAACCTGGTATCTGAGAAGCCCCAGCTGGCAGACTCCCCAGGCTTCCAAGGTAGCCCCTGTGAAGGAGGGGAAACATTCACACAGATGAGAGCAAAGAGTGTGGATATTTCCCCCAAACCCAATGCATTCCTGCCGGCCCATTCTGCCAGCTTTCAGTAGAAAAGGACAGGCTGCCAGTGTGCATACTCATTTGGCCTGGCAAATCCAAAGCCTTCTGGCATCTGCTTCACTTCCCCAGCACCTTCACTGGTTTGAGGTGGAGTGCAGGGTGGGGGCCGTGATTGGGCCTACCAAGAAAGAATAAAGTGCTTCACTGTGGGGCCACCTGAACCTAAGTCCACGGGGAGACGAGAGGGCAGTGAAAGCCTTTCACCTTGGAAAAACAGACCAGGGTTTATATGTTGCTAAAACTGTGCTCAAAAGAGAACACCTAACCTTGCAGGGCCTTTGAGATCTGTCAGCAGTTTCCCCTCGGCAGACAGATTTAGGGAATAGTTCCTCAGGGAGGAACACTGGAGGCTTGAACTCAATGGAGGCCTGAATTGTGCCTCACACACCTTGGCAGGGACGGTCAGCCTGGCAGGGTGGCTGTTTCCATGAGGACACAGACATGGTGCCCAGGTTGCCCAAGAGAAATGTGCAAATGTGGCCACCTCATAGCCTTACCACTGAGCTTCACGTAGGTCCATTACCAAAGAAAAATTTAAGGTAGCAGAACCACAACGGAAAAACCACCCGTGTGGTATGAAGTTTTTCACCACCCCTGCCCCTCATCTTGGATGCCCTTCCAAAGAACTCTGCATTTACCAGCCTGGATGCAGCTATAGGTTCTTTATATTTTTTGACCTCAAATACATGTGATAGCACACCATTCTGTGTGTTTGATATATCTTGGAATCATTTCCCATCAGCACACAGAAAGCTACCTCATTCTTTAAATGGCTGTATGGTATTTCACTATCACATATGATCTGAGAATCTCAACAGCTGATGTCCCTTCACTTTTTATCAATATTTGAAACAAGGCAGGAAACACACACACACACACACACACAGCCCCCGGCCTGAAGGCCTGTGAAAGCTTCTACTCTAAATAGTCTTGGTCTAAATACTAACTTTCTCTGGTGTCAGGTGAGGTTACATACCGTTTTTCCTAAGGGTTACTGGTCCTAGTCTCAAAGGCACTGATTTAGGAAGGAGAAGACAGACTTCTTCCTTTAAGAGGCATGGAATAATAAAGGGTAGAGAGGGCACGGTTCCAGGCAGAGCCGACTAGAAACCCCCAAATTTCCAAACTCCCACTGGACCCACTCTTCCCAGATTCCCTCTCCTTTTACAGAAGTATATGTCTGTTAGTAGCTTGCGTTATCCACAAGTTAGAAACAATGCAACAGTAAAAAGACTGAATTAGTAATTAAAAGCTTCCTCCACAGTAAAAGGCCCAGGCCCAGGTGGCTTCTCTGGTAAACTCTACCAAACATTTAGAGGAAAATTAATACCAATTCTTCACAAACTATTCCAAAAATAAAAAATAAAAATAAAAGAAGAGGTAGCACTTCACGATTAATTCTATGAAGTCAATGTTACCCTGACACCAAAATCAGACAAAGGCACTGCAAGAAAAGAAAGCCAGAAATTAATATCCCTGATGGATGGACACAAAAATCCTCAACGAAATACAGGCAAGCTGAGCACAGCAATATACAAAAAGGATTATATACAATGTCCAAGTGGGATTTAACCCAAAAATGCGAGGTTGGTGTAACATAAGAAAATCAATGAAATATACTGTATCAATAGAATAAAGGTTTTAAAAAACACACGATCATCTCAGTAGACACAGAAAAGGCATTTGGCAAAATCCAATACTCTTTCATGATAAAAACACTCACACTAGGAATAAATAGGAACTTCCTCAATCTGTTAAATGGCGTCTACAAAGATCTACAGCTAACATCATACTTGATGATGAAAAACTGAACTATTTCCCTCAGGAGTAAGAGGGTAATGCCCATTCTTTTTTTCTTCTTTTTAAACAGAGGGCAAGGGAAGAAGAGAGGGAAACATCAATGTGGGGCTGCATCTCATGCGCCTCCTACTGGGGCCCTGGCCCACAACCCAGGCATGTGCCCTGACTGGGAATTGAACTGGTGGCGACCCTTTGGTTCACAGGTCGGCACTCAATCCACTGAGCCACACCAACCAGGGCCAGGGATGCCCAATCCTACCACTTCTATTCAATGTTGTATCAGAGGTTCTAACCAGGGCCATTAGACAAGAGAAAGAAATACAAATCTAGGTTGCTTGAAAAAGAAATCTAAAGCTATCTGTATTTGCAAATGATAGTATCTTACATACAGAAAGTCCTAAGGATCCCACTAAAAAACTATCAGGATAAACAAGTTCATCAAGGTTGCAGGATACAAGAGCAATGTACAAAAATCGCTTGTATTTCTATACACCAGCAACAGACAACCTGAAAATAAAATTTAAAAAACTTCTATTTACAGTAGGATAAAAAAGAATATAATGCTTAGGAATAAATTTAACAGAAGAAATGTAAAACTTGTACTGTTAAAACTACAAAATATTGCTGAAAGAAATTAGAGAAGACCTACATAAATGGAAAGTTATTCAATGTTCATGGATCAAAAGACTTAATATTATGAAGATGGCAATATTGCCCAAACTGATCAACAGATTCACTGCAACCCCAATAAAAATGTTAGATGCCTTTATTGCAGAAATTCACAAGGTGATCCTAAAATTCACATGAAAATATAAGGAACCCAGAAGAGCAAAAACAATCTTGAGAAAGATGGACAGAGGTGAAAGACAATATTTCCAATTGCAAAACTTGCTACAAAGCTACAGTTATCTAGACAGTCTGGTACTGGCATAAAGATAAACATTTGATCGATGTAACAGAAGTTAGAGTCCAGAAATAAACCCTCACATTTATGGTCAATTAATTTTTGACAACAATACCAAGACAATTCAAACTAGGAAAGAATAGTCTTTTCAGCAAATGGTGCTGAAACAACCGGATATCCACGTACAAAAGAATCAAGCTGGAACAGTTTCTCACATTATAGCATAAATTAATTCAAAATGAATCATAGACATAACAGTTAATAGCTCAAATTCTAAAATTCTTAGAAGAAACGTAGGAGTAAATCTTCTAACCTTAGACTAGGCAACGGTTTCTTAGACACCAAAAGCACAAGCAACAAAGGATAAATAAATTGGACTTCATTAAAATTAAAACCTTTTGTGCTGCAAACAGTACCATCAAAAAAATAAACAGAAATGCAAATCAAAACCACAATGAGATACCACTTTATATCCATGAGGATCGCTATTATAAAACAAACAAAAAACAATGCAGAAAACAGTAAGTATCAGTGAGAATGTGGAAAAATTGGAACCTGAGCACTGCTGGAGGGAATGTAATATGTTGCGACCACTGTGTAAAACTGTATGGCAATTTCTTAAAGTTAAATAAAGACATACCATATGACCTAGCAATTCTACTTCTGGGTATATACCCAAAAGAACTGGAAACAGAGACTCAAACATATATTTGCACAGCCATGTGCACAGCAGCATTATTCGGAATAGCAAAAAAAAAAAGGGAAGCAGCCCAAGTGTCCATCAATGGATGAATGGATAAACGAAATGTAGTGCTTATTTTTCAGCCTTAAAAAGGAAGAACATTATGACACATGCTACCAAATCAATGAACCTGGACATCATGCTATGTGAAATAAGCTAGTCACAGAAAAACAAACATCGTGTGATCCAACTTATATGTGTATCTAGAGTAGTCAAATTCATATGGACAGAAAGTAGAATAGTTGCCAGGGGTTGGGAAGAGGGTAATAGGGAAGTCAGTGTTTAACGGATATAGAGTTTCGGTTGGGGAAGATGAAAGAAGTTCTGGAGATGGATAGTGAGATTGGTTGCACAACAATGTCAATGTACTTAATGGCACAGAACTGTATACTTAGAAATGACTCAAATGGTAAATTTTGTGTTATGTATATTTAACCATAATTATTTTACAAAGAAAGTAAAAAGGTAACCCTCAGAATGGAGAAAATATTTGCAAATCATGTATCTGATAGATAGCTGTAATATATATGGAGTCTTACAGCTCAATAACAAAATGTAATAAAAATTTTAAATGTGTACAGGATCTGAAAAGATCTTTCTCCAAAGAAGATATATAAATAGACAGTAAGTACATTCAAACATGTTCAACAGAATTAGCCATTAGGGGAATGCAAATCAAAACCATAGTAAGATACACCACTTCTCACCTACTAGGATGGCTGACATGAAAAAGGGCAATTGTTGGTGAGGGTGTGGAGAAACTGGAACCGTCATACACTGCTGATGGGAATGTGAAACAGTAGGGCAGCTTTGGAAAAGAGTTTGGTGACCCCATAAAATGTTAAACGTGGAGTTATCATATGACCCAGCAATTCCACTCCTAGGTATATACCCAAGAGATATGAAAACATATCCACACAGACTTGTACATGAATGTTCACGGCAACGTTATTCACGATAGCCCAAAGGTGAAAACAAACCAAATGTCCATCAACTAATGAATGGATGAATAAAACATGATGCATACACACAATTGAATATTATTTGGCAATAAAAATAAATGAAGTACTGATACTGTACTTCATGAGCCTAAAAAACATTACACTAACCAAAAGAAACCAGTCACAAAAGGTCGTATGTGATGCCATTTATATAAAATCTCCAAAATGGGCAAATCTATGCACACAGATTAGTGGTTGCCGAGGGCAGGGACAGTTGTGGGGAATGGGAAGTGACTGGTCTGAGTTTGCTCTTTGGGTGATGAAATGTTCTGGGTTCATTGTGGCGATGGTCTCACAACTGTGAGCAACACGGTATGTGGATTATATCCCAATAAAGACATTAAAATTTAGAAAGAAGACCAAATGGAAGAATCTGGGAGAAAGGCAAAGTGCATGAAGCAAGGCCAAGGCTCTGGATTCCTTGTCATCAGCCCTCAGGGTAAGCAGTCCAGCCTGGGAGAGGCCGGACTCAATGCCCAGACAGTACGGCTTGCTGTAGGTCTATGTGTCTGAACAATCGCCTAGTCTAGCAGTTCCATTTTCTACACATGAGGAAATGGTTCTTGAGGCTGCCCAAGGTCATGGGGCAAGTTGGAGATGATGGGCACAGTGCAAGATTTCCCAAATGCCTAATTCATCCATAGCACTGTCAGGACTCTTAACATGTATCTGTGTACCACCTGTACTACTACCTACCTGTGTTTTCCCCCCTAAAATTGACTTGTTAAAACCTAAACAAACTTACTTTAAATGGAAACTTCCTATCACAGCACTAAACAGGGAAAATCAGTGTTGCTTACCGTAAAGTAGAAGATAATTTGATAACTTCAAAATAATTGAATGAAACAAAATATTTAAAATCTCTAACAGATACTGTTGCTTACCTAACATTATAAAAACTGAAACGAACAGGGGTGAAAGAGAGGTTAAAGGTTTAAAGTGTGTGTCACATCAGCAGGATTGAGTCAGAGCTCTGAAGATGAAAGAGGAACCCTCACTGTTCATGTCATTGAGTGCCTTGTCCAGTTACCACCTAAATGTCCTGCTGGCTCTGGCAAATCATGGCATCGTGGTTAATTCCGCAGTTGGGAAAGCCCTGTTCCTATGTGCCTCTGCCCCTTACTAGTTACGACCCTGGACAACTTGTACAACCACAACTTCTAAGTCTGTGTCCTCATCTGTAAGCAGGAAATAGGGGCCTACTCAGTGTGTTCCCCACTGCTGCCTGTTACCACGCCGGTTCTGGAATACAGTACAGCTAGTCCCACCCGGGTCCCAATCCCTTTACCAGGAAACAGGAGCAGCTACAGAGGCTGTAGCTAACAGCAAGTGCCAGTAGGTGGCACCATCACTCCTGGTTTAAGAAAGAGCAGTTCCTTTCTCCCCTTTAGTGCCCCAGGTCTGGTCTGTAGAAATATACCCCAAACCTGGAAGGGATTTAGGCTGGAAACAGGGAAAAGACCAAAAAGGTTTGATGCCATGACCTTTTGTTAACCAGAATCAACATTTATTTAAAAATAAATGTTGTGGCCCTGGCTGGTGCCGCTCAGTGGATTGAGGGCTGTCCTTCAAACCGAAAGGTCGCCAGTTCAATTCCCAGTCAGGGCACATGCCTGGGTTGCAAGCCAAATCTCCAGTTGAGGGTGTGAGAGAAGCAACCTATCGATGTATCTCTCACACAATGATGTTTCTCTCCCTTTCTCCCTCCCTTCTCTTTCTAAACGTAAAATCTTAAAAAATATGTTGTGTAAACCTAAACTTTAAAAGAAGAAAGACCAAAAAATACACTTAATTTGGGAAGGAGTGCAATTTAGGCAGCTGGGAGGGGAGAGAGACCCAGCTGCTGCTCTAGGACCAACGCCTCTTGAGTTAAAGGGGAGCAGGGGAGGGAGGAGAAAGCATAGCTACCCACAGAAAGGGTTAGAGAGCAGGAGGTGAACAACCTTTCAGCCAGGGGCAGGGTTTTCTTCCCTAGCTCTGCCTGATGGGAGGACCAGACTTATTAGCTCTGCAGTGGCCAAGAAAGTCTTTCTTAACAATGAAAGCCTTGGTCACAGTTTTCAAGCCTGGGACAAAGCCACAAAGGGCTCATTCTTGAGTCCGGTCCGGTCTTTATTTCTGGATGCTCTGCCCCATTCTGTGTGGAGCCACCGCAGGGAGTCGGCACTCAGGCCCCAGCGCCCACCCCAGGAAGCTCTCAGCCCCCTTCAGAGGGCTTTCAAATGCTAATGATGCCTCATTTGGAGGCCCAGGGGTTCAGTCCAGTGGTTAGAGGGGCTCCTCCCTCTCCCATCCTCTCTGGCTCCCTGAAGTATCCTAACCAAGAAATTAAGATGTAAATCTCTGGGATCCCTACCCAAACCACATAGCAGAGGGGCCCCTCTGGGGTCTGAAGGCAGGCCATTTCAGGGGAGGCCATTTCCCTCTTCTCTGAGCTCACCTCCAGCTACCACGAAAAACTCCCTCAGCTGCTGCCTCTTTCACAAATTCACCAGAGGGAAAATACCACTCCAGGGTGGCACGACGTGTCCAGAAACTGCTAGGTACAGTTCTCCCCTTGCTTAGTTGACAAAAAGGTTTCATTACGCTATGTCTCTTTCCCCATTAACAAACAACTCCCTGGCGGGAACTCTTAAAAGTTGGGGTGGTGGTGGTGCATGGGGGTGCAGACCCCTCAAATTGACCCTACCCTCATCTCCCAGACATCTAGCTTTAGTTATGGTGGTCTGAAGTTGGACTGTGCCAGATATAATAAGTTAGCAAAATCTAGTGAAATGGGTTTCAGAAGAAAATGGCTATTGTTTGCAAAATAATTAGTGTTGCCTTTGAAATACTTAGAAACAAATACATTCTTCAGGAGTTAATTCATCCCAACTTTGGAGAATGTCTCCTTTCTATGTGGAAGTACAGTCCCAGTGATATTCTACACAATCGTTCAAAAAGCAATGTCAACCCCCATCCCAGGGGTCAAAATTAATATGCCTGGTCTAAGGAGAATAGGTTAATGTTGTCTTTCGAAGCCCAAAACAGTGGCTTTCTTATGGCTGAAGCTGGGAGCCTGGAGTCAAAAGACCTTTTGAATGTTCCAGTAAAAGTTACATGCTTTCAGAGGACAGAGGGCAGGGGCAGGAAACCCAGCTGAACTGTGTCAGGTATCAACTAAGTGGCTGGTCTGCAAGAGGTGTTTCAGAAAGGCCAGGAAAATAGGAGGTGACCCAAAGTAGTCTGGCAGGCTGCAGTCTGTCCACTTTGGCGTCAAACATCTGAACAGGGGGACAGCCATCACAGTCTCTCAAGAAATGATCTCCAACTTTCTCGCCTTCTTGGTACTCACAAACAACTTTGACAATTAGAGCCCAAGTGTGCTCTATGAAGACAGAGCCAGTCTATAGGAGGGCTTAGCAGTTCTCTAAAATGCCACACGGGCCCGACATACCACAGACCACTGATAAGGAAGTACCCAGGTAGCCTGCCCTCCTGTCTCCGAAAAGTCCCAGGATGAAACCAACACACATGGGGAGAATCTTACAAGTGCCAAACACACCCTCCTTCCTAGGAAGGTTCAAACTACTGCTGCAACCACTGTGAGCTGCTCAGTGGAGCTGGGCCCAGAGAAATCTTCCTCTGAGACTGGGGAAGAAACCCTTAAAGCCAATGAAAGACCCGCAAACTAAAATATACTTATGGGAGCAGAAACACAGGTCTGCGTAGGCCCAGGCAGCCTCATGGTCCCACAGTGAGAGGAGAAGACAGCCTGGAGGTTTTGCTAAGTGAACCAGTTCTGGCTAAGGCAGTGGAGGGGGTAAAGTTCAAAGTCAGTCCTGTTGGCCTCTGCCCAGCTGAGAGGCTCCTAATTGGGGGCCCTTAGTTGGTCCATGCCCCCCCACTGGATCACTCACATAATCCTATTCTAATTTCTAAAGCCCAGGGGCTTTCTCCTGGCTCTAAACCAAGCTGGGGGGAAGGGAGTGAGGCTGTGTGTGCCTAATCTATTTGTTTCTCTGTACATTTCCAGAAATAAAGAGGTCATAGGCTATAGAACCGCCTGATGTCACTGCTCATTCTGGGAAGGAGGTGACCCAAGGCACTACAAAGGACACTGCCCTCACTGTCCGAGCACCCTAAGTCCCAGAGCCTCCTGCAGGCCCCTGCCACCACCTGCCAGCTCCCACCAAGGTAGGCCACAGGCCCCCTTCTCACTGGGGAAGGTCTTTTCCTGGTAACAACAACTGCCCTCCCTCCAGGAATGCAAATGAAGCCATGAGTGAGTGTTTCCCGGCCTACCCACCCCTGCCTCCCACCCCATCCCCACGGCAAAGCTAAGAGCTCAGTTCAGAACCTTGCAGCAGCGGTGAGGCAAGACCTACCTTAGAAACTAATGGCAGCTGAGAGCAATGACATATGCACATCGCATGGGCGCAAAAAATAATTATATCCTGGGTAATTCCCCTTTAACATTTGAGTGCTGCAAGGAGAGGATGAGAGTGGGATACTCCAGAGCTTAGAGGCTTCAACTGGCACAAAACAATGGAATCTGGCACCCCTGCTCCGCTCACACACGTGCAGAGCAGACAAGATGCTCTCAGAGAAGGAGATCTGAGGAGCAGAATCGCCCCACAGCCCCACTGCAGGGTTTCAAATCAAACTCCTCCTAAGGAAGGCCAAAACAGAAGCCCTTCTTTAAGAACACAAAAATAAAAATAAAGCAAACAAACCATGTATGGGAGAGGGAGAGAAACAGATTCTCTGTACGTGTGTTTTGAGCTTTTATGGCTAGCAGGCAAAGTTCTTCCTAGCTGGACGATGGCCAATTGTAAAGTTTTTCCAACCTGGTTGAGTGGTGGAAGCAACAATTAACCGTCTCCCCACCCCCTTACTTTTCTAAAGTTCTGAATGTAGTTTCATGGCTTGAAAAGTTAATTTGAATGTTTTGTTAGAGAGCTTCTCTCAACTAATTCTGTCTCATATTAACTTGGCTAAATGTGGTTGCAAGACACTGTGCGGGAAAGGGATGTGCTAAACCACTTGATTAAATTTAAAAATAAAAATAAAAACAGCGAGAGGAGACATGTTTGTTCTCACCAAACTGAAAGGAAACATAAAGAATATTCCTTCTAGGTTTTGCCTAGAAATCAAAGGAATCGCCAAGGATTAGAAAGCTAGTCAGAGGAGACTCCAAATTGTTTCCCTATGTATTTTCTCAAAACCTCTGGCTCTCCAGCTTCCTTCCTCTCCCTCAAAGCCACATCATAAAGGCACACAGTGAAGTATAAGGAAAATCCCTTTTATAAGCACAGAAGCTCAGCACACTGGAATATGGTCACAGCAGGGCAGGTAAGAGGCTGGTGGGCTGCCGGGGCTCCAGAGGACCCTCATCCAAAAGTGAGTCTCTGGGGGCTGCAGACCTTTCAGGACTGGCTCACTACCTGGCAATGGTGTGGTTCCCCCAGAAACAGACTGTAGGTCCCAGACATTCACCCTGTGCCTCGTACACAGGGCCGTGTCAGGACAACCTCGCTCTCCCGGAGGTGTGGGTGAGGACCTCAGCTGCACAGCTCAGCAGGGGTTTACCCACCACAGCTTGGAGCTGTCACCAGTCAAACCTTATTCATTCATCTGCTGTGTGCCATGCCCTTCTGTAAGGAACACCAGTCCTTGCTCACCATTTCAAGAGAGCCTTTGGTACGAGGCTGGCAGGTGCTTTCACTTTTCTTTTAAAGCAGACCCGTCTGTTTAGACACCTGTCAGGGGAGGAAGAGTCTTTTTCCCAGAGGCTTGTAACTGGGCGAAACCTGCCCTTGCTGCTCCCATTCTCCTTAACCGGCACAGAGGGTCACCACCAACACGCAGGTCAGATTCCAAGCCCCTTTGTTCTTAAAGCCAAAGTGACTGAGGAGGTTTTAAACTTGCAGTCCCCTTACACATTTCACCGCCCCTCCTCTGGCCCCAAATGTCAAGGGATCCTTTGAAGCTTTAAAATCAAGCATATGCTTCTACTCCTTTCATCTTTTTCCTGAAGAGACTAGTTAAATGTACAATGAAAATCCATGTAGTTGCCAGACACAACGTAAACTAGCAGTCACTCTGGAGCGCCACATGGCAGAATCTATTAGCATAAAAGGTACGTTCCCTTTGACCCAATCATTCTACTTCTTCGTGTCCACTCTAGAGCAAAACACATCCACAAGGAGGAATGAACAAGGATGCTCACTGCATCTGTGTACTGAGGGCAACAGTGGAAAAATGGAAACAGCCTAAAAGTATGGCTAAATTATGGCTTATCCATACTACAAAATCACAGGCTGCAGCAAAAAGAATTGGGTATATCTTTACACATTGACACGAAAAGATTTATAAGACATACTATAGGGTGGGGTAGGAGGTTGGTAGGCTGCTGGAGCTAATTAAAAAAATCCAACTGGGAAGAGGTATAGAATTTCACTTACATTAAAGAAGGGAAAAAGAAAAACCCAAAACATTTCTGTTGGTACCTGGAAGAAGGTGAATACATTAGACGAAAGGACTGGATGGATGCAAGGACTCACACCAAAGGATAAAGTGGTTCCCTTAGGGAGCTGCTCGATACGGAGTTTATGGTCATGAAGAACTTTATCTGTAGAATCTGAGTTTTTAACCTCAAAAGTGTGCTTATGTATTATTTGTATACTTAAAAAATCAGGGGAACCCTTCCTTGATCTCTCTGAAGTGCGGCAGGAACCACTTTCGCAACTCCCACAGCCATCACACTGGGCACTGCGCCACTCGCTCTGAGTGCAGTGTAAAGGCATGAACGGGCCACCCTTAGGTGCAGACAAAACAAGCTCACGTCTAAAATGTCACCAGTGGCAGTTCCACCAACTTAGCTTTTAAGTTCCTGAACAAATGCATCATCTTCTCCTAAATTAACCAGACTAATTAATGATGCTGGTCCTCTTGCCACGGACTTCAACCTTTTCCCTTTTCTTTATTTTTCTTCTTCTTTGGTGGTTACAGTCAGTTATATAAAAACCACCCCCTTTCTCTCCCTTGCAATTTTTGTTCTTAGCCCTATTTCTGTGCACTGCACATTGTTTCTACTAGCACTTTGAGCATTTTTACTGCTTTGCAGCTCAGGACTAACACTGCCCTTAAAGTGTCTAAAATCTAAGATCAGAAGGGTAGACACAACTGTAGACTAACAACTGGACAGGCCCAGGTAAAGATACTGCACCCACCTGTTATTCGCATTTGTTGGGGGGCAGGAGCCGTGGAGCAAAGCTGCATTTGGATCTATGAACATTCCCAAGTCAAAGAACTTCAGCATAACCTTCATTTTGCCTAAATTCCAAAGAGGAAGGGAATCTTGCCGCACAGAAATCTGGAAATCAGGAAGGACACACTGTTCTAGGATAAATTTTTTTTTCTTTGCTGTTGTTTTGTGCTTGTTTGGGGAGTGGAGAGAGTTGTGTTCCTTGTACTTACAGGCTAGAGAGGTGCAGACAAAACAAGCATCTTTTTTTTTCCTTCAGAAGAGTGAATGATGAGGCCAGAATGTGGCTCTGGCACTTTTCAGAAGAAGAGCCTGGTTCTGCCCTGGCCCTACATTCATAAAGCATTTGGTTTCCAATTAATCTGAAGACAGAAACCTTCTGGAGCCAGGTAAGGAGTTAAGTAGATCAAAAAAGAAATTCTTAGTTCAAGTGCTGTCCTCATTATAGAAAACATGTCTCTATTCAGCCAGACTGCAAGCCCAAACATAACCGAGAGTGGAGCCGGGACCATTGAATGGCAGGTCTGGTGTGGAGCTCAGGATTTCACCCCAGCCTTTTCTGGAAGGGGCCACTGCTACGTGAGTCACTAGATTCACTCTGGCAGCAGAGAGAACTGGATGAATCAATCAAATCAAACCAACAGATCTCAATCCTTTTTCCCAGTCATACCAAAAGAGTCTGAGGAGAAGGAAAACACATGGTGTCGAGGGACCTGAGCACAAGGAATCTGGTTTCCAAAGAATTCTTTTCTACCTAATCCACTAGGCCCTGGCCAGGTCACCATCTAGCACTGTAATTCTAACTTCTCCAAAGCACATTTAAAAAAAATTCTTTTTTCGCTTCTGGTCTGACGCTTAGGCTTCAGAAACAAACAAACAAAACAAGTAACTTGCTAGTGAATTTTAAACCAAAGTAAAGAAAATAATACAATGAACTCCCATACACCATCACCTGCCTTCAATAACCATCGACTCATGTACCATCCTGAATCATCTATTAACTACTACTACCCCAGCTTCCCAAATAGCCACACCGAATATGCATACTGTATTTAGTCTCAAGTCCAAGGCAAAAACAGATCCCCAAGTGAAGAGCCTTCATGTAATGGCACTTCTCTTTGGTTTATTCTCTGATGCATTTTCCTTTGCAGTGTGACTTTAAAATAAGTCACTTAACTTCTCTGCATCTGTTTCTTTGTGTATTAAAACATGGTGATGTGATGATGCTACTGTCACTTTGCAGGGTAGTTTTAGAATAAAAGGATTCAAATATGTAAAAATTACCTGGTGTGCTGAATTTACTGTATAAAATAAGTAACTATTACCGCTGGAAAGCACGGCCACTCTTTACAGAAAAGAATGAAGGCAGAGGGTACAGTGGGAGGTAAGACACACTAAGTCCATACCCACAGCAGCAGAGCAGGCTGCTCCCACAAGGAGCTCAGGCAACTAACCCTGCTCTTTCTGCCTTAGTTTACATCAAGGAACACTGCTACAGTATTTACGGCTGTTCTCAAAGATCACCCAGCTGAGTCAGACCTGGAAGGGCCTGGGACAGAAAGCAACAGGAAGGGGAAGAAGGCAGGCCGTTTGTAGGAAGCCGGACTGGAAACCCAGTGGCCGCAGTAGGAAGCGAGCTGGATTAGAAGAAAACCCAGCATGTATTAGGTGATCTCTGGGTTCAGCTGGCTGAGCTCCTAGGTCACCAACCCCATACCCAGCTCTTATAAAGCCCCTTTACAAAGGCTTGGGCCAGCGGCTGCCCAGACTTTACTAGCCCAGCTTCAGAGAGAGGCCACTCCTGAGGCCTAGCCATGTGAAGAAGGGCTTCCACACCCCAAAGAATAGTTAACAGCTTTCTAGTTCTCTCCTCTGGGTCACAAAGAAAGAGTCAAATCCCTCTTCCATATGGCAAGATCGCGAATAGTTTTAAAACACCTGTTGTGCGTCACAGTTCACTCCTCACACCTCATCCCAAAATCTTTTCTTCTTCAGAATCAAATGTTTCCAGTTTCCTCAGTTTTAAAGTCATTCCTTCCAGGCCACAGTTTAAAGAACTCTGGCCAGTCTGAAAGACACTCTTCTCTGGATATGCTGAGTTGTCAATGCCCCTTGTAGAATGTGGCACCCAGGGGGAGCTGTCGGGTTGGAGATGGAACATGAAGCAGACACCTCTGAGTATGTGTGTAAAAATCAGATCCCCAGATGTCTATGTGTCTGCTCGTGTACTTCCAAAGTTCCTATCCAATCAGACATGTGAAGAGGATTAGAAAAAACCAACTTTGGTTGATCTGGTTATAGGAGGAGGTAGCAGTAAATTAGGAGGGGTAACATTTTGGTGCTTAGGCCAGACTCCCTGCCAGGCCATTTCTTCCTGCTTGGAGGGATGGGGTAGAGGCTGAGTCGTGAGGGTAAGCTTGGAAGTGCAGTCAGCTGGGCTTTCTAAGAACCACGGAGGCTGCTTAACTTACAGGCCTCTAGTCTCAAAGAGCCTCCTTAACATTGGACTAAAGTCAGCCTTCAAGTTACCAAAAGCTGGAAGACTCCTGTGAATCATTCTGTGGACTTCAAAGACTATACAGTGCTTGCTTGGTGCCTGGGCTGCCAGCTGGCCACAGCCACGGGTGAGTGCGGCTGTTGTGGTCAGGAGCTGCCTCTGGAATCCCCTTCATGGGGGACAACTGGGCATAGACACCAAACCACAAAATGTACAGACCTTGCGACCCAGCATTCTCACCTTAGGAATTTATTTCGAGATAACTGAACACGGCTGCCAACATGTACTTACATGGATATTCCCTAGAGTGTTGTTTAAAGTGGGGAAAACTGAAAACTACCTGAAACTTCATCAAGAGGGGTCTATGTACCCGGGTGGGGGGAGTCTGTTATCTCACTGTCTATAATATTGATATAATAAGAAACATGTATTTTGGTCGTTAACCCCAGCTCCCAGCCAGAGCTTCAAAAACCTTTATAATTTTCTAAGCAATAAAAGTACTACGAGCATTTATTTGTTCTTGGTCTTTGACCCTGGATCCTGACACAGACCTCCTAAATCCCTTTGAAGCTCCTGGATGACAGGAGTGTCTTTCGAGGCAACTCCTAGGGGCTTCTGGATAGCATCAGGATGGACGCTGGTCACTGGAAAGACCAAGGCATGATTAGAAGTGTGGAACGTTCGGCCTCTCCCCATCCACACAAGAGGGAAGACGGACTGAAGGTTGAGTTAATAACCAACCATGCCTACACAGTGAAGCCACTCTGAAGATCCCTGACGGATGGGGTTCAGGCAGCTTCCGGGCCGGTGAACACAAAGGGGTGCAGGGAGGGTGGCACACCTGTACAAGCATGGAAGCTCCGAACCCCTTCCCACGTGCCTGACCCTGTGTATCTCTTCCATCTGGTTGTCCCTGAGTTTTATCCTTTTATAATAAACCCGTAGTCTGGCAAGTAAACTGTTTTCCTGAGTTCTGTGAGATGTTCCAACAAATTGTCAAGCCTGAGGAGAACCCCCATTTATAGATGATCAGTCGCAAGTACATGTGACAACTTGGGACTTGCAATTTGACCTGAGTGGGCATAGTCTTGTGGGACTGAGCCCTCCCTTGATGCTAACTCCAGGTAGATAGTGCCGCAATGGAACTGAATTGCGAGACACCCAGCTGGTGCCTACAGAGAATTGGAGAATTGCTAGGCATGGAAAAATCCACATCTCTGGTCACATAAGAGAGTAAAGTAGTAACGGAAAACAGTGCATTTTCCTTCCACCATCCTATAATGCAATACCTTACAACCATTACAGGCATTGCTATTGATCTCCATTTACTCAGCTAGAAAGGCTTCCACGACATCATGCTGGGTGAAGAAAGCATGTTAATCTGTACAATATTGTTAATAAAACTGTCTAATTATTTTACACACAGAGACATGTCTAGAGGAATGGTAACCAAATGTTAATGGTGGCTGTCTCAGGGTTGAAGTTTAATGTTTATTTTTCATTTAAAGTAAAAATGCAACCTCACATCTCACTGTCCTGTTACCTGCTTTTTACATGTTTGCAACATAGCTTGGATTTTTTATTTTAAGCATTTTTTTTTTTTACCAGAGAAATAGGGCTTTTTTGTTTGGGGAAATAAAAGTACATCAGGACAGAACACAATGCATGTCCGATCTGAGTGGCCCAGTGGAGGGAGGCAAAAAGACAAAGGCTTCTTGTGTTGAGGTCACCATGCTGGGGGGGATCCAGACATGCCTGGCCAGTACAGAAAGTTGGTTCGTGCTCTGTTCTCCCCAAATCTTCCAACTCAAAGAGGGACTGCCAGAGCTAAGCCAGGGCTCAGGAAGGCTGGGACACTGGGATGCAGCCTGAGCCAGAGATGCCTCCCTGCCCCAGGCATACAGCTTCTGCTGGGCCAAGAAGGACAAGGCTGAGGAAGGCAACCCCACTGCTGCTTTGGAGGGTCCCTTCTACATGTTAGCAAAACAGCCTCCCACTGCTGGGGCTTGCTGCAATCCCTCTTGAAAAGTGCCCGAGTTCCTTTGTCCTTTCCTCCTCTGGTTCTAGTTTCAACTGTCATATTCCTGGAGAAGCGGCTCTGTGAAGAGGCCCACTGCCAGGCGAGTCGGAGGAGAGCTGTGCCTGGCTCAGGGGAGCCATTCATTTCCCACTGAGAGCCATGAAGAAACAGAGCGAGAAAGCAGGACCCCTTGCACGGGCAGATCGCCGCATGGTATCCAAGCTGTTCTAATAACCGCGCGGAAGAGCACCCCTTGAGGTGGTGTTTGACCTGTGGTAATGGCCTGGGGTTGCTTCTCAGTGCTCACTGCCCTGTCCTCTGGGGAGTTCTCTGCAAAATTCAGTCATGGTTATCCTTTTGGTTTTTCTTTTCTGACAATAAAACCTATATTCTGTATAGAAAATTTTTAAATGGCAGTAAATCATCAAAAGGAAAACAGTAACTCATAACCGTATCAGTCTAAGACGGCTTCCAGGAGCACCTCCACGCAGCACCTCCAATCTTCTGTGTGGGGGCACACAGGCTGTTAACAGCGTCAGGGCCCAACTTCAAACGGTGTTGTGACATGCTTCTTTTTTTTCCCTTTAAGTCTGTTTCCTTTTTTCTGACATGTCTTCTGCAAGAAGACAGCTTCTTAAATGGCAATATAAATAATATTAATTGTACATTAGGAGTATTAAATATATCACTAGTAGGTCCATTTCACAGATGAAGTAATAACCAAGTCTTGGAGATGTTCCGTTTTGACCACAGGGCCCACAGGTCCCCCATGGCCAAATGGAACTGAACTCAGGCAACCTATCTCTTGGGCCTCTCTGCTCTCATCCAGGCTGCTCCCCAGCCCTCTTCACTGAACATTCTATCTCGAGCCGTTTCAGGTTACCATAGGGCTTTACCTCCTGCAGGCGTGCTGGGTCTGCCTACTCCTAACTTCCCAGCTGCTCTGCTAGGCTTGCCAGAGGACTTCACTGCATCCCTGAAAGGCAGGGGACAGAGACAAAGGAGTCACAGAAAGAGCCAACCAATTACAACTCCACAGGGGGCCAGAGATAAGCAAACTAGCCTAAGGGTGAATTATCCTAGCTTAATGCTGGTGTGGATCAGCCAGCCCCTTGCTACTAAGCTCAAGGCATTTCATGCAGTACCCCAAGCAAGATACAGACCCATGGAAGCTAAAGGAATTTGCCTCAAATCCAGCAGCAGTTCAGCAGGAGACGCAGTCACCCCTCCTCCAGCAAACCTCTCTCCCACTACGATCCCTCTATCATGGGCCAGGGCACAGGCCCCTGCGAAGGTAATTTTGCAAGCCCTCTGGATATCCCACAGAGATTTAAAGATAGCCACCTCTCCACTTGGGTCGTTATTTAGAAATGGAAAATACTCTCTAAGTCAGAGGTTGGCAGGCTTTTTCAGTAAAAGGCCAGATATCAAATAGTTGAGGCTTTGACGGCAGTATAAGTCTGTCATAACTACTCAACTCTGCTGCTGCTAACACAAAAGAAGCCACAGATAACATGCAATGGATATGGCTGTGTCCAATAAAATTTCATTTACAAAAACAGGTGGCCATCAGAATTTGGCCTGCAGGCTGCACTTTGCCACCCTCTGCTCTTAGGGTTGAAGTACTCCCTAAAAACACCCAGGTTTAGATATTGGCTAGACTCTAATTCAGGCAAACCACTTAGGTCATAAGCTCATTTCTGAGGGGCGGACTTGTTCTTTTTCAGTGGAGTAGGAACACAATCTTTCAACTATTGACCTAAAATCTTGGGAGAGTACAGAGAAATCAGGGATTGTTTTGCTTTATAGTTGTGTATTACTAACAGATGAAAGGGAAAATATTTTACAGATCCATAGCAACCAGAAAAGATAAATCAGGCTGAGGGAAAGAAAATGTCAAGGAAATCAAAAAGAGTATTGAGGAAGAAAAATGACATTAATATAACCAGGCAGCCCCATTTGGCTTCAGTTAGCTGACTGGAGCAATGGGCAGCTTATCCAAACCAGGAAACGAGAGAACTCGACAGCTCTCATTGGAATGATGGAGCATCTCCTTTCAGAAAACTTCACTTGAGGCAAAGATATTAAGATCACATACGCCTGGGACACCTACAGAAAAGAGCCCGGTAAGCTGTTGATGAGAAGCTGAGCAGCGGTCTAGTCATAAGTCACACTTCGGGGCACGCTCTAGGCTCCTCACTCAACCTTCCTGACTTCCTTCACTCACCTGCAGAGCAGGGATGAGGAAGCCAAACCCATTCTACCTCCTGGAGCTGAAAAGAAAGCCCTGCAGTGGTGTGCTGTTGGAGGAAATATGGACGCTGACACTCCTAAGAGAGAAGAGGGGTCCCTCTCTAAACTAGGGTGCCTCACAGGAGGCAGACTGGAGGGCAGGGTTGTACTGAGGTAAGGTCCCAAGAATTAGAATGAGAAGGTAAACATCCATGACTCTGATGGCTATGTTCCAAGTGCTGCAACAGCTCCAGCACCTTCTGGGGAAGAGCCACTCTTAAAATGCAGGCAGAATGTCTCAACACCTCAAATCCAAGCACGTCTTAATATATGTTTTTTAAAAGGGGGTGTTTCGCTCCCCAATCTGGTTACTTCACCTTTCTCCCTAAAATACTTTCACAGCTTTCCACTGTGCTCGGAATCAAATCCAGACTCTTGATCAGGACTTTGAGCACAAGCACAAAGCCCAGAACTTTCCCATGCCTGCCAGGCCTCCAGCTTTCCCTGAGCTCTCTTCTCTCCCTCGCCTCCCTCCAGCCACATGAGCCTTCTGCCAGTTCCTCCTATTCCTCGAGCTCCTTCCCCTCCTCAGGGGCCTCTACATGCTGTTCCCTCTGCCAAAAAATCCTTCTCTTTGCCTTCAGTCCTGTCCTTGCCCGACTCTACAATCCAAAAATGAGTCTACCACCTTATTCTTTTTTTTAAATTAAAAAAAATATTTATTTTTTAGAGAGAGGGGAAGGGGAGAGGAAGGAGAGGGAGAGAAATATTGAGATGGGCAACAGATACATGGATTGGTGGCCTTTCGCACACCCCCAATCAGGGCCCTGGCTTATAACCCAGGCATGTGCCCTGACCAGGAATCAAACCAGCGACCTTTTGATTCACAGGCCTGCACTCAATCCATTGAGCCACACCAGCTAGGGATACCACCTTATTCTTTTGGAGCATGCTGATCTTTCCCGTTCAGTGATGTATGGAATCAAATATTTATTTGCCTGTGTTTTCAGTGTCTCTCTCCACTGCCTATGGCAGGAATCAGATCTATCTGAAAGAGTCCTTGCCATGTAATCGGCACTTAAAAAATACAACTAGTGAAAAGAGCTCCTTTCTCCCAAGTCCTCTCTTCATTTAAAGTGGATCCTTAGAGGTTCAGAGGCTATAGCATGCAAACCAGTGCTGGTTGGGGCGTCTGGAGTCTTACTTCTGCCACTCACCAGCTGCAGGCCACCGCCTCTCTGAGCCCATTTCCTCATCTGTAAAGTGGCAATATCAGTGCCTTCCTCATCGGGCTACCTACTACAGGGTTAAAATAAGACAGTGTAAGTGCCTACGATAGCTCAGTGCTCAATAACTATTGTTTTATTTACTACTTTTAACTATAAAAAAGCAACTTTAAAAAATGGTCTCAACATAAAAAGGCTGAGTTGTTGTGTAATTTCACTTTAGGAAAGGTGGGAGGAGGCAAAACTCAAGAATACTCCACAGTTCATTGAGATTGTTCATAATAAAACTTGACCTGCTGTCAGTATTTGAAAAAGTCTCTCACTTGAAGCGGTAGGCTGTGTCGCTCACCACCTCTGACTTCAGAGACAGGGGGTCTGATGGATGGGTTCCTGTGCTAAGTCTAAACTGCGTGGGACACTGTAAAGGGCTTCCTGTCTCTCCTATTGCCAAATGTATGCCATTTAACATGAACTAACAATCTCTCAGGCCAAGTAACCTACGAAATGAGATCAACTCTCAGGGACTCAGGCGAGGACTTTGTTGCTATAAACATAATTTTATATAACAATCATTCTGTTGTTTGTTGAAAACAACTATAACATTTACTAAATGATTAGAATAGTATTATTATTGTAATAATAGAATCATTCATCTGCAATGGCTATTAACATATAAAATGTTCATTTCCCTTAACCTAGAGCTTTCTGGGAATGTATCCCACAGAAATACGTAAGGCAAGAGTGCAAAGACTCACATAATCAAGGGATCTGCTCACGGCAGATCTGTGGTAGGGAAAAATTGGAAATCACCCAAATGACTGCTTAAATAAAGCATAGTATATCTTGATAATAAAAAAGTGTATAGTTAGAAAGAACTAATTGACACAGGAAGATGTCCAAAAGATATCAAAATTAAAAATAAAAACTACCTGAAAAACAGTATGAGAAGCATGTATAGATATATGCACAGAAAAGAAAATCTGGAAATAGAAACATCAACCTTTTCTCAGTGGAGGCATGAATTCTGAAGGATTTTCACTTTCTGTGTCATATTTCTACGTTTTAGTTTTTATAGTGAGCAAATATTTCTTATATAAATGGGAAAAGGTAAGAAAATGTAGAATAAAATCTCTGTTGGCATTAGTCTGTCAATGCCAGGGAGTTTAATCAGCCGCCAGCTCTGATGGCTTAGTACGTTCAAGCAGTGCCGCCCTGTCTCCCTTCTTGGGCCTGAATCACAAATTGAGCCGACTCAGCACATGTCATGAGGTTACCATTAAACAGCAGCAAGCAAAGGCACTTGAATTTCCATAGTGTCAGTTACAAGGTTGGGAGGCCATGTTTCTCCTAAAACTCCAGTGAAATTGCCTTGGAATTTGTGGTTAAGGCCTACCAAGGGCAGAACTGAGAGCAGACAGCCTCTCCAGAAGAACTGTAAAGCACAGCTGAGAAATCAAGCCCTGCTGAGTTGGGGAATGGTTTCTTTCTAATGAAACCCAGAGGGGGCGGGGGGCAGGGGAGCAGTCACTGGCAATCTGAGAAGAAAGAATAAGCTGATGATAAAATTAAAAAGGAGTGGGGAAGTAAGAGAAACTGGCTGCAAGGTCGGAAGGAAAGAAGCTGGGTACCTACTGGTGAAATACATCACTGATACGTTTATTGCAGAACTTCCCAAATGATTCATGCTGCGGCTGGATTTGGTTCTAAATCTGCTGTAGCAGGTAAAATGATGACAGCCACCTTGTCCTCATACCTGGAACATTCTCTTTCCACATGACACTTTTGTACTGGCCCAGTGTCCTAACAAATATGCAAGGTCCTCTGACCCCAGGAAGGGCTGGGACTTCTTGGGTGGGAGTGCAGCTACTGCTTTGCCTACCTGGTGGTCATTCTCCTCCTTATTAACAGAACCCCAATGTTCTTCCTCTGCCTTTTGTTGGCCATGACCTTCAGGGTGCCAGGGCCCACCCCCAGCCCTAGGAAGTAGATACTAACTAGTAAACCAACAAGACTGTCTCATTTTCCTGACATAACTCTAGCCAACAAGATACCAGGGAAGATCAATGAGGGAAGTTCAGTGTTGGTTTTGATTGGTCTTTAAAAGAGACAAAGTACAGAAGTGTTTCTTTTACTGCTGGTAGGCTCTGTTGAGTGTGATCCCAGGATGCTAGGGATTATGGCAGCCATCACTGGAATATGAAGGAGCCAGTTTAAAAAGACAAGGCAAAGTGCCGAGGAAGGCAGAGCAGGAAGTTCGAAAGAACTCAGGTCCTTAATGACACTGTGAACAACCAACCAACCCTGGAACTGCGCCACCTCCAGATGTCTTGTTATGTAAGATAAGTGCCCTCATCGTTAGGCCATTTTAGTCTGGGTGTTCTGTTAGTTGGGATTCAAGACCCTCCCAGCATATACAAGAAGACGGAACAGAAGATACCTGCTCTGTCTACGCATTCTCTAATGATTCAGCTTCCAAGCATAACTGCACAGCTGGATTACCAAGGTATAGATTCCCCTTCAGCCCTGTGAGAGCAACTGATTTTGCCTGCTCAGAACTTTTCCTGCCAGTAGCTACCCTTTAGAGAACTTCTCTCTTACTTCATGTGGTTAAAAGTGAGGGGTGGGGGAGAACTTTATTTATTTTTTATCCTCACCAGAGGACATTTTTTCATTGCTGGGTTTGGGGGGACATCAATGTGAGAAACATCAACTGTTTGCCTTCTCATACGTGCCCCTACCAGGATCAAACCTGCAACCCAGGTATGTACCCTGACTGGGAATCGAACCTGTCTACGGAACAATGCTCCAACCAAGCCACACCGGCCAGGGCAAGTGGGGGAGAACTTTAAACATAAATACTGGTGCCCCATCTGGACCACCATCACCAGCCGGGTGGTCACATGGCCCAGGCAGAACTAATCTGAGTGCTTCCCCAAGATTAATATAGGAATATTGGAAGAAAAAAGCCTTCTACCTGCTGGGACTACAAACTGAGAGAACCAGAAACTCCGACTGGGAGTGTTCATCTTTCCTGGCACATGGGGAGAGTCAGTCTGCAATGCATGACCAAGACACGAGTCAGAGCCCTGAGGACACTGTTTGAACATATAGATTAAGCCATGCCTGAAACCCTGGATGTCTCAGGTACTTGAGCCAATAAAGCGTGTTATTAAGGTAGTTTGAGTTATATTTCTGTCATTTTCTTATAACTAGAAGTGTCCCAACTATAACAAACACTAACTGCCTCACCCCATCTTCTTGAACCCTTCACCTTCTCTGGATATTCTACTTTCCCAGGCCTCTCTGGTTTCTACTTCTTTTGTCGCCAGCACAGCTTCCCACCTCTGAGCAAACCAACCAAAAAGGATCCCTCCTCCAGCGGGTCCAGGCTAAATTACAGGACCCTTCTGAGTCACTACTCAGAGCAGCCTTCAGAGGCAGCCTCACGCAGCCCCCCAACTGGGTGCGGGCATCGCCACCCCCGCCACACGCCCCTGAGTGCCGTCGTCCTCTTTCCCTTGCCTACCACTGCCAAGGTGCTATTTCCAAGCTTTGATGGTAAAGCTGTGGATGCCTTTCAGATCTGGAAAAGCAGCCCTGACTGGTGTGGCTCAGTGGGTTGGGTGTTGTCCTGAAGGCTGAAAGGTCGCTGGTCTGATTCCCTGTCAGGGCATATGCCTGGGTTGAGGGCCAGGTTCCCAGTTGGGGGCCTGCAAGAGGCAGCTGATTGATGTTTCTCTTGCACTTCTTTCTCCCTCCCTTCCCATCTCCAAAAATAAATAAAATCTTTGAAAAAAATATCTGGCAAAGCAGGTCTAAGCATTCCACTTACTTGACAGCACTGCTCAGCATGTTCTCACATGCAAACGGGTGGGGTGTTCCACATAAAGTCACCGAGTTGAAGGTGGACAGCACAAGTGAGGCAAGGCCATCAAACAGAACTATGCTGCTAGTTACACATGTAGACATAAATCTGTGTACACATCAAACATAAAATACACGTTCTGTATAATAACATCTGTATAAACCTTGCAGAGTGTAACCAGTCGGGGCAGAGCAGTGCCTACACATCAGAGGGGTGTGCCCTGTTCTGAGAACACCTGATACGCCAAAGCCCAGTCTTACAAAAAAGGTACAATAAGGGGCAAACACTCACACTACAAAAAGATTCTTCACCTGATAAAAGGATTTACTACAAGGTCCCACTAAAATGCCTGGGCTCCACTGCATTTAGAATAGGACTTGATTTGTATAAGGCTTTACAGGCAGGGTCAACTGCATAAATCAAGAAACCACAGTTGAACTGAAATTTCTGTTGGTGTGTATAATGTGATGAACAAAACAAGGTAATTTTATTTGTATCACTATCATTGATTTTCCGTGTGGGATAAAGATGACAGCACCAAATGTCATCATATCAGTTGAGGTAGTCATCTGATTCAAGGACAAGCAAGGCATTTCCTAACAGGGTTTTACTGTAAAATGGGGTATTTACTGTCACTGCAAAAAAAACCCCAAAAAACAAAAAACAAAGTAATACCCCCACTTTCTTAATCCATATAAAGTTTTTTCTTAAAAATTTTAAATTGCTTTTAGAGAGGAAGGGAGAGAGAGAGAAACATTGATTTTTGTTGTGCCACTTATTTATGCATTCATTGGTTGATTCTTATACGTGCCCTGACAGGGGATCGAACCTACAACCTTGGCATATCATGATGACACTAACCAACTGAGCTACCCGGCCAGAGCCATAATAAAGTTTTAAAAGACTGAATAGTAATAATAATTGCAGGTAATATTTTGTAGTTATTACTACATAGGTTTCTAAATTTTTGACAGCTATTAACTCATTTCATCCTCTCAATAACTTCATGTGTAGCTACTATTATTATCTCTGCTTTATAGATGGGTAAAGGGGTTACACTGCCCAAGGTCAGGAGGCTGCAACTGGCAGGGCTGAGACAAAAATGCAGTAGTCTGGATCCAGGGGCCATGGTCTTAACCCATAATATGCTGTCCCCTTGATCTGGCAGTCACGTGCAGGACTGCAAACAATAGAGGGGAGAGGTGTGGAAATGGATGCTCCTAAGTCTATTGCCAACAAGTTCAGTCACATGGTGCTGAGGACCTGTACTAGGCAGTGAAACAGGGGGACAAAAAAAAGAACTCCCTGGCTGGTGTGGCTCAGTGGGTTGGGTATCAGCCTGCTAACTGAAAGGTCGTTGGTTTGATTCCCAGTCAGGGCACATGCCTGGGTTGCAGGTCGGGTCCCCAGTAAGGGGCGTGTGAGAGGCAACCACACATTGATGTTGCTCTCCCTCTTTCTACCTCCCTTACCCTCTCTCTAAAAATAAATAAAATCTTTTAGAGAGAGCAAGAGAGAGAGCGAGAGCGAGAGCGAGAGAGAGAAATAGACAGACAGACACACAGACAGATACACTGCCTGGGCTCAAATTTTGCCTTTGTACCTACCAGATGTGATCTTGAACATGCTACTTCACCTCTCTGTATTTCTGTAACTATAAAGCTGGTATAACATACTACCTAACTCCCAGGGCTTTACTGCATATTAAATGAGCGCTTACAACCATGCCTGGCATGTAGAAGATACTACTAAATGTTAGTTCCTGTCCTTACCATTTAGGTCCAAAGCCTTGGTCTCCCCTCCCTCACCTCAGTTATTATATACTTTCTTTATCATTTCCCTATTATTGAGATAATTTATTATTATTTCTGGTATGTTCTCTTTTTTTAAGATTTTATTTATTTATTTTTAGAGAGAGGGGAAGGGAGAAAGAAGGAGAGAAACATCGATGTGCAAGAGATACATCATGTAGTTGCCTCTTGCATGTCCCCACGTGGGGACTTGGTCCACAACCCAGGCACATGCTCTGACTGGGAATCAAACCAGCATCCTTTCAGTTCACAGGCTGGCACTCACTCCACTGAGTCACACCAGCCAGGGAATCCTGCTATGTTCTAAAAAGAATTTAAGGTAGATAAGTTTTAGCTATTATTTTAGTAGTACAATCATATTACAGAAAATCTGGAACAGAGAAAATCAAGTATTATACTTTTAGGAGTCATCCTGCCGCTGCTGTGAAATGCTTAAAGTGAACTGCAGGCACGAATTGATAGCCATCACATTAAAGCTACGTAAGAGGACCATCGGTGAAGAAAGGACTATAGAACACACATTAGTCAACGGACACTCACAAAACAGTCATAACTTTTCATTTTGAAAATCTGGAAGGTTAGAAGGGCAGTACAATGAATATCAATATGCCCTTCACCTAGATTCACCAGTTGTTAACATTCTACCACATTTGCTTTCTCTTCTGTCTCTCTCTCCACACACACTTTATTTTGCTGAACTGTCAGAAAATTAAGTTGTAGACATCATGTCATTGCATTCATAAATACCTCAGCTTTTATCTCCTAAGAGTGAGGACATTATCCTGTATAACCATAATACCACACATATCATACCCAGGGAATTTCATGGTTGTAATATACGATCAATTATCTAATACACAGTCTATATTTATATTTTTCCAATTGTCCTAAAAATGATATTTTTTCAATTTAGGATTCAATCAAGGATCATAAATGCATTTAAACTGTTATTTTTCCTTTAATTTAGGACAGCCCCCACCCCTTGCCTTTTTATATCTTTTATAGCACTGACATTTTTTGAAGAGTCTAGGCAGTTTTACAATCTGGATTTGTGTGTTTGCTCAGGATTCAGTTCAGGTGAAATATTTTTGCAAAAGTGCTACATAATTGATATTTTATACTTCACACTACAACACACAGTTACATAATGATAATCTGTTCCATTCTTGGTGTTGCTACATTTGATCATTTGGTTAAAAGTGATATCCACCCAAATCTTTTCATTGTAAAGGAATTCTTTTTCTCTGTGTAATAAGTAATCTGAGAGGGATCCTTTGAGTCCTTGTGAATATCTTGTTCCCCAACAATCTTTTTATCCAGTGGTTATAGCATCTGCTGATAATCTGCCTGAATCGGTGATCACATTAGTATGCAAAATGGGCATTAGCAGTGTTTATGGTGTGGGTGAAACGAACCCTTACAAACCAAATATTATTTTTTCACTCACCTACATCATCATTTCATAACTGTAACAGCAGAACTATGTCAGAAGAACATCCACTTGACCCCACCTGACAGTGATTCACAACACCTATCTGTCTTACATTTCTCTGATCTCTGTCCACCTGAGCAAGCACATTAAGTAGAAACAAATATAAATGCACTGGTTTAAGCAGTGGGCAAGGAGATACCTGTCTATACAAGCAAGAGGTTGCCTAGTATTTAGAGTCCCCTTTCCTAGGGCAGATAAAATTCCACATCAAAAAAAGTCTATTTTTGCCCTGACCGGTGTGGCTCTGTTAGTTGGGCATCGTCCCACAAAACACAGGGTCGCTGGTTCCATTCCTGGTCAGGGCACATGCCTGGGTTACGGGTTTGGTCCCAGTTGGGGCATGTATAAGAGATAACTGACAGATGTCTCTCTTTCACATCAATGTTTCTCTCCCTCTCTTTCTCCCTCCCTTCTCCTTTTTCTAAAAAATAAAATAAAATAAAGTATATTAAAATTTTTTTTCTTTAAAGTCTACTTTTCCAAAGACAGTTCTATATTCAAGTCAGCTTCGGGCATCCCAAAGAAGGGAGAGAGGGGGACACAAAGTGTTCAGGCAGTAGACTCTTGGCACAGATTTTTTTTCTTGGCACAATTTTGAAAGATTCTTCAAAGCACACTAGGGTAATACCAAATCACATGTGCCAGCTGCTCCAGGCAGCTGCTTTGCCTGGCCCTGTGAATGTTACTTCCTCCTAGTCAACGGTTCTTTAGAGGCCAAACTCCATCCCCCGACCAGCTGTATTAGAATCCCTTGGGAAGCTGTTTCAGAAACAGATGCCCCAGTCCCACCTCTGACCAACCAAATCAGAGCCCTGCGGAGGGCTCTGGGAATGTGTGTTGACAAGCTCCCCAGGGGATCTCATCAGCAGCCAGGGTTTGGAATCCTTGCTTAGAGAAGACCCACTATAGCCTCCTAAATGGAACTGTCCCATAGTACACATATGGTAGACAGTAGTTAGTAACAGCGCCATTATGTGACAGCCACCCTGCCAATAACAAACGACGGACTCCCAGGGGTCTGGAATGACAGGAGAAGAGTTCAACCCAGAGGCTCTATTGAACCCCCCAATTTATAACCTATGAGAGGCTGAAAAAAAGTCACTGTACTTAAGAAGAGCTGCCAGATCCATGGTTCTCCAAATTTAGTCTCTACCTGAAGCATCTGAGAATATCAACCCCAAAGGTTCTTAGCCAGAGGTCTCCTGTGGGACACAGCAAAGTGTGTTTGCGGCCAATGCTCTAGGCGCTTCTGATGCAGGGAGTCTGAGGGCCACTCTTTGAGAGACCCTGGCCTCGATGCTGCTCTGCCCTTATCGATAAGCAGTCAAAGAGCCAACAGAATTGGATAAAGTTTCTTGGCCTACATTTGAGGTTACTTACCAAACCAAAGAAACAAAATCTGAGGTCACTGGGAAATGTTTTTGAGCAATTAGCCACACCGAGACATTCAGATGATATGAAACCTTTTACAAAAGGTACTAAGCTTCGCTCCAACATTCCATCCCACTGGAGGACTAAGGCAGGCTGAGCCAAGAGTGGGAGTCCAAGGTTTCCAGCACAAAGCCCCACTTCAGGTTCTATATTAGCAGTTTCCAGGGGGTAACATGGGCAGCAGGAATACGGGATCATCCCCTGGAGGGCACTTGCATCAAACAACATTTCTGACTTTATTAAGGTCCTGCCTGATTCTAGCTTCTCCCTCACACTGCGAGGGAGCAAGCTCCTGGCAATTCTTTCTCTCTGCCCCACCTTCTGCTGTTAGCCCAAGCCTTAGTCAAGATTAACATGGGTGCCTGTGGCCCCCGAAACAGAGATGATTTAGGCCAGTGGCAGCAGGGAACAAAGACAGTCCTAATTATGGAAAATGGGGCAGACAGAGAAGAGCTAGTCAGCTCCATGCCAAGTTGGCCTTTGGCTCACTGGGAATCAGAAGCATAGCTGGCAGACTGTAACAAGGGTGCAGGTTGTCAGAACAGCAGCATGGGCTCTCACTTGGTGCCAGAGGTCATAGTGACATATCCTTTCCTTCCATGGCCCAGGTAGCTCTCTACCCCCAAACACCAGGCAAAACAAGTCATCCTCATGGTACAAATGGGGTGTAGTACTACCAGGAAAGATCCCTCTGCAGACGTCCAAACACACCTGCGAGTTCCCAAAGCCAACCAAACTCATGACAATAAAACCACACCAGCCAGCTCTTGGGGATCTTACCTGACTGGAACACATATCTGGCCAAGCCCTGCATTAGTTCTGCTGGCCATGTTGGGGGGGCAGACTCCCCTGTCTCTCTCTTCAGACGAAATGTCAACTCAAAGCCAAAACCACTAGGTCCGTCTATTCCTGTAAATCTGAAAGAAATAAAAAAGCAAATGTTTTTAGTTCAACTACCTTAGGAAAAAGAAAAACACTGCTTTAAAAGTCTAATTACAGTTCTCCCTTACTCTTGGTGGCCTTAGCATCCGAACCCCCTAGTCAGATGAATCTCCCAGTGTGTGAACCTTGAGGGGAGAAAGGACCTCAACAGCCTGGAAGGAACCAGAACTCAAGCCTCACCCCCTAGCCAGTAATAGTACTTGTGTATGACCTTGGCCCAGCCAATCAAATTCCCCTGCTGGCACTCTGAATTACGAGTTTCACATTTTGTGGCTCTGGAACATTCCTTTCTGTGTGACTGAGGGTCCATTACTGAAAATCTTCTTATTCATGCTCCATATTCTTTCAAGTTGTTAATAAGTACCTACTAAGTTTGCAAAGGATACAAGTCCTGCTCTATACTCTGTGAGGGTGAGAGCCTTTCTCTGCTCCTACCCACCCTGGTCCACAAGGGTGCAAGCCTTGGGCTGGACTGTCTGGCCTCCAAACTCAGCATTTGCAGACAGGTCCCAGGGCAGATTCCAAATATTGGGAGGGCCTGTATTCCTCCTGAAACCCAGCATCCCATGTGCACTAATCAAGTAGCACATGTGATTCCTGAAGTCTGGCACCCCGTGTGCACTCTTCAATCACTGGAAACTTAAGGTAGCAAGGTTTGCCCTTCCTTCCCATCCCCAGGCTGCCCAGAATGATAAGAGTTCCTGCCTCTGTAGCCACACTCATCACAGTGACAATGAGGCAAAGAATGCCTGCCTCCCTGTTTTCTAGGCAATGCTCAGGAGCCCCGTCTCAAGAGAGGTCCCTGGAATGGACTTCTGCCAGAGAGGGAAATGATATGGATTAGAGGGCAAGAACTGGTTAGGGGATGGCACGCCTCCCCAGGTGAGAAAAGCGCCAGGGAGAGCTCCTGAGAGTGCAGGAGGCCTGCCAGCACGGGAGGGGTTAAAAGTTAAACTACGTTCATGATATAATTTTCAGTAATTATATCTTGTACAAACATGAGCCGCAATGATTATACACATGTAAGCGCCTCAGCATACAAATACAAACCATAAACGAAGATGACAGCCCATACCTCCCTGCCAGCCAAGCTACTAGAACAGGCAGTCAGAAGGGAAAATTCTGAAGGGATGGCGACCTAGTCAATGCCCACCCTGGAATTCCACGTATCATCTTTCCTTCTTCTGTATCCTCCTCCTCCTCCTCTTCATCACCAACCCCAAGAGGCCAGGCCCAGAGACTAAACAGAAAGATACTCAAAGTCTCAGAAGCTCTGACACCAGTCCTCGCCCTGCTGCGTACCTGGGTGAACTCAGGCTTCCTGCACTCGCCGTGGTGGGGAGGCCGCCTCTCATAGCTAAGCTCTCTAAAGCACTGAAAAGGAATCCATCCTTAAAGTCACCATAATCCTACCCAACTATATTCGAAGGAAGCATCCACAGTTTGTACTTCCTCTGAGCATCTAACAATGTGGGAATCAAAATCCATTTTATGACACACACCTAGAATTTTGGAGACCACGCTAGAAGATGCTTGGCAGGACACAGTGTAATAAGCTACTGTCTTTCCTTGCTGAACTTCCCTGTTTTGGGGCAATTCCATGCAGGCAGGTTGACAGAATACCTAAGCAAACCAAGGCTAGAAGACCTGTCTCCCTGAGCTGCAGTTATGATAGGAGAGTGAAAACCTGGGGAAAAGCAAGGCTGGCTGGGAGTTAAAACTCTACAAAAGGAGACAGGTCACTAGGTCAAAGGGAAGATTTCAAGCAGCCACCAATTAGAGGCAGCTTTGTACAATGTATTAGGCTATTACTCTAGGGCTTTCATCTTGGGCCAAGATAAATACATGATTTCTAACCACAAAAACTTGAGAAACACACTAAAAGAAACATGTTCCTCAGGATGCACAATGGGGGGAACCCTTGGATGCAGAGAGAAAAAAATCATACGCATCCAAGCAGCACCACCTCTCTAAGAAGGATTGTGCACACATGTACATGCATGTATGGGTGTGCACACATGCACATGCACGTGTATACCATCTGCCTCCACACAGGGTGCTTTCTGGGCCAGCTCTGTGGTGGGCAGGCCGGCCCTCACAGGACTAGCTGGGAGGGACAGGCCCAGCCAGATGGTCTCCACCTGCGTTTGATTACCACCCACCGGGCTGGCTGGACAAAACCTCTAAACATAAGTTTGGAAAGGCCCAGACTCAGGATAAACACACAACCTGGAGCCTGTCAGGTCTCTTTTTCAAAGTGGACTTCCCAGGCAATAGCCAAGTGACAGGATCATTCAGTCTTTACGGTCCCCTGTAGGGGCCTGGCTTGGTCTGGACTTCCTCAGCAGGAGAGCTTCTCCAGCCAAAGCGTTTTTGTCTGACCAGAGGATGAAGCCCCTCCTAGGGAGCAGCTGTCTCTCTCCCATCTTCCAAGAAAGGAAAACGTGAGAGGAAATTGGCCTGTGTGGCAGAAGGGGGATCTGGGTCAGAGCAAAGAAATTTTTTTAACACAGGAGCTGCTAAAATACTGGCTGGTGGAAAAGGGGGCCAATGGGGTTTCTTCCAACAGGAATTAAAAAAAAAAATTACAAATTCTCCCAGCCTGGTAGGGAGGGAGTAAGGGGCTCTAACTGTCTTATTGCAGAAGGATGAATGAGATGGCCTCTCAAAATTGTTTCCAGCTTAACAACTTCTGACCCTGCTCACTGTGGTACCCCGAGGAGAGGCTGGCTTTGTCCCAGCAGTTTGGTGAGCCTAGGAATGGCTGTGCCAGCCTTAAGAGTAACATGACAGGAAGAACACGTGCCTAAAGTCCTAGGCGCAGTTGCCTGACCCATGGAACTGCCCAAAGGTTTGTATCAAAGCATCTGACTAAGAATGTATCACTCAGCCTCCAAGAGTCCAAAATGATCACTAACTTCAGGCAGAAGATGAATAGAAAAGATTTTTCTGGAGAAAACACAACAGCTGGGGTAGGCAGAAAGGGCTGACCTAAAAGTTGGCATCTCATGCTCAACACCACTGATTATTAGAGAAATTCAAATCAAAACCACAATGAGGTACCATTTCTCACACTCTAAAATGGCTAAAATAAAAGACGATAATAAATGTTGACGAGGCTGTAAAGAAAATTAAAACACTCATACACTGCTGGTGGGAATGTAAAATGGTGGAGCTGCTTTGTAAAACAGTTGGGCAGGACCTCAAAAAGTTAAACACAGAGTTACCATATGACCCAACAGTTCCACTCCTAGGTACACACCCAAGGGCACTGAAAATGTATGTTCATGCAAAAGCTTGTACACTAATGTTCCAAGTAGAAGTATTCATAAGAGCTATGAAGTGGAAGCAACCCAATGTCATCAGTGGATAACTGGATAAATAAAATGTAGTATATTCACACAATGGAATAAAAAGGAATGATGTGCTGACACATGCTACAACATGGATGAACCCTGAAAACATTCTAAGTGAATGACGCCAGACAGAAACAGCTACGTATTGTGTGATTCCATTTATATGGAATGTCTAGAATAGGCAAATGCACATAGACAGAAAGTAGATTTGTGGTTTCCAAGGCCTAGGGGAGGAAAGAATGGGGAGTGACTGCTAACGGGTACAGAGTTTCTTTTGGGGGTGATGAAAATGTTCTGGAATTAAATAGTGATGATGTCTGTACAACCTTGCGCATATACTAAAAAACACTAAACTGTACACTTTAAATCAGTGAATTTCATGGTATGTGGATTATATCTTAAAAAAAAAAAAAGTTGGCATCTCAGGGACACCTAAATGCTAGGAGATGCAAGGCCCACCATACCGAGTCAGCAGGTCTTTACCTGGTCCTATCTATTAATAACCACTATGATAAACTACGAACACCTACTAAGTTTGAGGCCTTGGACTAAGCACTTTTCTTATGTCATAGTGTTTAATTCTCCAACAAGTCTATGACTCAGCCATTTAACTAATATATGGAAAAAAAAAATCTGAGCCCTGGTTGGTGTGGTTCAATGGATTGAGCGTCAGCCTGCGAACCAAACGGTGGCGGGTTCAATTCCCAATCAGTGCATGTGCCTGGGTTGTGGGCCAGGTCCCCAGTTGGGGGCATGCAAGAGGCAACCACACTTTGATGTTTCTCTCCCTCTCTGCCTTTCTCTAAAAATAAATAAAATCTTTTTAAAAAATAAAAAAAATAAAAAATTAGCTATTCAAAAAAGAGCTTTAAAAAAATTTTAAGTTTAAGTTATATTCCATAAATCACGTGGCGAGCAAGTGATGGAACCTAAACTTGAGGTCTGCCTGATTCCAAAGCCCATCTTCTTATTACTGAATGACCACAGGTAACATATTTAACCTCTCTGTGCCTCAGTTTCCTCATCTATAAAATGGAGATAATAATAGTAACAATAACTATTTCAGAGTTATTATGTGGATTAAATGTTTTAAAACTGGAACACTATAACCATTATATCACTAAGTGAAAGAAGCCAGTTACAAAAGATCACATATTGTATGATCCCATTTATATGACATAATAAATAATATATAATATAAATTTTATATTCATCATACAAAGTGTTCAGAATAGGCAAACCTACAGAGACAAAGTAGATTTTACGCTGCCTAGGGCTGAAAGACTGCAGACAAGCGTAGGGTGCCTGCTAATGGGTAAGGTTTTTTTCTTTTAGGGTAACGAAAAAGTTCTAAAATTAAATTATGGTGATGGTTATATAACTATGAATATACTAAAAACCACTAAAGTGTATACTTTAATGTTAGAAGTAAGGGGAGAATGCTGAAAGTAGGGGGGAGCAGGGCAGAGGGGGATAAAGGAGAAAAAAACTGGACAACTGTAATAGCATAATCAATAAAGTATACTTAAAAAATAAAGACAACACAAAAAAATAAATTGTATACTTTAAGTGGGTGACTGCATAATACGTGAATTATATCTCAATAAAGTTGTTTTTTCAAAGATTTTTAAAATTTATTTTTAGAGAGGTGGGGAGGGAGAAAGAAAGGGAGAAAAACATCGATGTGAAAGAAAAACATTGACTGGCTGCCTCTCACATGCACCCTGACGGGGGGACCAAACCCGAAACCCAGGCATGTGCCCTGACCAAGAACAGAATCGGCGACCCTTGGCTTTGTGGGATGAAGCCCAGCCAACTGAGCCACACCAGTCAGGGCTAACACTGTTTTTTAAAATTGTGGGGAAACATACAGTGGGGAAAAGCTAAAGACTCATAGTAAAAAAAAATTTTTTAAAAATCACAAACTATAAATATAGGCACAGATATAGAGACATCCACTTTAAGCACACAACGAGATGTTCAACCTCACTCATAAGAGAGATACAACTTAAATATAAATTAAAAACAACAATGAGATACCATTCTTGTCTATCAGATTGGCAAAAATTAAAAAGTGTAATATCACACTTAATGGTGAGGCTGTGGGAAAAGGTGCATTCTCAAATGTTGCTGGTGGGGGTACAAATTAGTACAACCTTTTTGGAGGGGAAGTTAGTAATACCTAACAAAATTATATACATGTTTATTTTTGACCCAGCAATCCCACTTCTAAGAATTTGTAGTTATAAGATATTAGAAACAACACAAATGCCCATTCACAGGACAGTGGTTTAAAGAGTACAATGCAGCTATAAGAATAAGAAAGGGCTCCACAAACTGATATGGATACGAGAAAGTACAAAAAGCAAAAAGTACTATAGTATGCTACTTTTTGAGAAAGAAAGAATATTGGAAAATGTATATATATCTACTCAATTGTGCAAAAAGCAATATAGGAAAGATAAATCAGAAACTAGAAAGATTGGTTACCCACAGGTAGCAGGTGGGAATGAGGTGAAAAGGACTGCAGGACTAGCTATGTGCATGTGTGACATTTCTCTGAATATATATCCTGGTGCCTAACAGGTGTTTGATAAAAACTTAGTGAATGAGCTAACAGGCGCAGGCAGTAGCTGTTTCCATCAAGATCTAGCCTGATCCCAGAGGAAGGGCTCCTGCTGGCCTCCAGTTCCTCTGATACCCGGTAGAAGTACTCTTGGCATTCTTACAGTGTAGCTGGCCCACAAGCCTTACCCATCTCACTCACAAATGTGACCACGCACCTATTTTTTTAAGATGTGTCTGCCCACTGTAAATCCATAGCTAAGGATACTGCAACATAGTGGAGATGCCAGGCAAGTACTCTCGGCACTGTATGATCATACCCAGCTGGGCTCTGGGCTGAAAAAGCACCCTACAGCGGACAGAAAGGTGATAGCCAGCCCAAGTGTTCAGGGCTCTTTTACTCTCCGCCCCAAAAGTAGCAAATATCCAGCAACCATCAGGAGAACTGGGCAGATCAGTTCTTTGTCCTGGGAGTGGTCTTCCCTTCAACCAGCTCTTCTCCTTAGGAAGTAGGTTCAGATCCCTCCCTTACTGGGTTGGATATTCTCTCCCAGAAGAATGGAGCCTCTAGGTCTTGTCACAGGGGACAGGCTTGCAGATTTTTTCCTTCCGTGACCTTCCTCCAAGTGCACATCCATACCCCATGCATGTCTCTAGTATGCATAGAGCAAAATCTAGCCTTAGCCCCAGCTGAACCCACAGATCACAGACAGAACTAAACCAAAGAATCCCAGCAGCTCTGGGGCTCTGCATGGTAGGAGCCTTTCTCCACCCCTGCCTCTCAGAGCAGTGCCAAGCAAGCAAGTCCAAGGGCCACTATTCCAAATTCCAGCACATTCTTGGAGCACCAGCTGTCTTTACTATTTGCACCAAGTTTCTCAAGGTCAATATGCTCCAGTCTTCAGTGGCTGCCCCAAGCCTGAAGATGCCCTGAGATTAGTCACTGCTCTGCCCCTTACAATATGTAGAGAATAAAGAGCTGCCTCGCAAAGGAAGGGCACCACCTGAAACCATTTCACTAGAAAAAATAGAATGTGAGCATTGTCCAGTGCATGGCCAGAGGGACAAAAGCCAGAGCCCCACCTTCTCCAGCGTCCATCCCTGTTATCTCCCTTCCACACACAGTCTCCCCAGGTAATCCCATAAAATGGCTTTAGGCATCATGCCTTTGTTGAGGGTCCCCGAGCAAAGAACCAAACCAGACCAGACATCTCAAACTCAGATTAAGCAAATCTGAACTCAGTATCTTCCCAAACTGATCCTTCTCCATTTTTCCTTAACTGAAGAGAAATACCACTGTGGCAGCCTGGATAACACCTCCCCAATGATGTCCACATTCTAATCCCTGGAACTTGTAAATGTTACCTTCATGGCAAAAGGGACTTTGCAGATATGATTAACGTAAAGATCTTTAAAAAGATTTTTGTAATCCTCACCCCAGGATATGTTTATTGATTTTAGAGAGAGAGGAAGGGAGGGAGGAAGGATGAGGAGAGACAGACAGACAGACAGACAGACAGAGAGGGAGAGCAAAACATCGATTGGTTGCCTCCCGTATGTGCCCTGACTGGGGATCAAACCCACAACTTTTGGTGTGAGGGATGATGCTCCCACCAACAAAGCCACCTAGCCAGTGCAAATTAAAGCTCTTGAGATGGGGAGATTATGCTAGATTATTTGGATGAGCTCCTTCAAACTACAGAGTCCTTAAAAGTGGAAGAGAGAGGTAGAAGAGTAGGTCAGAGAGATGTGATATGAGGGCTTGGCCCGCCCTTGCTGGCTTTGAAGATGGAGGAAGGGGCATGAGCCAAGGAATGTGCGCAGCCTTGAGAAAATGGAAAAGGCAAGGAAACTGATTCTCCCTTAGAGCTTCCAGAATAGAAGGCAGCCTGACTGACACCCTGACTTTAGCCCGATGAGACCCATGTCAGACTTCTGACCTCCAGAACTGCGTAAGATAATAAAGGTGTGTTGCTTTAAGCCACTCAATGTGTGGTCATTTATTATAGCAGCAATACAGAACTAATATAGCCATCAAGCCAGAATCCTGGGACTCACCCTCCAGTCCTGCCTTGTCCCCTGTGCAGCCGAGAAGTCAGTCACGGAATTCTCAACTCCCCTCTGCCCTCCTCAGCAGCTCTCAAATCGGTCCTCTCCGTCCTAACTGCCACACCATGGGTTAGCCTCCTGCATCCCTCACTGGGATGGCCAACGCTGATCTCCTGCCTCTGGCCCTATTTACTTCTTTACTCTGATGTTTCCAAAATGGGAATACACCTCTCCCTTGCTTAAAAATCCCCCAAAGCTCACCCCCAGTGAACTTCCAGGATAAAGCCCGGACTTTCCAGCAACTCTTACAACAAACTGGGTTCCACTCACCTCCTCTGCTTCACGCTCTAAGCACCCGGCCCAAGGAATGGAATACTAGATCTCAGGTCATGCTAATGACTTCCTCACCTCTGAGGCTGCACCGGCTGTTCCCTTTTTCTTTGCCCCCTGCTAATCTTCAGGAAGGCTCAGGTGTTACCCACCCTCTGCGCTGGGTGCCTGAGCTGAATATCTTTTGTTTGTGCTTCCTGATCCATCCCCATCACAGCAGACAGATCCTGAGGTGGCCCTCATGATCCCTGCCTCCCGGTGTTCATGCCTTTGTGGAAGCCTCTCTCCTTGAATGAGGACAGGACCTGTGATGTGCTTTGAATGTCATCCGAGGTGATGGAATAGTACTCCCATGGTTATGTTAGGTTCTATAAGACGATATGTTGCTAGCAGTCTCTATCTTTGCTGCTTGCTTTAGAAAAGCTTCCTTGACTTCTACAGCTGCAAGGAAAGGAATTCTGCCAACAACCTGAGGGAGTCTGGAAGCAAGTCCTTCCACAACAGAGCCTCAGATAAGAATGCAGTACAGCTGACACTGACTGCAGCCTTGGGAGACCCTGAGCAGAGGACCCAGCTAAGCTCTGCCTGGATTCCTGTTCTGAGCTGCTAAATTTGGTAATTTGTTATACAGCCAAAGAAAACCAACCCATCCACCTTGTTCTCGTCTTCCCTGTAAGGCTGACCTGTGTGCTGCTCCTGAGCCCTCTGTCTACCAAGTGGGTTCAGCCAGCAGGACCTCTGACAGGAAATCAGAGGGAGGGAGGAGACAGAGGTTAGAGCTCCCTCCCTATAAAAATGTCTGGGGTTGGCTGTGCCACTCAATGAAAGGGCACTGTGGACAGTCACTCTGGAGAAGGACGCTATACAATTCTTTGCTTCTAGGTTCTCGAATGTGCCACAATTTAGTGTCTAACATCGGCTATGGGGTGCCTGGCACCTAGATCAAGACTCTAAAACAAATATTTTAAAAGTGATCGATCTGCCCTGGCTGCTGTGGCTCAGCTGTTTGGAGCATTGTCCTGTAACCAAAGGGCTGTAGATCCAATCCCTAGTCGGGGTGCGTACAGGAGGCAACCCATTGATGTTTCTCTCTCAAAATGATGTTTATCTCTCTCTCTTCCTCTCTTTCTAAAAGCCATGATAAAATATCCTCAGGTGAGGATAAAGATAGATAGATAGACAGACAGACAGATAGACAGATGATAGATAAGTAAATAAAATTGATCGTTCCATCAGTTTATACAATAAAGAAATTACTATTCTCTTGGCTCGCAAATGTGAGTAAATTATTCATATTGGAATTTGTTTTCCCCATTAAGAGAGGACTGTAACTACCATCTACTACAATAATGGAAAATCATGAGTTTCTTGACCATTTTACTTGACCATGCTTTCTTGTTGGACATGAGGCTGCTTCTACAACTACACTCTTTTGGCACATATCTTTACGCATATTGTCCCCCGCCACCACCCCACATAATCCACATTTAGGAGTCCCATAATAAGAGATTTTATGTTGGTTTGTGAATACTCATGAAAGGAGCTGTTATCACTAGGATCTAGCTCTGTGTGTGTATGTGCATCATGATTTCATATGTTACTAACTTCATCCCCCTTTTTGGGGAGGGCCACCGGACTAGCAGGTCCAGAAAATGAGGTGGGCCAGAGGTGTCAGACCGTGTTTCTGATACTGACCTGCCTTTCCATCCTGAGGTCCCCCTATACCCACACCACTACCAACCCTGCGCTGTGACCCCCAGCCGACCACCATTTCCCAAACATGTTCCCTATCCTATGCCATGACTGCTGCTGGCCCCTCAGTCTGGAAGACTGTTCTAGACCAGTCTTACCTTCCCAAGTCCTCCTGTCAAAGCCCTTCTAATTACCACATCTTTAAATGAAAATATGCTCTTTTTCCACACCACTTTTTGTCAAAGCTGTTTTATCTCTAATGCAGTGCTTCATGTAGTCTCCCTTACATTTCAAGCAGGACCCTCTCACATTATACTGTAGACTCTTGTCATTCTTCTCCTTTGTAGTCTCCCAAAGTGATAAACATTGAACACAGAACAATGCCGGGCACTTAGCAGGCGCTCAGCAGCCAGTGATCGACTGACTACAGGTGACATGTACATACTGAGGCTGAATAAACGTTTACTAACTAGACTAAATCTGAGACCAGAGGCAAAGTTTTATAAGATTCAGAATGATGGGTAAGAGAAAAGGAGGTAAATGGCAGCCTGAGGTTATAGGCTGAAGGACTTGGGCAGAGTGGTGAGTTTGCCAGTAGTACAGAGAAACTGAGAAGTGAGGAAGGTAGACATCAGAGATTCTTAGTCCTGGACTCCTTGCATGCTTTGGAGGTCCCAGGGTGGACTTAGGGTAGACGACTGCTTAAAATTAGAGAAGAGTCTAGCAACAATGGCACGCATAGAGGCAGGAGAGGTCACCAGAGCTAACGCAAACCCCAATCCACCACTCTCTAGCTGATTCTTGGGCAAGTTAACTCCCATGTGTCCCGGTTTCCCTACATGTTAAACTGGGATAGGAACACTTACTTCACAGGGTGATTGGAGGGCTTTTCGTGGCATGGCACAGTGTCTAGTCCCCAGCCAGCACCCATACAAAACAGCTAGTATTCACCTTTCGTTTGTTTAGTTGGTGTCCCAGGACTCCGGGGAGCCACTAGAAACAGTTCCTGGTCATCGATTCTCTCTGAAAACCCCAACAGATGCCTCTAGCTTCCCTACTTGTGGACTCTGGAGCTTAATCAGCCCCATCCTTCAAGAGTTGCCCAGGTCTTTCAGCTTCGTCCAAGCTCCTGACCTTGGACTCCTCCCAGAACCCTTAAACAAGGCTTGAAACTCTGCCTGTCTGTTACCCTGCTTTGAGTGACAGCCATTACAAGAGAATTCAGTAAATAATTACTAACTAAACATTTGCAAAGATTATGTTTTTATTTTGAACAATTAGCAATTACTGATACTTCATTAGCAATTCTGAAATGGTGTTTGGTAACTACAAAAATACTATATACTAGATATAAAACTTTGTAAAATTCTTTTGGAAATATGTTTATGTGGTATTATTCTGACATAGCTAAGGTTTTTTTTTAACTTCCAGCTACCAAAATTAATATATTAATTTTGTATAATCTTAAAAAAAAGAAAGAACAAGGCATAATGGGGTTGGGAGGCTGGGGGAAAAGGTGAAGGGATTAAGAAGTACAAATTGCAGTTAAAAAATAGTCACAGGGATGTGAAGTTCAGCTCAGGGAATACAGTCAATAATACTGTAATAACTATGTATGGTGTCAGGTGGATACCAGACTTATCCGATCATTTTGTAAGTTATACAAATGTCTTACCACTATGCTGTACACCTGAAACTAATGTAATATTGAATGTCAAGTGTAATTGAAAAAAAATTTTAATTAAAAACAAGAAAGGAAAGAAGGAAAGAGGGAGGGAGGGAGGAGAAGGGAAAGAGAAGGAAGCCCATCAGCTGAGACTGCAAACTCACACTAAGCTGGGGGTCTAGTGAGGCTAGCATGCAGGGCAGTCACCTTTGAGTTTTAACTGTGAATAGTAGATGTTCTTTCCACTGCACGCCATCCAACCAGATTTGCATCTGCCTCACTCAAGTAGAGGTTTCCTGAGATCCCTTGCGGGGAGCGAAGGACCACATTCCCACAGCATTCCTCAGGTTTAAAAATAGTAAGTCCCAAGACTCATTCAGTTGAGAATCCAGCCAAACAAATTCACCTGGCTCCCAACACTTAGGTGGCTTAACTCTATCCCAGTGAGCAAAGAGGTTCCCAGACTGAGACACTAAATCGAACAAAAGCACAAAGCCCGGAGTAGCAGATCCTTTCTCCACAGGGTGGTGAAAACTAACAGTTCATTCTCCCTCACTGGAGACCTAGTTCTTCCGTCTATTCCCAACCACCACCAAACTGAAAGGTCGGTCAGTCCCCCAGGGGATTCCAAACCAGAATAGTGCTCTCTAGGAATTCTGGGACAACGAAAAGCCTGGTGCCTGGGTTTCTTGGCATCATTATGACAGCTGCAACACTTGGCTTTGGTTTAAAGCAACATCTATACAAAGATCTTTTAAAAAATAAAAAAGACAGGCTAGGTCAATGGCAGCAAGGTCAGAGTCTGATTTGGGAAGTAAGGTGCCATCTGTACACAAGTGTACAGCTTGGGGGCTTCCTAAACACCCAAGAGCAAGGCATTCTGCCCAAGGGCCTTTTGTCTACCCATTATCTTCCAGGACTCTGGGAAGCCAAATGCCTCAGAAGATTAAGACATGAGTGAAGGTAACGGGAAGAAACAAATCTTTTCAGCATCTCAGTTCCCCAAGGACTGTGCTTTTGTGTGTTCTGTACATGAGCACATCATGTCACAGCTGAACAAGTACTAAATGGTAATAATATTCCTGTTGCTGTCCAAAAAGATAATCAGGCTGAGACATTCAATGACAAGCAAGATAAGACAGTATTAAAAAGCAATGAGCCTTCCTCTCAGTCACTATCAAAGTCAGATTCAAATAGCTTAATGGCATTCCTTTGAGCCACTTTAGCTGCTGTTTCCCTTTTAGGGATATAAAACCACCACTCGACTCCGTTCTCTTGCTGTTGTACCAGTGCTGAGGTGCCACACTGCTGCAAAAGTTTCCTGAAGCTCCACTCCTGCCCCACATCACATCATCCCTTTGCTTCCCTCCTCAGTCAACAGATAATTTGTTAAATGTCACAATCTTTCCAGCGCCTTCAAACTCTCCAGCCTCCAGCCTCATCTTGCTCCACACTTCTCTCTCACCAAGCCCCAAACTTGCTGGCCTTCTTTCTGTTCCTTGGACCCCTCCCTACCTCAGGGACTTTGTACTAGCTATTTTCACTAACTACAATCTTCACATGGTTGAGTGACCAGAGCAGTGTACTACTTCAGGGAGTACCTATGGCACAGAAAGCCACTGGGAGGTTCTGAGCAGAGAAGTGATATGCATAAGATGCTGTGAACGCTGTCCCCAAGCCACAGGGTTAGCACAGAACTAGGAGACCCACAATGCTCCTGCAAAGCTCCAATGCCAAAGGCTCCCTGCTCAGTTACTGTCTTCGTTCTGAGCCCTTTCTATGTGCAAAACTCCTGGCTACAAGAATGAGAAATTGCCACACTAGCTTACAGAGGGTGGGAGCATAATTGCCAGCATATCTATGACCCAATATATTGGAAAAGTTACAGCAAGAAGGAGAAGGGGTTGGGATAAGCTACCTGTCATCTGTCAGTTTCCATTATGTTTCTTCCTCTAACCACCAAGTTTTTCAGAAGCATTTAGGAGTCAAATCCATCAGAGGCAGAAAGCACAGGTAGCCTGCTTGACCCCTGGGATCAGGAGCCTGGGGCAGGCCCTATCGTCTACTGCTGGCCCCTCCCCAGGCATGGCTCTTGACTGCCTGACCTCATGTTGAAAAGCCTGAGATCAGAGTAAGGGAACCTGGTGGTCGGAAGCAGGGGTCCAAGCGCCCTCAGGGTCAGCTCTGGAAAAATAAAACATCTCCTTGATTTGCCTTCTTGTTGACAAAGCTGATTCTATGACCCAGAACTCAAGAAGCCTGAATAACATGGGAGAGAGTAGTAAGGTAAGGGATCTTTTAAGGTCTTTCGCTTTTACTAACATTCCAGTAAAGGGCCTGGAATCCAGTGAATCATATTTCTCTGAGAAGCTCCTATAGACCCGTATTCCTCACTGACAAATGGACAACTGGCCTACCCCCAAACATAGTGCTGACCATGGTTTGGTTCTGAGCCTCAGGACTTCTGCTCACAGAGAGCCCTCCACCAGGCCTCTAGGCATGGACTGCAGAAAAGGAGGCACGGAGGTTCTGCCCGGTGACCTATGGCCCCGAGGCTGTATGAGGCCTACCTCCCCACAGTGTTTTCCAGCTAAAGGACGCTTTCGCCAAAAAGACTGGAAGCTCCATGAAGTCCAGGACAGGAGCATGCTGTACCTTACTATATACCTCATGCCCAGAACTTTCCCAACAATGACTATCTCTGTAATGACTGAACGGCTGACCCTCCAAACGAAGAAGAGAAGCCAGTGACTAACGCTGGATGGGAACCAAGTGTACCCCCCAACATCCAGTAGACGCAGTGCCAGGAGAGGACAGTGGGTCACCCCTTTTCCTAGATCCACTGACCACATCCTCCTGCAAACATAGCGTATGAGTACATTATTTGATTCCTATTTATGGCAGAAAGCCTCACAAGCCCTAAATGGTAGCCATTTATTTCAGGCATTTGCCTGAAATGTATCTCACCCATATCTTGGCATCTGTGCTTATACCAGTGACCCTTCTGTATATATTGGGTACTAGGAGCCTGGGGCACTTGGTAAATCCAGTCTCACGTTGTCTGTATCCACACACCCAAGAAAGGGAGCAAAACAGAGGCTCATGGTGTTCACTTCCAGGTGACAGTGACCACCACATCTAAACACTGATCACCTTTCTAATGGGGAAATCAACAATAGGAACAACACACAGCCTTGGAACTACCACTATTAGGGCATGGTAATCTGTAGTTAAAGAATCAAGATATTAACTGAGAGGTCGGCAGCCAGCACAATTGGTACACACACTATCTAAACTGCTCTTCACTTCAATGAGAAGTCAAAAAAAAAAAAAAAAGAATGTAGTTAATGCAACACGGCAATGCGTAGGAGCCGTCTTCCCGAACAAATGTGCTGTTTTCAGTATCTGGAAACCCTCGCAGCCATGGGCCAGCTGAATTTAGAAAACAGTGTTAGCCAAACAGTAGGGAAGCCCTGGAAGATGTTAAGTCCCAAACTGAGGGAACTCACACAAGATAGAAGCCCTACACACACACACCTGGGAAAGCATCACTCATGATTAACTGCTTATAGAAATCATCATGAGGACATATACAGGGTCACAAACAAAAGGCAATAGGATTAGGAATAATTTTTTTTAATCCTTCTCTGATTTCCAACATTTTTGATAAAATGGGTCAACTGTCTTTACAAATGAAAAAAAGCAAATTTATAACTGAAAAGTGACAACAATGATGGATAGAACAGGAAAAGTACGGGCCAGGAAAGTTTTGAATTTTGGAAAATCCTCTTGATCTGGTTCAACCAAGAGAGAGTCTGAAGTCTGGCTGGGAGCTCAAGGAGCCGGGTACTCATTTCTCATCTAAGGTGAGGTTAAGCTCAGTAGGGTCTGCAGTTGACAAGTTTGCACACCAGTCTTCCCATGGTCTGTACAGGAGGATACAATCCATCACGAACCTTGGGGATGAGGTCGTAGGCCTCAGGACCAGGACCAGCTATGGACTTTGTAGAAGATGCCACTGTTGGGGAAAAGGAGGTAGAGAACTCATGAGCCAGCCCAGGTTAAAACCAACAGAGACAGGGGAATTCAGATGTGGACCTAGCACCTACTCAGGGGAACCAACTCACTTAATGGTTTGAAAATGACCAAAAGGAAAATATGCCGGAAGACATAATTAGTCCCACTGTCTAAACTCATGATGTGAGAAAAAAACAAGTATATGTGGTCAGGGCTGGAGTGGGTGTGGGAGGAGCAGAGAAACAAAAACAAAGATATGCCACCAAAGAATAGATACAGGCAGCATGAAACGACATTCAGCATCTCATGGCATTAGGAAACTGCAAATTAATACAACAATAAGAGACCACTCCAAGCCTATTAAAATGGCTAAAATCCAAAAAATTGGCAATACCAAATGCTGGTGAGGACACAGAATGAGAGGAACTCATTCATTGCTGGTAGGAATGCAAAAGGTACAGTCACTTTGGAAGACAGTTCGGCAGTTTCTTATAAAGATAAACAAAATCTTATCACATGATCCAGTAATTTAGCCCTCATGAGTTGAAAACTTACGTCCACACAAAAACCTAGATATAAATGTTTAAGACAGCTTTATTCAAAACTGCCAAAAACTGGAACCAATTGAGATATCCTTCAATAAGTGAATGGATAAACTATAGTACACAATACAACAGAATATTATTCAGTGATGGAATGAGCTATCAAGCCCCACAAAGACATGGAGAAACCTTAAATGCATATTGCTTAGTGAAAGAAGTCAGACTGAAAAGGCTACTTACTGCATGATTCCAACTCTATGATATTTTGGAAAAGGAAAAACTAAAGAAAGTAAAACAATCAGTAGTTGCCAGGGGTTTGGGAGGAGGAAGGGATGAACAGGCAAAGCACAGCACATTTTAGGGTAGTGAAACTACTCTGTATGACGCTGTAACAGTGGATACAAAATATGTATTTGTCAAAACCCATAAAACTGCATAAGACAAAAAGCGAACCCTAATGTAGTGACGTTAGTTAATAAAAATGTATCAGTACGGGTCCATCAATTGTAACAAATGTACCACACTAAGGTAAGATATTAATAAGGGAAACGATAAGCAGAGAAGAGAAAGGATGTACGGGAACTCTTTATACTACCTATTCAATTTTCTGTAAACCTAAAATTGTTTTAAAAATAAAGTCTACTAATTTTAAAAACCATTACAGAAACTTTTTAAAAAATGATATGAAAATCTGCATTAATATAAGGACAGAAGGAAAAAATATCCTCTTCAGGGAGACAGGACATCTTTTTAACAGCACAAAAATCCTTAACATTGGCAATGCAGACACCTCAGCTAGACGGTGTGGGTACTGCATGCTTCTAAGTGGTCCTCATTTCTACCCCATCTCCCCACAGAGAATGATCAGACACTCCACACATCCTGGTCAAGACATGCTCTTGGGGCCTCACACGAAGCACACTGACCACGCAAGAAACAGAACCATGTGAACTTGACTTCTAAGTAGGAAGCACCACCTTTGTTCTTTAAGAGTTGCACACTTTCCTGGCCTTGACTGGAGAGAGAACACAGGATTCTGTCACCTACTCTCCAATTCTACCCTCTTGCCATTACCTAGCAGGACTCTTTCTTTTCCACAAAGTTGCTTCAATATCCAGCTCACATTTCCCCTACAGAGCACTTCCTACGTAACTAGTCACACTCCATTAATCCAAGATACCTTTGAACTTAGGTGCATAATTGTAATAGGGGTCCCCACCTCTAGCCCACTCTTTGCACACACAGGTAGAAGACAGGAAGGGGGAGGACTGCTGGAGCAGGACTGCCTGGGTTTACATAGCCCAGCCCCAGCTCCAGCACTCACTAACCAGGTATGTAAGTTCCTCAACATCTCTGTGCCTCAGCTTCCTCATAAAATAAGATTGATGATCCCCACCCCACAGAGCTGTTGTGAGGATTAAATGAGTTTATGTAAAAGCATTTAGAATAATGCTTGCACAGAGTAAGAGCTGTGTTTGCAATTATTACATTTAAAAAATTTTTTTATTTATTTTTAGAGAGGGGCAGGGAGGGAGGAAGAGAGGGAGAGAAACATCAATGTGTGCTTGCCTCTTGTGTGCCTCCCTACTGGGGACCTGGCCCACAATCCAGGCATGTGTCCCGACTGGGAATCGAACTGTCGGCCCTTTGGTTCGCAGGCCAGCACCCAAACCACCAAGCCACACCAGCCAGGGCTATTATTACATTTTTTAAAAGTCACACTGAAGACCACAGGGTGAGAGGAGACAGCTTCAAAGCCACAGAAATCAGACAAAACCAAAAGCTGCTCCCAGCCCCAATTCTCACTACCTTCTTTCTCAGGGGCTTTGCCATTTTTTACCAAGCAGATGTTGGGTTTTTCAGGAACAGGAATCAGGTATGACTTCCTATGGTCCCCTAACTCCAGTCTTCTCCAATGTTCTACCTGTATCGGGGACTTGACATAGCTTTGCTAGCAGGGTGTGCTGCAGAGCCCAGTGCTCTGTATCGGAGAGCTCGGCAGGCAGGGTTGTGAGCTGTGATGGTGTGTGCAGGGGTGAAAAGATCACTCCCCCAGTGCTCAGGTCAGAGGACAAGATCACTCCACATAGGTCTTAAGACCAGACATCAGAACTGAGGTACAGAAACAAAAATGTGGCTGACTGGGATACCACAGAGGCAGAACAGAGGAATGAGTTAGGAGTCAAGGCCAAAGACCAGAATCGGGACCTCTGAGTCAGAACGCTAAGCAAGGGAGATGTGGCGCACCCAGACCTAGACCATGGCAGGTGTGAAGACCAGCATTCAATATGGAAAAGCCATGATGGGAAAGATGGGAGCCTGGAAGGATGGGTTGAACAGGGAAGAATACTAGGACTGAGAGATGTGTGAGAAGACAAACACGCAAAGGCTTCCGAGTCTCTGCCTCTCTCTGCAGGAAGAAAAGGAGATCTCCCACTGCTGACCAGCCCAGGGCGCCAGTCTCATGTGACAGTCACTGCCCGACAGTCAGCCCTCTTGGACTTCTTTTAATAAAATTACTGACTAATACAGTATTATATTAGTTTTAGGAGCAAAACACAGTCTTTCAACATTTACATACTTTACAAAGCAGTCACCAAAATAAGCCTAGTAATCATCTCCTCTTGGGTTTTTTAAAGTGAATTAGCTGGGCCGGTTTGAGGAACCTCTTTCCAACTGTCCCCTTCCTGGTGAGGGACACTCAATCGAACGATTTGGAATCCCTACCCGACAGTGGAAGAGCTAATCCACGCTGCAAACGAAACTCTTTATAAAGGATGAAACTACATACCCACGCTGGGAGCCCCACAATGCCTTAGGTGTTCCTGTGGTTACAAAAGAAAATGCTCACCATTTCAAAATTCAGAGCTCTGGGGCCTGAAATCCAACCCAGAGTGGTGGTTTCAGCTTCAGAAAGAGCGTTCTAGCTCTGCTGCTGGCCCCCATTCACACCCTGGGCCATAACCAGGGGTGCCCCACTCTTTCTAGGTAGCCACAGTCCCCTTCCCTGAGCAGAGAGCAGTCACCACGTCACAGCAAAGGGCATCCTGACACTACACATCTCCAAGATGAAAAGCAGTGGGACCAAACCTTCAGGGAGGCCTGCCCTCCAGTGAGTCTACACAGCACTTCCTCAGCCTGCTGTGCCCAGCTGGGGGGTTGGGTGGGGACCTGCCATCTGTGTGTGTGGCTTATAGAGGCATTCCAGTTGTTAGCCTCAGGAGAGCTTTGGGATGAAAGCAAACTGCCCAACCGGAGGGGGAACCATGCTCCTGGGACAGGTGTGTTTCGGCAAGGATTTCCACTGGAAAAACCAGGAGATGAAATGGTACAAAAAAGTTCCTGCAAACTAAGCTTTGAAGAGGGAAAATTAGCATTTCCCATCTGTAGGGGACCAGGACCACACAAAACAACATGTGGAAAAGTTAATTTGTATCCAGTGTTTTAATAAATAACTCATTCCGTGCAGAGCCCAGCTGAGAGGGACCTGAAGGGAAAAGGAGGTTCTCCATCAACCCAGTACAGGCAGCCACAGAAAACCAGTCACCAGCAGTTCTAGCCCCTAAGGGGAACAAGAACAACTCCAAACTCCATGGACGTACCTGCTGAGAGGCCAGCGTTTGGCAGGGAGAGCCCACATCGCCATGACAGTGGAGGTGGTGTGGCCTCTCCCCTGCAGAGCAGCCAGCTTCGGGGCCGACAGCACACAGAAGCTGTCTCTGGAGCCAGCCCAAGGGGTACAGCGGATGACCTGCTCAGTGAAGTCTGCCTCAGGGAAGCCTGCCTGAGAGCACACTCTACGCCTACCCAGCCCTTGCTCGGTGGTTAGGCACTCCCCACACCCCCTGTAGCTTGGGTCCAGCCAGGCCTGCTGGCAGTGGCAGGGGCAGCCCAAATCCTCACAGAGAGCCACCTCTTCCACAGCCCCACAAATCTCTACATTCCAGTCCATAGCTGCCGGCCACAAAGGAAAGAGCCAGAGCTGCAGGCTTCCGACAGACACTTGGCAGCTGAGGCTCGCTGCCAAGTCCAGGCAAGAGCAACAGGACAGTCTCTGCTGCTGAAGTCAGTTGGGAGTAGCCTTAGGGTCCCTAGAAGAGCAGTCCATTCTCCCCTGTGGGTGCCCTGAGCTGAAACTTGTTCCATCTCTCCAACTTCAGAAACAGCCTCTTAAGGACCTTTTAATCCAAACAAGTGCTCTCTTGTCCAGTTTCCTTTCATGAATGTAAGTGGGGAAAAAATTTGGATGGAACTGGCCATCCCAGGGCTCATCCAGTTTACTCTTCACCCTTTTTAGGGCTACTAGGATGCGGCTCCCCTCCTGCCCCCAAAGCAAGTCTGCCAAGAGCAAGAAGACACGAAGGGAACCCTTGGGTTTCTGCTATCCCTATCCTGAACAAGCTGTGAGGAGAAGACCTTAATGGGAGGAGGTGCCCAGTAGACATTTAATAAATGCTGTTGACTAATTAAAATGGAAAGGTGACAGAAGCACAGTGGCTAAGAATACAGGTTCTGGGGTCACTAGACCTGGCTTCTAATTTACCACCTGTGCACTAAGTTCTCTAAGTCTAGATTTCTGTATCTATAGCAATAGATAAGAAGAATTCTTTATGTTATAAAATTACTATGAGGATAACATAAAATGACAACTTTATATTAAGAACTTGGCACTAACATGGAATATAATAAAAACTAAAAGAAAGTTTGCTTTTATTAACATCTTAAAGACAAGCAATGCCCCATACATTCCTATCTCCCCAATCATGACTGAGCGCATAGAACAGAGGGGTGTTTGGAGATCCTGCTGCTCTCCTGAACTTGCTAGATGGCCTTTGGCAGCCTGCTGGACTTCCCTCAACTGCACAATTAAAAGAGATGGGCTAGATCAGTGTTTTCTATTTAACTGTGACAACAGATAATTCTGAATCATACTTTTTAAGAAGGTTCCCTTTCCAATTCTCTTTCAGTTTTTCTAATCATGCCTAGGGTCAGGTTTTATTTGGCATTAGCATATCTTTTTAACACCTCTCTCATGCTTCTTGCTAGTCTCTTGAACAAAGAGAAGGGTGGCCTCAGGTTTAGAACCTGTGACAGGCCGCAGTATTAAGCTACAATTTAATAGCATTGGTTTGCTATCACTGTATCTATTTCCATAATTACCTAAGTTAGAATCTAATAGCATTGCTTTGTTATTACATATGTTTATTTCCATAATTGCCTTTAAATTATAGCAAGTGTTACTGGTTTCCATTTATAAATATAACAGTGACTTAACTTTTACAAAATTTGTTTATATCAGTTTTTAAAAGGAGGGTTAATTTAAAGAGAACATATAGAAGATAACATACAAGAGTTGGTAAAAACTGTGCAGAGAGCACTAGGCATTTTAGGAACACTGGGCTAAACAACGCTGAAAGCCTCTCTCAGTCCTAGCGGTGAAATGCTTGTGTCCTAAAGTCAGGTTGCAGATATCAGCCCAGGCCCTTCTTACAAGATTCCTCTTAAACTTCACCTCCTCCCTGGAGCTTCTTCAGATCCAGCAGCCTCACTAACAGTCACTGGCTCCCCTCTGTGCCCAGAATATATTCTACATCCATGGAGTGAAGCGCTGAGTACTCAGTACTATAGCCATTGCTCCGAGTTTACTTCCCCTCAAGAACATGAGCTCGAGACAGGAACTATATCTTGGCATTTTATTCCCAACATATCTATTATGATGTTCTGTATCTAGTACAAACAGGTGCTTGATGAATGTATGCTGAATAAATGAATCATTCTGTCCTTTTTTCACTGAATGAGAAGACAAAAAACAGTGGAAGAAGAACATTGCCAGAAATTCACTTGTTATAATTCCCATTTAACACCTCTTAGCACTTATGTTGGAAGGTGGAACACTCACCTTTCTGATCTCAGCTTCAAGCGCTATATTAAGTAAGAATCAGGCATCTGTTTCAAAGAGGCCTTGCCACATGAAATGTTTTGAAAAGCAAACTTTTCTTCAGGACTTACCAGGATTGAGAAGAGACTAGTCACACTAGTGCAAGGCCAATTACAAAGGTACTTTTAACTTCTGCAGTATATCCAAAAACTGGGTAAATTTCTAAGAACATTCCACCATGTCCTTCCAGTGGCAGGATATAATACCAGAAAACACTAGGTTTGAGTGGTGAGGGGAAAACCCAATGAAGGTCTCATTACTGTCATAAATGACATGAATATCAAAGTCCTTTAGAAATATAGAAATGACCCCAGCTGGTGTAGCTCAAATGGACTGAGCACTGGCCTGAGAACCAAAGCGTTGCCGGTTGGATTCCCCAGTCAGGGCACATGCCTGGGTTGCAGGTCAGGTCCCCAGTAGGGGGCACGTGAAAGGCAACCACACATTGATGGTTCTCTCCTTCTCTTTCTCCCTCCCTTCCCCCCTCTCTAAAAATAATAAAATAAATTAAAACTTTAAAAAAAAAAGAAAGAAATACAGAAATTACACATATGTACATGGGTACAAAAACAGTATGGAAGGCCCTCTTTCAAACTGAGGTTGCCCCTTCTGAAATATGAAGCTTTCTCAGTTACGTTATCCACATCATTTTGGGCCTTGAGTCGCCACCTGATAAGCAGGTAGACTGTAAGAATATTTAAGCCACATAGGAAATGATATTCTTTTACCTATTATAAATCTGTCAACAAAAAGGTACAGGCTAGCTGCACTAAATACACTCTGCAGGTTCTTATTAAGAGTATAAATTTAAATCCAGCAGTCCCTTCACTCCCTGCATCTGTTTGCTATTCTATCTCCACTAGTAATACTATAGTGCAGGGTCCCTGTTCAGCAGGACTAATGCCCAGTTCCCAAAGCCTTCTGCTGACACTGCAATGGATCCATTTAGAAGGTTGCAAAGGCAGATCCAGGCACTGCTTCTGACTCTTAATCAGTGAGGGGAGGAGGTCTGGGACTCTGAACTTAACAAGGGAAAAGAGGAAGTTGGGTTGGGCATGTGATCAGAGAGATGGTGTAGCCCAGTGGTTAACAGCTCAGATTTTGGACTCAGAAAGCTCAATTCAATCATAACTTTTACAGCCTAGATGTGTGACTTTAGGCAATTCATTTAAAGCCTCAAGGGACTCAGTTTCTTCACCTAGAAAATGGAGATAACAAATGAATCTGATAAAATTGTAAAGCATTTGACACAATGACATGAAAGATAGTAAGAAGTAAAACAAACAAAAAGAAAAAAAGGAAAAAGACTATTATCATCTTCATTATCGGCTCCACAATCAGCCTCTTACGCTGAGGCAGGGCAGGAAGAGCCTTACTGTTTTTTCAACCTATACACATTAAGCAGCCACCACCAAGATACTAAAAAGATGGTGTAAGAGGCAAAAAAAAAAAAGTATAGAAAGCAAAGTAGAGGATATGATAATTCAAACAGAATCAGCTCTTAATTAATCATGCTAATGAAGGGGAGGAAAGATGGTATTTAAAGAGCCCCTCCCTCAAAAGAGTACAGATGGAAATAAAATTTGTTTTTTAAAATTACAGACAGTAGCTTATTAGAATGGGTGATATCATTGTTTAAGAGGCAATAGAGCACAGTCGAAAGAGTATGGACTCTGAAGTCAAACTGCCAGTGTTAGAATCCTGGCTCCAACACTTCCACGCTGTGTGACCTTAAGCAAATTATAAACTCTCTTTGTGTCTCAGTTTCCTCATCTGTAAAATGGGGCAAATATTAGTACCTACACCAGCATTATACAGTTGTGATGAAAAAATAATTTGTGTGTGTGTGTGTGTGTGTGTGTGTATATATCAGAAGAAAGCCTGGTTCATAATCAATGCTCAATGAATGTTAGCTTTATTATCATTATTGTTGCTGTTGTTTGAACTGATTTACTACTAATTTTTTAAAAATTTATTGATTTGAGGGGGGGAGGGGAGGGACAGAGATAAACAAACATCAGGTCAATCATTTTGTTGTTCCACTTACTTATACATTCATTGGTTGATTCTTGTATGTGCCCTGACTAGGGATCAAGCCTGCTTCCCTGGCATATCGGAATAACACTTTAACCCAGAGGTCCCCAACTTTTTTCGCACCTGGGACCAGTTTCCAGGAAGATGGGTGGGAGGGTGGGACGTGGACAGGAGGCAGAGCATAGCCAGTTCCTACCGTGTCCAGTCCTACCTTCCAGTCTGCAGCCCAGCCCTGGGGTTGGGGACCCCTGCTCTAACCAACTGAGTTACCCGGCCAGGGCCTAGGCTGATTATGTTTAAGTTAATATTAAAATGTGTTTAAATTTGGTGATTATAGAGAGAAATAGGAGAGGCAAGTAGGATTTAGGAGTACACAAGGCACCAAATGGAAGAAAGACCAGGATAAAAAGTACTGTGGCTAATCTGAGCACAGATAACTGCAGGTTATGAGAAAGTAGGTAAGATGGACAGAGGGACAGAAACAGATATAGAGATGAACATATTCATGATAAAGCAAGTAGAGCGAAATGTTAACGGTAGAATCTAGGTACTGGGTATATAAGTGATCACTATAAAATTCTTCCAATTTTGCTTTATGTATAAAATTTTTCGTAATAAGCTAGCAGGGAAAAAAAGAAAGAAAATGAAAAGTATCAACACAAGTTCTGGGTCACAGTTATGCTACCTGTCCTCTGAGCTCGAACACCAAAGCAAACCTGGAAAAATCCGACAGCTTTAGAACTCCTGTTCATCATCAACACTTTCCTGCGCCAGAGAAACAGAGCTCAGGTGCTGACCTGGACCACGCTGGCACAAGCAGACACAGGCAGAGGACAGAAGCCCAGAAGTTCCACCTGAGAAGTGCCAACCCTACAGGACTAAGACGTCACCCCTGCTAAGGAAAAATCTCCAAAAAAAAGCTCAAGGCTAACGAACAGGCAGGTGAAGGGGGAAGCCAGGGGTGACACAAATGACACACACTCACTCATGGACTCTGTTGTCACCATAGAGATCGCTCAGGCCGAAGCTGATGTAGTGCCAGTGCTCAGGGATGTTGGCAGAAGGGCTCCCCACGTTCCTGTACATGCTAACATAGTCCAAGGGGTCTGGGCCGCCCAACCTGCAAAAGACAAAGCACGGGGGTGTCAGTGTGAGCCTGAAAGCAGACAGTGTGAAGCTAAGGGGCTCTGTCTTACAAACTTAAAGGGCCCCAAACTGGAGGAACCTAGGGTAAAAGATCAGTAAAAGGAGGCCACACTTCTCTGGGATAAGACCAAGAGCTGGGTGGCTAGAGGCTGCCCAGTCCCACAAGCATGACAGACTCCTTTCTCCTATCCCCAACGGGCAGGACCTCTTTTAGAAATAAAACAGACTGATGGTTGCCCCTTTTGCTTCCTCTTATTTCAAATTCCAATCCCAAATGGGGTTGGCAGGGATTATCTCTCTTCCATGGTGCCTGTAAACATTTCATGCTTCAAGGCAAGAGGTGCACCAACTGGCCTCTGTTGAAAGACCATCCTGAGCATCCCCAGTGGGCACTATTCCTGGAAGGAGAGGCTCAGCTCCACTCTAACCTCTTAGAGAGCTAATTCCTGAAAGACTACATTGTGTCCTATGTTAATTACAGTGTATTCTAAACAAACTCAGTGCTTCCCAGACTCATGCCCGCATCCCACAGACTAAAGCTGGTCTTAAAAAAAAAAAAAAAAAGATTTTATTTATTTATTTTTAGAGAGAGGGGAAGGGAAGGAGAGGGAGAAAAAGAGCAATGTGTGGTTGCCTCTCTCACGCCCCCTACTGGGGACCTGGCCCAAAACCCAGGCATGAGCCCTGACTGGGAATCGAACCAGCGACCCTTTGGGTCACAGGCTGGCACTCAATCCACCAAGCCACACCAGCCAGGGCTAAAGCTGGTCTTTTATCATGCAAGTGACAAAGCCCAAACTTAGGTTAGCTCAGCTCTGCACAGATAAAGAAACATAACTGCAGCAGAAGTCAGGTTGAGCCTGTGAGCGCCTAGATCTGGATGGTGACCCCATGAGACTGCCGTCTCAAAGGTAGAGCTGGGACATTAAATTATTTGAGGCCTCTGAGGATCACATTAAACTTCCCCCATAATTCCAACAGAGAGGCAGTTGAGGGAGAGATTCAGTCATTATCTCACTCTGAGGATTTAATTCAATAAGGGTTCCCTTTAGTAATTAATGCTCTTTTTAAAAAAATCCTGCTTTTCTTCAGAATGGATAGGAAACTGGTAGACTTGAGAAACAGACGAAATGGAAACCATCAGTGGAAGGAAGTCTGCATTTAGCCCACAAACACTCTGCATTCGAGCTGCCTCATACATCTGACTGTTCCACAGACTGCAGAAACTTTGCAGCTCATGGGACATTGATGGAGTGCACTTTGCAACTGGGATTGTATGCTAAAGGAACACTAACAACAAATAAAAGCCATGTTACATGTGATCCCTGCAAGCATGCCAGCACCACTAATATTTAATAGTAGGGCCCTGGTCAGGTAGCTCAATGGGTTAGAGCATCATCTCCGTACACCAATGTTGGGGTTTGATCCCAATCAGGGCACATACAAGAAGCAACCAAAGAATGCATAAGTAAGTGGAGCAACAAATCGATGTTTCTCTGTCTCTTTCTCCCTTCTCCTTTCTCTCTAAAATATATTTTAAAAGGACCAGTAGGTCTGGTTTCATCCTCTTTGCCAGGATATTATTTGCTTTTGTAAAGATTCTTATTTTCTGCTAGGAAATGCTAAGTTATTTATAGAACTTGTAAGAGAGTCGATACAAATAGCTCAGAATCTCAACTGAGTGGATTAGGAAAAGAGACTAATCTCCATGTCTTTCCTTAACTCTGATTTTGCCAAATCATTTCACTAATTCTACAACCAGGATTTAGGAAAGCTTGCCAGGGGAGGGAGGAAAGAAAAGGGTAGCTACCTCAGAAAGGACCCCATGATAGCTGCAGAGCCCAGGAACAGATGGTAGTGACTACAAGCTTCATGTCTGCGCCAGTGTCCTGCTGCAAATTCCTAGTCCTGCCCCTCCTTCAGCCTCGGTCCACCCAGCAACAAGGAGCTAAACTGCATCCACCATCCCGTGTTACATCTGCCACTCCACTGCAACCCTCTTTCTGGCCAAGTCTCCCAGGTAGTACTGCATCAAGGAGGCTTTACCTTAAAACTCCAACTGCAGGGAATGACCAAGAGTCAGATCAAATGAACCTCATCCCTGAGGACAGAGTTCTGCTTTACTTACTCAGGGATCTGATGGAAAGCAGATGAGTATGTAGAAAATTTTCACATTTTGCACTTAGAAAAAGATGTTATCCAAGGGCCCAGAACATCCCTCAACTTAATTCTCTGAACGCCTGACTTCGCTCCCCACGGCAGCTGCAGGAGTGGAGTGGCCCCAGAGCACAGGCTCTGCCTCTCTGCTTCTGCTCCCTGCTCACTTCAGTCTCAGCTTTCAGCCGGCACATCCTTGTCGACCAGGGTCCACTAGCCAAAAAGCCACCCTTCTGTCCCAAGAAAGAAATCCCAAGGTACCTTGGGCCACAGCTAGGCCCACGCAGCCTTGGTCAGTCATCCTGTTACGAGAACTGAAGAGGTCTTGTGGAATCCCAAATGTGACGGACATACATGAATTAATTTCAGGATCTTAATCACACAAAATCCTTTCAATCTTAGGAAGAGCTAGTTGCAGGGCCGTTCCCGCTTATATTTTTTTCTGCATCTAGGTAGCATTTCTAATTTCACAGAGTTCTGTACAATTGTCTTTATTCATCATTACGTGTTAGTCCATCTCTGAGGATAAGTCTTGCCTGGTTTAACAAGCTTGCTGCAGGAAGAAGAAAAAAAAAAAAAGAATTGCCCAAACCAGTCTTAGTCCTTTGCAGGTGCTTCAATACCTTTTACACACAACTCTATCCTTCTTGGCTACTTGGTGACAAAAACAGTTGCCCAAGTCTGTATAGAAATTTCTCCTTACACTCAAATGAGGTCTGAATAAACAGCACGGCAGAGACAGGCCCACTTTTCTCATGACACAATCCAACAGAGTTCATCACAATACATATTTAAATATAAAGGTGCAATTAGAATGGGGATTAAGTTATCAAGAGCTGCTTTTCACTCAGAAGCTCTCCTCAAAAACTCCTTTCAACCAAAGAACAGTTTGCTTGCCTGCGACTACACCTCCTCCTCACAACCAGACAGAGGCAGGCTGCTCCCCATGGCCCTCCCTAAAGAGCAGGTGGCTGGTCCCCAGGCCCTCCACATTGTCAGCCTCTTCATATGCTCCCATCGACACAGGGAGCTGGTCTCAGTCCTATAGAGTCTAGCTTCTGCCATTTCTGGAGGAAGTAAGACATTGTCCTGGGGGAGAAAGACTCAGTCCTCAAAGGAGAGGTAACCAGCAAACACATCCACTCATTTCCCCCTTCAGGGCTACCTGCCCCTTTGGCCACACCCCAGGCAGCTGTCTGAAGAGTCTTTCAGGACTCAGCGAAGGGGGCCATCTAACACAGTGCCTGCAAGAATGTGATTCTGGACAGATTCAACCAATTCCTCAGTCAACTTTTGTTCCAGAAAGACCATCAAGATAGGCTCTTTTCCACACGCCTATCCATAACGCCAGTTTTGCACAGGCGCTGGAGAAAGAAACGGGTTGCAAATAGGAATGGGAAATCAGGTAAGACCATTCCCACCCCAAGCGCAGCCCATCAGTAAGCAGGTCCGATCCTAAACAGAGCTACTTAAAGGTTACTCTCAGCTTCCCTGAGAAACTGCTACCTAAATCCTGAATCTTGTGGTCAGGGAGCTCAACATCTCACTGCCTTCTTTCCACCCAGACCAAGTTGTCAGGTCTTCAGCATTTAGTGTGGTCCCCTTCCATCCTCAGCCAAACCATGTATCTCCCTTGACCCTGCCTCTATTCTAGCCAATGTCTTACAGCGAAGCAGCTGCAGAGCTAGAGGAAGCTCTGCATGAAGAGAACTGTGCAGAGTAAGCAGAAAGTTTATCAGGAGAAGTTGTTTCGTGAAACTTGAACACAAAAGCAGTGCACTGATATGATGTCTGAGCTCATTAGGAAAGTATCAAAAGGTGACCTACTCCTCATCATAAGCACGATGCTCACAACTTGCTAACCCACAGTAGAGCACAGGTCCCCAGAACCGCCCCTGCCCAGTGCTGTCTAGTGCCCTCGGAGCTCCTCCAGCCGCACTCCTCCAAAGCCCTCTCAAATGCTCCCCAGGCTCCGCCTCGTCTCCCCCTCCGGCTTCCCCTCGCCCACTAATGACCCCCTACAGGCGCCCCCTCCTTTCACCACGTTTACAGTTCCCTCTCTCCTATCGATCCCCGCTTAGCTCCTACACCTCCCCCCAATTCACTCTATTCTCCTAATTCCAGTTAACCCTTCAACAACCCCCACCCCCACCTTCGTTAATCCTTCCCTGCTCACGGGCTCCGTTAACCCCTTTGTCCCCATTCCCAACTTGAGCCTTAACTCCTTCCCTCGCAGCAGGACGCCCTCCTTCCTAGTGCCTTAACCATTCTCCTTCTCCTCCCCCGCAAATTACTTCGCCCCCAGTGCTTAAACTCTTCCCAGCCCGCCGCGTCGGTCTCCCCGCGGCCCAGAGCATACCAGTATTTGACGATAGCTGTAACCTGGAGCGGATTCGGCTGGTCAGGGTAAAGGCGGCGACACTCTCCGTAGATGGCGTGCAGTCCCGGGGGAAAGAGCGAGGCGAAGGCCGGCGGGGCAGTAGGGCCAGGGGCCGGGGGCGCGGTGGGGCCGGGGGCGCCGCTAGGCCGCAGCTCCGCCATCCCGGCGCGTACGGCGCAGGGAGGACTCGGGAGGGCGGACGAGCGGGAGAGCACTGACGCGCCAGCGGGCGGACCCCGTAGGTGCGACTACCCGAAGCGATGGGGGCTGCAGCGAGGTCCAGGATCCGCGCCTGCGCACAGCGAACCGTCCGCCCAGGCGGTCGCCGCCGCAAAGCAGGCCACAGGGTGCCTTGGGGGCCGCGGGCGTTCAAGGGGGCGGGGAGCCGACGCGCCCTATCCCGGATTCCATTGGGTAATGCCTGTGCCAGTCACAGAGATGGCGTGCCTTGGCAACAGGTCCCGCCTCCCTCCCTGTGTGTTGGAGACGTCCCAAGGCCCTTGGTCTCCCCCTAGTGTTAGGAGGAACCCAGGCTTAAATAGAGATGTGGAGGCATCATTCTGAGGTGCTAGGGTCCCATGAAAGCCCTGGATAGTTGGCCGACAAAGGAATGGTCACTGGTTTGTTGACACGGAGCTAACAAGGATTTAAACATAAATCTGGCAGTGGATTGATTCATTCTTCCGCGTGGCATTAGTTTTAATAGATTATAAATCTGAATATTTCCTACGTCTGTGAATGTTCATTGACCGTATTGACTGACACACCGCCAAATTCAGGGGATGTATGTTGAAATGCCTGCTTTGGAGTTCCATCAGAAAGTAACAAGAGTTAGGTAAACTCGGATCAATTTCTTTTTAAAGATTTTATTTATTTATTTTTAGAGTGGGGCCTGGAGGGAGAGGGGGAAACATCAGTATGTGGTTGCCTCTCGCACGCCCCCTACTGGGAACCTGGCCTGCAACCCAGGCATGTGCCCTGACTGGGAATCCAACCACCGGTGACCCTTTAGTTCCCAGGCCGGTACTCAATCCACTGAACCACACCAGCCAGGGCAGGATCAATTTTTTAAACTAGATAATTATTTAATAAATGTTTTTAGTGATGACGATCCCTTTGTTGCGTTTTAGGCAGAGGTGTGCAGATTGTCTTGAGGAACGCTAATATTCATTATCTACTACCGGCCTGCCTTTCCGCATTACCTTAACTCTCTTAACTGGGAGAATTTTTAATTCCTAAGGCACCAGTTTGGGAATTATTTTCCTGCTTATAATAATTTTTCAAAAAGTAATGTCTTCCACTCAATGATCTTAAAGAAATTCCAAGAGACAGAGATAGAAGAGAGTCCTGATTACTAGTGCTATTGACTAAAAGGATTCCTGTTACTTAAAGCAGGGAGGAAATAATCTACAGAAAAATGTATCGAGCTCATTTGAAAGCCGTGACACATAACCTCTCTTCACCTCTATGTTCTCACTTGTCAATGTCAACTCTATACCAGTAGTTCCAAATGCCAGTCATCAAATGTTACCCTGTTGCAAAGTTTAAACCTATCTGGGGAAAAAAATGCAAAAAGCAAAGACAGTATACTTTTTCTTTCCTAAAAGGCAAACTTTATGCAATTTAAATTATTTTCCTTGTTGTGGTAATACCTCCCTCCCTGTCTGTGTGTATTAAAATTTTTATTAGAGTGTGATGGTGAAAGATGTTTATTAATGTCTTATGGAACCAAATAAAAACATGGTAACCTTATTTGTCCAGGAGAAATGTTGGGGAGTGGCAGCACTGATCTGTAAAATCCAAACATTCACGAATACTGGCCAATCCAAAGCGAACTACAGAAAATACTTAAGCATGCTCTGAGAATTCCTAAGGGACTACAGATCAAAGCGTGCGGTACAACCATCAATCCGCATCCCCTTGTATTTATGGAGACTACAAAACCCAGGATACTGTGCCTCAGAAACGCGAGGCCCAGGCTCTTAAAACTAGGCGGGGCTCCGAAGCTGCCTGGCACCGTAACTGCAGGCGCAACGCATGCTGGGAGTTATAGTTTTTCCGAGGCGAGGTCGGGCCGCTCCCTGACGGCCCTGCACCGGCCGCTAGTCTGCGCATGCGTGTCAGTGGCGCTAGCAGCAGACCGGCAGGCAGTTCCTTCCTTGGAAGGAGAGATTCCTCTACCATGGAGTCTTACGATGTGATCGCCAACCAGCCTGTTGTGATCGACAACGTGAGTTGCGTCTTTCCTATCTCTAAAGGGTCTTATGCTCTCCTCCCCGAAGGAATCGCTTCCCGGTTTCAGCCTGGGCCGCCGGGTCTTTGTCACTGGCCTGGCCTGTCATACGGGTTTAGCCGCCGCTGTATTGGTCCTCCTCCCACCCATAGTCCGCAGGCAGGGCGGCCAGCCAGCAACCATGGGATTGAGAACTTTGGGGGTGAATAAAGGGCAGACTTGTAGTCCAAGCCAGGCCCTTTGGCCGGTGGCGCTAGGGGCCTTAACCGCTCTGTGAGCTCCCGGCACCCGCCCTTCCCCAGTTTCCGATAACTCTATTGGCTGTTCTGGCTGTCCATCTTGACCGATGACCCCGCCTCTGAGCCTTGCCGGAAGTGAGCTGCTCTCTGCAGTGATTGGCTTGCGTCCCAGTAGTTTTTCCGGGTCGCTATAAGTGTTCCTGCTCTTTAAGGGGCGGTTCACGAGGTCTGTGGGGATTGGCTTCCAGAACTCTCGGTGGTTGGGCCTGATCCGCTAGGGCCCGCCCGCGGGTGGAGAAAGGTTTAAGTTTGCTTCGATTTGGAGCCGCCCGGGCGCCTTGGTTGTGTAGCTATCTGGGTGGGGTCCGAGAACCTGGTGCCAGAAATGGGCACAGGATTTCATTTATTTCTGTGATTATAAATTACATTGTTAGTAAAGGTCGAGAATAAATGAGAGTGACAAAACAAGCAGGGACACCTAGTTGCTGGTGAAAATAATTAACATATTTGCAAGGCTCTCTAGCGCTTACAGAGGGGTTTCACATACGTTTGAGTTGGATCCTTATAAAAACTGAGTGGATGGTTTAAGCAGGAAGTTTGATTTTCGTTTTACAAATGAGAAAACAGAAGCCCAGAGAGGTAAAGTGATCCCAAGGTTGCACAGTAGAGGTGCCCTAAATTCAGTGCTTCGTTTGTTATTCCCCTTACTAATACCCCACGAAAATGCATAAATAGTGACAAACAGACTCTAAATACTGCGCTTCTTTTGGGTGGAGAGGGACAATTGTAAAACAAATGCATTTCTGTCTTTCACTCGAAGGTTTAGTCCCACCAAGATTGGTTGATACCTTTTCTGTGCCCCTTCTAAGTCCCTTTAGGCAAAACTGCGAATTCCCTTTGTCTTGAGCTCCCAGATTCACTCTGTTGACCCAGCCCTTTGGGACTTTAGGCATGTTGCATCATCCCATGTAATCTTAAATTCTGGTTGGTAGATGGGAATGATATTCCCAATTTATGCAGGAAAGTGAGGCCTGGAGAGATTAAATAGCAATATTCAGACCACCAGGATTGTGAGTTGAGGAGCCAAGACTCAAATTGAGATCGGTTCCAAATTCCTCAGTTTTTTTCAACGAAAGGTGCTTTTCTTTTGTTGTTAGCTTCCCTTCTTTTAAGAGTATGGCTTCTGCCTCGAAAAGCAGAAGGTTGAGTTCAATGAGACACCTCCATTCGGGGAGGGTTTTTTTGAGGGGTCTCACTCAATAGACTATTAAATCCTTGTGGAAAAAGATGGTATTCCTTAATTTTCATTATTCTCCCCTTCACCACCTCTCTCCACACACAGAATACGTAGGACCTGGCACCACTTAGTATTCAATAAACTTTTTTTTCCGTTTTATTAATGGGTGAGTGGATGAATGCTTGAGTATCTCTATCACAGTAACAAAGACATACCTAGAGAAAGGATGGAGGAGCCCCTAGTGAGTTACTTCATAGGGTTGAGTAGGACTCGTTGCTCTTGATGTTGATTTTCAGAAAACCTACTATTTCTGTCTTCAGCCAGTTTGTATATGCTTCATCTGCCTTTTTCATAGTTTTAAAATGGGAGCCCTGGCTGGTGTGGCTCAGTGGATTGATTGCCCACCTTTGAACCTAAAGGCCGCTGGTGCGATTCCCAGTCAGGGTACATGCCTGCGTTGCAGGCCAGGTACGCAGTTGGAGATATATGAGAGGCAACGCACCTCGATGTATCTCTCCCTCTCTTTCTCCCTCCGTTTCCCTCTCTCTAAAAGTAAATAAAAACTAAAAAATAAAATAAAATGGGAAAAAAACAGAAATTTGCAATTTCCTTTTCTTCATCAGCAATGCAGAAGAAGCAAAGCAGTCTGTCCATCCAGATCCTTTGCTTCTTGAATCGTTGGGCAGAAGTTTCATCTCCAGCCATTGTCTTTAATGTTACTAGAACTAATAATGCTTCTTAGTTTTTCCTTTCTCTTTCTTGGTAGTGTATTTGAAATGCATCAAAGCGGGGGTGCATTTTCAGTTTAAAGATTTACAGAAATGACTTGTTCCCCCCACCCTGTCCTGGGAAAATATTTCCTTTTTTATGCCAAATAATTCTGCCAAAAGGTGAAGTAGGAGAAAATTAAGTAATTTTCTCATTAGGATTTACAGAGCATCTGCCACATCTTGCTGCTTGACATTTAGAGAGTTTTGTTTCACAACGAAGGATGGATAGGAAACAGTATTTGAAATATGTGAGCCAGCTTTATGAGAATAATGTGTGTCTAGCAGATTTAACAGCTCCATAGCTTAACATGTTGTTACAATTTTATTTCTGGGCTAACAAGAGTGTAATTAAAAGTAAGGAGAACAAAGAAAGCAGGGAAAAGAGGGAAGAGCCTAATTATCGGTTCACAGTCTTTCCCAGTATTACAGTTGTTGACCACTCTTCATCCTGTTCTGGCACCAAACCTATTCATCAGAATTTAATGAGGAAAATGGACGGGGTGTGTATTTGGGGGGGAGGGTGTGAATGCCTGTACTTGAATGTCAGCAATAAGTGATAGGCGTTTTTAAAAGCTAAACATAAGTTATTTTCCCAAAGGCACACAATACCGTATAATAATAATACAAGAGGAGGGAAGCTCCCAGGCAACATTTCGAGGACTACAACACTTTGATTAGATTCTGTTAAGTTCTGTCCTACAATAGATCAGCATTCTGGTCAATCTTAAATCCATCTTTGTGAGTATGGGGACCTAAATGGAGGAACAGTATCAGATCTTTACAAGTTGATCAGTAAGATAAGAGTTTCACTGTTTCAGGGAATGTTATGCTGCTACAGCCCCCTTTTTTAAAAAAATGAGACATATTAAACAAAGAAAAATTCAAGAGACGTATATAATGAGCACCCATGTAGATGTAGCATGTGTCTACCACCGGATTTAATAAATGTTGACATTTGCCATATTTGCTTCAATTTTTTTTTTTTTAGGAAATAAAATATTACAGATATAATTGAAAGCTCTTTATATCCTTTCACAATTTTATCCTTTCCTTCTGTTCCAAAAGTAACCCTAAAAGCAACTATAATCATAAAATTGATGTGTTCCTTTCCATCTATGAGTTTATATTGTGCATACATGTGTAGTATTTGTGTTTTGAATTTTCACTTAAGTGCTAGCATTTTATTTGCAAGCTCTTCTTTTTTTATTTTAAAGATTTTATTCGTTTTTAGAGAGAGGGGAAGGGAGGCTGAAAGAGAGGGAGAGAAACATTGATGTGTGAGAGAAACACAGATTGGTTGCCTCTCACACGCCCCCAACGGGGAACCTTGCTGGCAACCCAGACATGTTCCCTGACTGGGAATCGAACCAGCGACCTTTTGTCTCACAGGCTGGTGCTCAATCCACTGAGCCGCACCAGCCAGGGTTCTTCTTTTTGCTATAGAAAATCTCAAACATAAACAAAAGGAGAGGGAATAATATAAAACACACCTACATAGTAATCACCTAACTGTAACAGTTATCAACTCTTAGCCAGTCTTTTTAACTATTATATTCCCACCCACGTCCATCTCTTACATTCTTTTAAAAACATAATCAATATACTATTATCAAACCTAATAAATTAACAATAATTCTTTACTGTCATCAAATATCCAGTCAATGTTCAAATTTCACAAATTATCTCAATTTTTTTTTTTTACAACTTATCATCAGCTCTTAATATCTGTTGATTCACTTAATTTAAGGGACACTAGAAGTGGCTGAAGAAATGCAGACAATGGATTTATGTAACACAGGCACTTTCAATGTGACATTAAAGCTGTTGGTTGTACAACTTCAGCAAGAATTTATCCCTAGCTTGACGGAAAGGGTGAAAAGGAGGTCACTTGTAGGGATATCTCACGGTTCAGTTATGTGTATTTTGATGGCCAATGATGTGCTGCACACCAAGCTAGGTGCTCTGAGGGTAAGAAAGAAATCAGATACAATGTCAAAGGAGAAATATCATGAATTACTTGCTGGGAATGCCTAGAATAGGGATCTTAAACTCAGTGCCTGCTGAGGCCAAGCAGGAACACTAAAAAGGGTGAGGAAGAGGGTAGCCTTAAAGATGGGGAAAGGAATCTGGAAGGTGTATTGAGATGTAAAGGGCCAGCTGCTTCTCAATCCCAGCCAGTTACCCCCATGCAGGAATGCTGGCCCAGGATTACCAGGTCTGATTTTTCCCAAAAAATCAGAAATTTTAAATTTCATATGCAGTCTCCAATTTCTAACTGCCAAAAATTAGTGTAAAAGCAATTTGTAGTGTATAGATACAGAAAGTAGGTAAGTGATTGCCCAGGACTAGGAGTAGGAGTGGAATGGAGAGTAACTGCTAATGGGTAGAGTTTCTTTTGGGGATAATGAAAAAGTTCAAAAATTATATACTAAGAACCATTGACTTATACTCCTTAAATGACTAAATTGAATTTTATCTTAATAAAGCTGCTTTTAAAGAGTATTCTGTGGGCCAAACATAGTTTGGGGCCAAAATGGGCTACCAGTGTCCTTAAATCTGAGGCTCCACCTCTCAGCATCCTTTTCCCACTTGTAAAATGGGAGAGACCCTGGCCAGGTAGCTAAGTTAGAGCATCATCTCTATATGCCAAGTTTGTGGGTTCAATCCCCGGTCAGGGCACGTAAAAGAAACAACTAGTGAATGCATAAATAAGTGGAACAACGAATATCTTTTGCTCTGTCTCTCTCTCTCAAAAAAAAAAAAAAAAGTCAATAAATAAAATGGGAGATAATTAGCTTCCTTCCCAGCATGTCCAGAATAATCAGGAGTGTTTTAGATAAAGGTCAGTCAAACCGTAGGCCTATATAGCTAGGAGGAACTGGGAGAGCCTTGCTAAGGGATTTGCTATTTGTTTGCCTGCAGCAGGAGGAGAATGAATGGTCAAAGGTGGCTGGCAGCAGATTTGAGTCCTCAAAAATCAAATATTTAGTGAGACTACTTTTTTAAGAAGCCTCTGCAAGGCATCTGTTTACTTGGTTTTGCCAGAGTGAATAATAAAGTGGCAGCCCATTTGCTAGGTACGCAGCTCCTAGTGATAAATACTGTTAAAGAAATCAGCAGTACCTTTTTATATGATCTCACGATATGACTTGAGCAGACTAGCGACATGGGCCATCCTGGTCCCTGACTCTGGCTACACAAAGGGAAGAAACTGCCTCCCTGGCCACGACCCACTCTTCATGCAACTGCTGGCCTGGCAGATCAGCTCATGAGGCTGCAGGGACAAGCTGGGTCTGGTTCCTGGATCTTGTGCATCATTCCCAACGCTGCCTTGGCCTTTTTTACACCACATCTGCCTGCGGCTTCTGGCATTCCAGCTGCTCATTCAGGTTCCATATATTAGAAATCAACTGCCAGTCGTTTGAGCTTGATTTTTACTTTAGTCAGCCAGCATCTATTTGAGTACCCTACAAACGCCAGATACTGCTGATACATAAAGCCTCTGTCCTTGAGGAACTTGGGCTGAAAAGCAAAAGAAAAATGGAAACCATAAATTCAAATAGCAGAATGAAATGCATGCTACTTGTTGTATAGGGAATGGTGATTTTATGAGATAATAGGAGGAGGAAATTAATTCCTTCTGGGGACTGTTCTTCAGGAGGAAGGCGGTGATATTTGAACTGGGCCTGTTGTAGCTAGGAAGGACAGAAAGGAAGAAATGAACCTAACATCTTAATCTGCCTTATCACTCAGACTAGTCCTTTTGCTAATAAACTGAAAATTAAATGTCCAGGAAAATGATCTTTTAAAAATATTTAGAATCTGAAGTACAGGTCTCATCTTTACTCTTCTTGTTCTCCTCCTCTGCCAGGAGATCTGGTGAGTCTGTTGGCATCACCACACCCAGATGAAGGCAGTGAGCAATTATAAGGAAGCTTGAGCTGACAGGCTCCTGGAGTTCTCTTGTGCAGCGCTGTTCTCACTATCCCGGCCACTGTCCCAGAGCCCTTGGGCTAGCTCTCCCTCCTTGCTCAGTGTACAACTGCACCTTTTCCAGGCTTCTTGCTGTTCTGCCCTGGCTGATGCGTTTGCAGTTATCTTCTGTTTTCCGTCTTTTCTGTTGGCAGAGGCTCCTGCTGTCTTAGAGAACAGGCCTGCCCCACTCAGCTTACTGTTTTCCCTGCCCTTCACACACTTCTTCCTTCCTCCCTGTGTTGCCAGAGTCAGGCACTGGGGTGGCCCATCTTAACCCCTTCTCTCATAGAAGAGCAGGAAATAAGAGACAGGGAGGGAACCAGGGGTGTTGCTGGGAAGCCTTTGGTGCAAAGATAACCTTGGCTATTTAGCTTCTCCTGATGTGTTTACTACTTGCTGTGTGGATTCTGGAAATATCACTCTGCCTCAGGAGAAGCGGTTGATGGGCAGCAGAAAAATGCTTGCCCCAATTAGCTGCAGACTGTGTTGGGCTGGAAGGACAAGGGTATCAGCTGTGGTGGTAGAAGAGTTAAGGAAGAGAATAGGATGTATCTGCAAGCAATATCAAGACTCGAGAGCTGCCCTGCATGGAGTTAGTATCTGTGTATACTGAAAAGAACCTGACTTCTCCCATCAGCATCTCTGATACCACCCCGAGCCCAGCCAGCACACCAAGGATTGGAGCAGCAGGATTGTAATGTTGGGTCTTTTCTCTTCTCAGACAATGCTTTGGGGTTTCCCTGCTCTCTATCATCAGGAGACCAACAAGTAAAACAAAGCATAGTAAGAAAAAAACCCAACAACAACAGTAACTGCAAACCTCCTACAAAGCAGAGTGGTCTGCCCCTGCAGTAAGAACCAGACAATGTGTGTTTCATGGCAGTGCTTGCGGTGGTGTCTGTCATGTACACCCTGGAGGGCAGGGAGAATTCAGGCATCCTATGGTGGTATATCTGTGTCATGTGCTCTTCCCACCTTGGATGTGTTCCTGAGCTTGGCTACTTTGGTGTTTCTAGCTACTTTCCTCTTCTCTCCTCAGGTTTGCTCCTTTTATTCCCTTTATTAATATTATTTTTTAATGCCAAAAGTAAAACATGTTTAATGTAGGCCCTAGCTGGTGTGGCTCAGTGGATTGAGTGCCAGCATGTGAAGCAAGGGATCGCTGGTTCGATTCCCAATCAGGGCACATGCCTGGGCTGCAAGCCAGGTCCCCAGTTAGGGGCATGCAAGAGGCAACCACACATTGATGTTTCTCTCCCTCTCTTTCTCTCTCCCTCTCTTTCTCTCTCCCTTCCCCTCTTAAAATAAACAAAATCTTTTTTTTTTTTAATGTTCAATGTAGAAAAGTCAAAGAATACAGAAAAATGATACCTTAAGTATATAGTGAAATTTCTACTCACCTTCTGCAGTCCCACCTCCTTCCCTTTGACATGCATTCACTATACAAATGCTTATGTGAGGTCTGTTTGGAAAAAGTCCAGCCTTTGTTAATATCACAAGCATGGTTTGTAGGACATTGAAGTAACCTGACAGCCAAGGAGAGTGGACTGGAATGTGCATGTGTGAACAACGATGACTTCACTGTACCAGTCAGTGGAGGGCAGTAGATGCCATTGACTGAGCATGTGTACTGTGTGACCTTCGCATTCAAAAGGACTGAGCAAATAGAGCAACAAATCTGCATCAAATTTTGCATAAAGCTTGAACATTCCTTGGCAGAAACTCTTCAGATGATTCAGAAGGCCGCAGCTATGGGCAACTGGTGATTGGCAGCTTCTCATGCACCATGTCTCATGCAGTTTTTTGGTGAAACATCAAATCACCCACGTGACTCAGCCCCACTTTGGCCCAGACTTGGCGCCCTGCGACTTCTGGCTTTTCCCAGAAAAATCACCTTTGAAAGGGAAGAGATTTCAGACTGTTGGTGAGATTCAGGAAAGTACGATGGGGCAGCTCATGGCAATTGGGAGAACTGTGTGAGGTCCCAAGGTGTGTCTACTTTGAAGGGAACTGAAGTGTCATTGTCCTATGTGCAATGTTTCTAATATCTTGTATCTTCTTCAGTAAAGGTCTCTGTTTTTCATATTACATGGCTGACTACCTTCTGTACAGACCTCATATAAGGAGATAGGTCATAGACAACTATAAGGTCTCTCTCTTTTTATTTTATTTTTTAAAACATTTTTTTTACTCATTTCTATAGAAAGGGGAAGGGAGGGAGAAAGAGAGGAAGAGAAACATCAATGTGTGGTTGCCTCCTGTGCTCCCCCGACTGGGACCAGCCCGCAACTCAGGCCCACAACCCAGGCACGTGCCCCGACGTGAACTGAACTGGCAACCCCTTGCCTCGCACCCTGGCACTCAATCCACTGAGTCACACCTGCCAGGGCTTTCTTTTTAAAAATAGAAATGGAACTATATACTTATTGTATGATATACATCTCCTCTTGTTATTGTGACACTTCTGACTTTTCTTTCTCTCTCCTCTCTCCTCAGGGATCCGGAGTGATTAAAGCTGGTTTTGCTGGTGATCAGATCCCCAAATACTGCTTTCCAAACTAGTAAGTCAATCTGTAGCTTAGAAGCTTGAGAAGTTGGTCAGCTTTGTTAGGGGTTCAGTCCCCCGTCTTTTAGGGAAAAGGGATCTGTCATTCATGTCAGTCTTCGTACTTGAAACAACAAGCAAAAGACAGAGCTGGCTTTTGGAGTAAGCAAAGGAAACTGTTGCCTACATGATACAATTTGAGAGGCACTGGCTGGCAAGAGGCCTCTTTTAAAAAAAATTTTTTTTTCTGATGCCAAAAGTGTTATCATTGGTAACTCACTGCTTTCAGTGACTGCCTCTTCATGGAGCCCTCTTTCTCAAATTCTCCTGTCACCTGGGATGGGATGTAACTATTAAACCATGCCTACTATCTTAGTGAGAATGAGTTTCTCAGCACTTTCCCCCTAAGGCAAAAAGACTACAGGTAGGAGAAGGGCATAGGCACCTGAAGAAGGAGCTTAAAGTGAGAGAAGAAGAAAGCCACCTATCACAGTTATCAAAGCACAGTTTTACTTAGTTAAAGGCCTGGGCAGGGGGCTAAGGAGACTAAAATTTTCTGAGTTAACCATTCGTTTAGAAATTGTTTCCTTGTCTCTCTTGGCCTGCACATACATTGGACAAAGAGACTACTAGAGGTATTGAATCCTCTAAAATTTATTTTAATAACTTATTGAATAATGTAAATATTCAATATAATAAAAATAATTATGAATAACTTAGTACACATTCATTGTAGAAATTGTGGCAAATGCAGAAAAATAGAAAGGAGAAAATCAAAATTAACTATAACCTCACTCCTTAAAGATAATCAGTAGAATTGAGTGTATTTCTTCCTGTCTGAGTATGTACCTCTGTACATCCTTCCTGCATTCTGCCATGTGTTCAGCTGTGAAAAGTGACAGTCCTGCCCTGGCTGGTGTGGCTCAGGGGATTGAGCCTCTGGTCGTTGAACCAAAGGGTTGCCAGTTTGCCGGCTTGATTCCCAGTCAGACCACATGCCTGGCTTGTGGGCCAGGTCCCTGGTTGGGGGCGTGCGAGAGGCAACCCGTCGATGTTTCTCTCTCACATTGATGTTTCCCTTTCTTTCTCCATCCCTTCCCCTCTCTCTAAAAATAAATAGATAAAATCTTTTTGAAAGAAAGAAAGAAAGAAAGAAAGAAAGAAAGAAAGAAAGAAAGAAAGAAAGAAAAGTGACAGTGCTCCCCATTCTCTTTTGTAGTGTCGGCAGACCCAAGCATGTTCGTGTCATGGCAGGAGCCCTCGAAGGTGACATCTTCATTGGCCCCAAAGCTGAGGTAACTCCTGGTCCCCAAGCCAACAGAAGGCCTTCTTTATTTCTCCCACAGACAGTGTCCCAGCAGTGGGGCGTAGCCTGAGTAAAAGGAGCGGGTTCCTCTTAAAATCTCCCCTTCAGTTCTCTCCCCCTAGGTCTTGTCAGTATATTTCTCCCAGGAGCAGCTTCTGGTTTGGGAAAGAGACTCTCAAACCCGGATTTGGGGAACAGAGAGCAATCTAGAAAACAGGGCTTTTCCCTTCCTTCTGGATTCCGTCACTACTTTGCCAATGATCAGATCGACAGGCTTGGTTATTTTTTGGCAAAAGGGGTTGGAGATAGATCCTGGCTGGGGTACCCTGGGGATGAGTTAGTTAACACACTTGGCAGAGCCTTCAGGCAGCCCCTAGAAGCAGAACAACAGAATCGCAGTTGCCAGTGTTGGCTCCAAGTGCTGAGGCCCAGAGGTGGGAGCCAGGAGATTATGTCCTGGGATCAGGCAGTGAAGAGGATGTTTCCTGACACTTGCCCTAGGGGCAGCCAAGGGTCCGTGGAAATGCAGAAGCCCTTTACTTCACCTGCTGATTGGGCAGTGAGAGCAGTTTACAGTTGTGCAGTGGGAGACTTACAGAATAAATGGGTGCCTGCCTTTAGCCCAGAGTGGGGGCCGTGGGGTGGGAACTCCCAGTCCTGGAAGAGCAGGGCCCACCAGCCAACTCAGCTGAGAGACTGGCTGCTGCTCTAAGCCCTGTTCTCTGTCCCCAGGAGCACCGAGGGCTGCTCTCCATCCGGTACCCCATGGAGCATGGCATTGTCAAGGACTGGAATGACATGGAGCGCATCTGGCAGTATGTCTATTCTAAGGACCAGCTACAGACTTTCTCAGAGGAGGTGAGGGTCCTGTGTATGGGGCAGTCCTGCGGGGTGTGCAGAGCTGGTCAGAACCCCTATCCCAGAGATGAGGAAGATGACAGTAACTGCCGAGAGTATTTGAGTGTTATTGTGTGCCAGGCATCAGACCTTGTGCTTTTCAGACACTTTCGCTTTCCATCGTCATACCGTTCCTGTGAGATGTAGGTAATATTATCGCCAGTTTACAAACAAGAGAACGAGTTCAAAGAAGCCAAGTAGTAAATAAAGTAAAGCTGGGATTCAAACCCATGTCTCTGACTTCAGAGCCTACACTCAAACTTCTAAGGAGCAACTGTCCACTCATAAACACCAAGGAACACGTGCATACTAGGTGTATCAGAATTTCCAGGGGAAGGATATGTTCCATTTTTCAAAAGAATAGTTAATATTAAAATTTAACTTTATGTTTTGAAAAAAAAATTCAACTATTATTTTTATCATAATAATTCTAAGAGTTGTTAGCAAAATCTTCTTGGCAATTGGAGATATATAGTAGACATAGGGATCTATGTAAGACTCTTGGAAGAAAAGGAGGGGAGTATAGTGGTGGAGGTGAGGACAGAATGAAACTTGAAAGGGGGCGTGATTTTGGAAAGTTGAGACGGTGACTTGGGCAGGGGTAAGTGATAGGCCCAGCTTGCCTTTTTTTTGGAGGGAAGCTGACACTGGGCCCCTGGCCAGCCACACAGGAGCTTCTTCCCCCTCCACCGCTAATGAGGGGTGGGAATCTGGCCTCACACTGATTGCTGTCTGGGCATCTTTTATCAGCATCCTGTGCTCCTGACAGAGGCGCCTTTAAACCCGCGGAAAAACCGAGAACGTGCTGCTGAAGTTTTCTTTGAGACCTTCAATGTGCCAGCGCTTTTCATCTCCATGCAAGCTGTGCTCAGCCTGTGAGTAGCGGCCTGGCTGGCTAGCGTGACCCCGTGCAGGGAGGCAGTCCGCTGGCATTCCGATAGGGCGAAATATCAGCTACCGTAGCAGCCGCCATTTTAGGGTTGGCTAGCTTGACTTCACCATATACCCTCCACTCCCTGTCCTCCCAGCACGAAGGCAGAGTGCCTGTTGCTATTTATCAAACATTGTGAGGATTTTCCCCCCTCACGTCACAGAAATAATATCTGTCCCTTTGTCTGTACCAAAAGAGAAAAAACTAAGGACAGACCTAGAGAGTCATGTGGGGAAATAGCTAGTATTTTTGTGGAAGAGAAAATATTCTTATTTTCCTTTACTCATTTACTTTCCCTGCCTAGCCCCTGTAGGCATTTGAGTTTTTCCCTCCTGTCCAGAGAGTGAAAACTGCCCCTCAGGCCCAGTCCCTGAAACCGTTGAAGGCCAGGCCACCTCTTGACATTGGAAGACCTGCTCTTCTGGGCCGGGGCGGGAGCTCGGAGAGGCCTGGCTCCCTTCGTTCAGGTCTTTCAAGGTTTGCTGCAGTGCTCAGGCATCCTCGGCCTCAGTCCAGTCTCAGGCCCCTAGGGAACGGCGGACCCAGCTTTAGTTTAGCCGACGCGGAACTCTAAAAGATGTGGGTTTCTTCCCAGAGTGAGGAGGCAGAGGTTAGTGATGGTTTGACCCCCTTTGCTTCAGTTATGCCACAGGCAGGACCACGGGTGTGGTGCTGGATTCTGGGGACGGCGTCACCCATGCCGTGCCCATTTATGAGGGCTTTGCCATGCCTCACTCAATCATGCGCATCGACATCGCCGGCCGGGACGTCTCTCGCTTCCTTCGCCTCTACCTGCGTAAGGAGGGCTATGATTTCCATTCATCCTCAGAGTTTGAGATTGTCAAGGCCATAAAAGAAGTGAGTGCTGCCCCATGGGCCCAGGGATGGGATAGGGAGGGGGAACAGAGCATCCAGGACCTCCAGGACCTGGAGTGAAAAGAGGCGAAACTCCTTTCCTGGGGGTGAGGGCCAGGCTTTGTTCTCCCCAGCCGGGCCTCCTGACAGCTGTAGGTCTCCAGCTGGGCGCCCTACACTGCCAGGCTCACCTCCCCAAAGAGCTACCATCTTGTAGGGGAAGGGGAGCTGCTTCTAAGCTAGGTGGTAGTGATCATTGTTTTTCATACCTTATGTACAAATTACATATGTTCTTCCACATCCTTGAGGAATTCAGAATACAGCTTTTCTTTCTGAGTAAACTGAATCCTGCCACCTGCGGCCGTAGGCTGACCCTGAGCTGGGTAGAGGGACCCAGACCGTATGAGCAGTGGAAGACGCCTGAGTCTGGGTTAAAATTAGCCTGTGGTCTCAGATTGAGACCCAGAGAGCCATGCTTCCACACTTGCCCCAAGAAGGTGGGATAGGTGGGAACTCATATCCTAAAATGCCACCCAGTGAACACCAACAGAAATCTCCCCACTTCTGCTTTAGGGCAGCAGCTCTAATGACTTTTAGGACCGTCACTGCCATGGGCAGATTTCTGCAGCAGCCCCTCAGTCCCTAGGGACTTTGACCAGGTAGGTGCTAGGTTTCCTGCCTGCCTGACTCATGCTTGGTTCTGCAGAGAGCCTGCTACCTATCCATAAACCCCCAGAAGGATGAGACCCTTGAGACGGAGAAGGCTCAGTACTACCTGCCCGACGGCAGCACCATTGAGGTAGGCAACCAGAACTCTCCCGTCAGTGCCCTCTGGGCCCAAATAGAACTCCCCGTGGGGAGGCTGGAGTCAGACGTCCCAGTCCTCCCTCAGCCTCTGCCCCTTCAGCCTCTGCCCCTTCAGCCTCTGTGGCGAGCAGTGGAGCTCTAGAGCAGCACTGTCTCCCCAGCGAGGCGCGCCCAGGACTTTGCTTCTCCTGTGGGAGGAGTAGAGGCACCAGAGGCGTTTTCCTAGGACAGGATAGGGTTAGGAAGGCAGGTGGTCAGTGCTGTCCTTCACCACTTGAACACAGCGTAGGCTGAGTTGCCTCTCCCCGCACCTCCATCAACAGGAAGACCTTTCCATGAATGAACGAATCCATGTATTGTTAATGCCAAAGGTCTCTTGGCTGGGAAATGCCAGAGCAAAGATTAAACAAAGGAGCTTCCTCTTTCTAGTTTCCTGGGAGTCGTGTTTGTTCCTTTTTGTTCCCTAATTGTCCCCGGGAGCCCTGTCTTTATTCCTTGAAACCCTTGACATCCAAGATCTTCCCTAAGCCTGGTCTTCATAGCCACCTGATTACTAAGAGGTGGGCACAGGGGCCCCGTCCATCCCCACTCCCAAAGGGACCTCGGCCCCGTCCTAGCCTCTGAAGCTTGCCCTCCACCCTGTAGATTGGTCCTTCCCGATTCCGGGCACCGGAGCTTCTGTTCAGGCCAGACCTGATCGGCGAGGAGAGCGAGGGCATCCACGAGGTGCTGGTGTTCGCCATCCAGAAGTCTGACATGGACCTGCGGCGCACGCTCTTCTCTAACATCGTCCTCTCAGGAGGCTCCACCCTGTTCAAAGGTTGGTCTTTGCTCTTGGGGCCCTTCCCCAGGAAGCTTCCAGACCCTGCTAGGCCTACATGCCCAGAGGATTGACCTGAGATTCTCTTTTGCTGCCCATTCAGGTTTTGGTGACAGGCTACTGAGTGAAGTGAAGAAACTCGCTCCGAAAGATGTGAAGATCAGGGTAGGATGCGGGCTGGGGCCGGGTGTGACTGGGCCTCCAAGGGGCTGAAGTGCCACATGGCGTGGCCTCCCCTCTGGCTCGGCTATACAGGTGCTGCTGGTCGGCTCCCCCTTCCACACTGACCCTAAGGTCTGCCAGAGTGGAGGACCCATTCTCGCTGTCCATCTTCATGAAAGGGGGACAGTTGTAATACCCAGATGTAGCAGGGTGCAAGGCTGAGGGCCCCATATATGGTCTTTCAGGGAAATGGTGACATTGATGTGAGATTGACTTTTGCTACTGCCGTGACACAGACCAACACCTTGGTGACTGCTGAGGGGAGCCGGCCTGCCTGAGAAGGAGGGGCTCTAAGTGAAGGAGTGCGGCTTCTGCTGTGGAGCCTGCTTCTCGCTGACCCCCAGCAGAGCCACATCTCGCCCCCAGATAGCCCCAGCCTTTCTGGGGACTACTTCGGGCTGCTGGAAACTTGTTTCTCAAGATGGGTGTCAGGCTAGCCACAATACCGCCAGAGAGGCCCCAGGGTCCAAAAGGGACATATCTTTGTTGTATGAAATGCATCCAATGCCGTGGTGGTGAGAATTGACCATAGAGGCTTGGAGGGGAAAGTGAGAGGGGAGGATAAATGTCTCTCATTCCTCTTTCCACCTACCCTCGCAGATATCTGCACCTCAGGAGAGACTGTATTCCACATGGATCGGGTGAGTAGTTCTTCTGGGAATAAGTAGAACAGGACGCAAATACCTGCACGGTGTTTCACACAATGTTCTCTTGGATTCCCTCTGCTCCAGGGGCTCTATCCTCGCCTCCCTGGACACCTTTAAGAAGATGTGGGTCTCCAAGAAGGAATATGAGGAAGACGGTGCCCGATCCATCCACAGGAAAACCTTCTAATGTTGGGACATCATCTTCACCTTTCTCTGAAGTTAACTCCACTTTAAAACTCGCTTTCTTGAGTTGGAGTGTTTGCGAGGAACTGCCTGTGTGTGTGAGTGTGTGTGTGGGTACGAGTATGTGCACCTATGCGAGTGCCATGTGGCCTGGGCATCCCAGGGCCCAGAAAGGACGATGAACTACCCATGATGGTGACGGCCTGAGGCCTGGGGTTGACCACTAACTGGCCCCTGACAGGGAAGAGTACTGACAGAGGGCCCCACTCCTTCGTCTGCTGGGCCTTTGCGTGGCTGTGTGGGACGATGTTTACTACCTTAGGGACACAGAGGGAGGTAGACCTAACCCCAGGAGACCTTGCTGCTGCCCACCCTAGGCTGGACAAGCCCCACCCCTGCCACATCCCCTGGTGCCCTGAGGTCCACGGCAGCTGGTGCCCCCCTTGCTCATAATTCTGTTCTTGATGACTCTTGATCATGGACTGAGGACTGGAAATGGGGTTGAATTCTGTCTGGTTTTGATTGCAGTTTGGGTTTGGGAAGCTGGAAAGGCTGTTACTGAGACATCAGGGTCAGCAGAGGGCAGGACCACACTGGGCATTTGAGGAGGGCAAGAGTAATGCTACTTGTGATTGGCGTTAGAGGTAATGTTCCAGCCCCAAGCCCCCCACCAGGGGCTCTCCAGAGAGTTTAAGGAGCCTGTTGGCTCCAGGCCCTGCTGCTTGCTTTTCATCCATCCTTGGGCAGTGCCATCTTCAATTTTATTTATTGAAGTGATTGTTCAGTATGGGGACTGGAGGGAGGGAGCTCATTGCCTTCTGCCCAACAGTCACCCTTTTAACACTAATGTTTACATCACCTAAGCTTAGTACAGTCCCCAGGGCCTCCTTGCTGTGGGTGAACTGACAGTACTCATAGGCCTGGGCCATTTGAGATCTGAGGCTACACTCAAAGACACTCCCACCAGCCTCTTTCTTTCTCCCTCTTCCCCTTGCTCACTGCCCTGGAATCAACAGGCTGGTTGCTGGTTGGATTTTACGAAAAAGGAGGTAGAATCACTCTTTGGCAGAACCCCTAGCAAAGGAGGGGTGTTGGGGAATCTAGCCCCCTTAGGATTGGAGAAAGAGCCGAAATTAACCAAGTTGCCTTTTCCCACTCTAGCTGACCTGAGGGGCTAGTTTGTAGAGATGAGAAGGCCTCCTCTGGGCTGGTTTTGTGCCATTTTTTACTTTGGGCTTGTTTGGTTAGCGAGGGAGGCGGCCAGACCTAGGTGCCAGGAGCTGGTAGGCTCAGGCTTATCTCTGGTCCAGTGAGACCAGGCGCTTACCCTGGACTGGGCTGACCTCGCAGTGGTCCAAAGGCCCTTAAGCCCAGATGGTGCAAAGCTGAAGCTAGCAGATGTTCACCGGCACCCTCACCTGACACCAAGACCTTCCCCAATCCCAGATTCAGGCAGTATTCTCCCCATGCCGTCCGATGACCAAAGGCCCTGCCAGGTGTGGGCCACAGCAGCAGGTGTGTGTGAAAGCGATGTGGCAACCCGCGGACTGCAGTGTGCTTAACCAGCTCACCTCTCTTCTTTTAGCCCAAGCCTGCCCCTCGCACAGCCTCGCACAAACCACATTGCCTGGTGGGGCCCACTGTACGTAAATAAAGTCCTTCCAATAGACACCTCAGTTGGGCCTCTGTAACTCAGTGCCGTGTGGGAAGAGGGAGGAGCTGGGGGCCCCAAGTCTGAGGTGGTGACTGGGCCTAGTCAATCCTCTAGGGGGCACTGTTGCACCAGCCAGACTTGGCCAGCCTTAGCCAAGTCCTAGCCTGTTAAGCCCTTGGGTGAGACTCCACCCAAATGAGGGGAGCAGCATTTGACATCTGTGAGGTGAGTCTCAAAACTTTCTTGTGTATAAGAAGCTCAAGAGCTTATTAAAATGCAGTTCCTGAGGCCCATGCTCAGATATTGATTAATCAGTTCTGCATTTAAACCTTTGTAATTGAAGGGAAATTGCCAGTCACTTTACAAGTGTTAACCCTACATGGTATATTTTTATCATCCACTTTATAGATGGAGAAATAGAGCCACGGAGAGATCACGTAATTTTCCGAAGCTCTGCCCTTTATTAGCTAGGATTTGAACTCAAACAATGTAGCCTTAGAGGCTACATTCTTAGACACTATGCAGACCCTCAACAAATGATTGGCCTAGAGCAGTGGTTCTCAGTCAGGGTCAGTTTTGCCCCTGTTTACACTTGCTAATGCCTGGGAACTGTCACAATGTGTGGTGGGTGGGGTGTTGTTACCAGCCTCTACACAGAGGGCAGAAATGCCAAGGCTGAGAAATGCCTAGAGCAGAGGTAAAATCACCAGTCTTCCAAAAACCCAGTGCCTAGGCCATACCCCAGACCCATGAAAGCAGAATCTTGGGAAGCAGAGCTCAGACACCACCATTTTTTTAAGCTCCCTAGTGTCTCCATGGTTGAGGACCTCTGGCTTCAGAGCAGCCGTTCTTCCTTGGCCGCTGTGTCCAGCACTGGGGGCTGCAATTGGAGGCCTGAAAACCTTTTGCTCCCAAGTTCCCATGCAGTCACTGGTCTACATATTCTCCCTGCTACCTCCATGAATCTGATATGGGTGGCTCCCCAACTCACCTTTGGAAAAATGCTCTCAGAGTGCTTTTTGTATTTAATGAGGAATCTTATTCACCAACCCCACCAACCCACCACTCCCACACAGCACAGACCTCAGGAATGGGAACAGAATGACTGTAATCATCTGTGATGAACTGAATCTCTTTAGGGGCCAGGCGGGGGTAGGGAAGCCCTGCAGCAGTGGGGGCATGCTACTTCAGGCACAGCTGAAGCAGAGAACCCAGAGAAACCACAGGAAGGGTGTAGGGAGGGGGCTGGTGGAGCTTATAGTCTGCTTCCCACGACTGGATGAAAGGGAGCATTTGCAGTATCAAAAGTGGCTCCTGAGCCCACATGAAGTGCCAGCCCAAGCCAGGTAGTGGGATAGGCCTCTACCCTGTGGCAACCCCATGTGACCACAGGGCATCCCCATCCCTTCTTGGTCCTCATCTTACTCTTTCCCCATAAGGGGAAGCAGGTCCCTGAGCAAGTTTGGCCCAGCCCTTGCCCAAGCTGGGCCAGACAGCCAAGCAGGATCTTGGATCCAGTGACACTCCTGGCTCAGACCCAGGAGAGCCCATTCTGCCATCTGTCCTCCAGGCTGCCCCGGGGAAGGCAGGGGAGCAGGACACCAGGCTGGCAAAAGTGGCTCCTGCCCAGAGCTGTGTGTGAGCAGTGTCCTCATCAGGGTGGCCTTGCTGCACCTCTCACACTGTCTTAATGTCCATGGTTTGGGTTCGTGACAGATTCTGGCGCTGGGCTTTGACCATGTGCAGGCGTCTCCCATGCAGTGTGAACTTGGACCAGGTGAACAGCTGTAGCAGAGCACAGGTGATGGGCACCAGCACCAGCAGGTAGAAGCAGCCCTGGCGGAGCATTGGGGCCTGAGCTGGGGGTGGGGCTGGGGGCTCTGGCCAGGGCTGGGCACTCCCAACAGGGATCAGTGGGGGCTGCTGGAAGAGATCATGACCTAGGACAAGAGAGCATGCAGAAAGAACAGGGTCAGCCCTGGGCTCCTGCAAAGTCCACAGTGCCACATCTCAAGTGATACACATACATAACCAAAACACGACTCCGTTCCTCCCCCCACCTTGCTTCTCTGATTCTTCACTTCTCGGTTAATGGCACCACCATCCACCCAATAATTGGGGCCAAAAACTTTAAAGTCTTCCTACATTCCTTGGTTAACTTCAGCGCTCCCCAATACCAAATCGTTTGCCTCTAAGTAGTTGGAAGAAACTGCTGGAGCCCCTCTTAGGGGCTTTCCTCTTTAAAAGGAAACTGCTGGAGTTCCTCTTAAAGGGGCCACTCACGGACTCACCTACTCAGACTCACTCCCTCTGAGCTCCCGCACTGGGGTAGCAGCTTGAAAGGGAGAAACTGAAGTGTCTGACAAGTCAAGCAGAGGCCATTGTCCCTTTGCTAAGCCCTCCCCCCACAGACCTGGCAAGCTGGAGCTATATCTGAGAATCCATCAACCTGGCTAACACTGACCCACCTTGGAGATCCCCAGAGACTGCCCCACCCAATTTACAGGCCCACCCAAGCTGCTTTTCCATATGAATGGCTGGTCCTGGTTTACCAACTTCCTAAATCCTCCCAAACAAGCAGCAACTGGCCTCAGTGAGCCCCGGGCCCAGCACTAGCAGCAACCAGCCCAGATTCACAGCTTGGCTTCACCTGGGAATCTCCAAGCCCATCACAAGTAGCAGCCATCTCAGATTGCTTTATAGCTCAGCCAGGGTGGCCCTGGGCAAAACACAGGTGGGGGCTGAACTTGGCCTGTATCACCAGGAAAACCCCAGGGCCTGCGCACATCAGAGCACCGCCACCCTACCCCTGCACAGCTGATCCTCCACGGAGGGCAGAGGTTGGTGGTCACAGCCAATCTTTGCTGCTGACTGGCCTGGGTAAATCCCTCCCATTGATCTGCCAAATGCAACCAAGGCTCAACTACAAGAGGCAGGTGTACTCAGCCCACACAAAAGGCATACCTTGAGTACCAAGCTTGGGTGATGGGGACACTGTGTCACGGGACCCTACAGGACACCTATTACATTAGGCCACACTACCAAGACACGGAGTCAAAACAGCTCTACCTAATACATAGAAACAAACACAGGGAAACTGCCAAAATGAGGTGACAATGAAACATGGCCCAAATGAAAGAACAGACCAAAACTCCAGAAAAAGAGCTAAATGAAATGGAAATAAGCAATCTATTAGATGCAGAGTTCAAAACACTGGTTACAAGGATGCTCAAGGAACTCAGTGAGGACCTCAAAAGCATAGAAAAGATCCAGTCATAAATGAAGGGTACACTAATTAAAATAAAGAACAATTTCCAGGGAAACAACAGTACAATGGATGAAGCCAAGAATCCAATCAATGATTTGGAACTTAAGAAAGCAAAAGACAACCAATCAGAACAACAAGAAAAAAGAATTTAAAAACAAGGATAGTGTAAGCTGCCTCTGGGACAACTTCAAGCATTCCACCACTCACATCATACAGGTGCTAGGAGAAGAGAAAGAGCAAGAAATTGGAAATCTGTTTGAAAAAAATAAAGAAAGAAAACCTCCCTAATTTGGTGAAGGAAATAGACATGCAAGTCCAGGAAGCACAGAGAGTCCCAAACAAGATGGATGCAAAGAGGCCCACTCCAAGACACATCATAATTAAAAAGCCAAAGGTTAAAGATAAAGAGATCTTAAAAGTAGCAAGAGAAAAGAAGTTCATTACCTATAGGGGAGTTCCCATAAGACTGTCAGCTGATTTCTCAAAGGAAACTTTGCAGGCTAGAAGGGATTGGCAAGAAATATTCAAAGTCATGAAAAGCAGGGACCTACAGCCAAGGTGGTTCTACCCAGCAAAGATATCATTTAGAAATGAAGGGCAGATAAAGAGCTTCCCAGACAAGAAAAAAACTAAAAGGGTTCATCATCGCCAAACCATTATTATATGAAATGTTGTTCTGGATGGTGTGGCTCAGTGGACTGAGCGCCAGCCTGCGGACTGAGGGGCTGCCAGTTAGATTCCCGGTCAGGGCTCATGCCTGAGTTGCGTTCCAGGTTCCTAGTTGAGGGCATGAGGTGACCAATTGATGTTTTTCTCCCTCTCTTTCTCCCTCCCTTTTCCTCTCTCTAAAAATAAGTAAAATCTTAAATTAAAAAAATGAAATGTTAAAGGGACTTATTTAAGAAAAAGATCAAAACTATGAACAATAAAATGGCAAAAAATACAAATCTATCAACAATCGAATCTAAAAAATAAACTAAGGAAACAAGAACAACAGAGACAGAATCATGGATACAGAATGTTTTGATGGTTTCCAGACAGGAGGGGAGTGTGGGGGAACGGGTGATGAGGTAAGGGGATTAAGAAGCACAAATAGGTAGTCACAGAATAGCCACGGGGATGTAAAGCACAGTATAGGAAATGGAGTAGCCAAAGAACTTATACACATGACCTGTGGACATGAACAATGGTGTGGGGACTGCCTGAGGGAGTGGGGGGTGCTGGGTGGAGGGGGGCGAAGGGGGAAAAATCAGGACAATTGTAATAGCATCATCAATAAATACAATTTTTAAAAACTCAGTCAATGATTGCATACATAAGTGGAACAACGAATCAATGTTTTCTCTCCCTCTCTCAAATCAATGAAGTAAAAAATAAATAAATAAATAAATAAAAGTCAGACCATGTCACCCCCGCTTAAAACTCTTCCAACAGTTTCTTGTATTTTTGGTTTTGGGTGTTTTTCTTTTGGGAGGGGGAGGTTTGAGAGTATGTTTATGAAAGCGGGGGACAGTGAAACAAGGAAGTAAGGCTTAGGATACAAGAAGCAACAGGGACTAGACAGGGCTGCTTTGGCTCACTGAGAAATCAGAGAAAAGGGGCCTGGAAACAGGTTCAGAGGGTTAGCCTGGGACGGTCTGCTGCTGTCCGTTGTTCTCCGGGTTGCAGACTTGTGGGGACCCTTAGAGTTTAGGAGATGCCTGCCTGTGGGGGACGAAGATGGGGAAGGGAAAGGCGCAGGTGTGCTCCCAGGAGGGAGAGCTCACCAATAGTTTCTCTACAAACTGAGAGTAAAATCCAAACTATGCCCTGCTCTCTAGAGCCTTTATCCAGCTTCACCTAAGCTCTCCTGATACGCTGGGCCTTTGCACTTGTCGCTCCTGTCTGGGATTCACCGAGATCTTTAGAGACCAAATCCTCCCCATTCGGTTTACATCCTGGGTATCACCTCCTCAGAGAGACCTTACCAGACCACACTAAGTAGCTTTTCAGTCACACTAGAGTAAGTCCTCACTCAATGCCATCAATGTATACTTTGTGACGTATACATTGTTGGTTGGTTCTTTGATGATAAGTGAAACAATGTATAATGAACCAATTTTACCACAGGCTAATTGATATAAACAAGAGTTAAATTCCTATAGTATCTCGTCAACATTATCATGAAGCAATCTTGAACAAAACCACATCTATTGAAGACCTGCTGTATTTTTACCACTGCACTATCACTACCTGTCATTTTCTTGTTTGGTTGTATATCACCACATCCCCCTCCTCCCCGACTAGAATATAAGCTTCAATGATGGTAAAGACCTTGTATGTCCTATTGTTACTACCCTACCACCCAGAGTTGCACCTGTTAGAGACAGTTTTTCATACCTATTTGTTGAATCAGTGAATGAACTACTGAAAGAACAGAAGAATCAGAGACCCAGTTTTTCTACTTGTGTGAGGAGAGGCAGCCCAGCATGGCCACGACCCAGCCTGTGTCAGCCAGTTGCCATTCTCTCCCTCACCAGACCTAGAGCCAGGCTTGCAGTTAGTATGCCAGGTAAGCTGTACCCCCTGGAGCCTCAAGAGGCCCTCGCCAGCCCCTAGCCCTCACCTGTATAGAAACACAGCAGCCAGGTGCCCAGCAGCGGGGCGAAGGTTTGGCCTGGCTTGGTCACCAGGGCCACCATGCCAAAGAGGAGCGCCGAGGCTGCCTGCTTGCGGCGGTTCAGCACCAGGTCCTCATCCACCAGGTCAGTGACCACCAAGGTCAACAGCTTACAGGTGCCCTCAGTGAAGACACGGTTGCTGCCAGCAGAGAGAGAAAGCAGGCAAGAGTGAAGGGGTGGGACAGAGGTGTGGGGGTGAGGGAGGGCAGGGCATATACCTGGCAATGAAGAGGCAGAGCAGGCTGGGGCGGTCGGGGCCAGCCAGAAGCATGAGCAGGCTCAGGCCCAGCTTAAGCAGGAAGAGCCCCCGCACCACAGTGTAGACGCCCCAGCGCCGGCACAAGGGCAGGAAGTAGAGGTTGTTGAGATGGGGAGCAACATAGGAGATGCCTGAGGAGAAGAGGTGCAGCCTTGTCAGGGGGCACTGCGGCAACTTCCACAATGTTCCCCGCATTTTAACAATCAGCGTCAGAGGCTGCATAATGATATGCCACGCTCTGTGCTGAGAGCTAATTTGCATCCTTTCATTTAATCCTCTCGGCCTTTTAAGGTAAGTACTATTATTATTCCTTCTTTATAGATGAGAAATGGAGACCTAAAGAGATCAAATAAAACACACCAGTGGATTCAGTGGATCCACTGGTGTGGTTCAGTGGATTGAGCGACCACCTGTGAACCAAAGGGTCGCTGGTAGGATTCCCAGTCAGGGCACACGCCTGAGTTGGAGGCCAGGCCCCCAGTAGGGGGGCACACGAGAGGCAACCACACACTGATGTTTCCCTCCCTCTTTTTCTCCCTCTCTTCCCCTCTGTCTAAAAATAAATAAGTAAATAAAATATATTTTTTTTAAAAAACAAAAAACAAAACACAGCCAAGGCTGAGCAGTAAATAAGCAGTCCAGACTTCGCCCTGGATGTTGTGGCTCAGTGGGTTTAGTCCGCCTGCGAGGTTAGCCAGTTTGACTCCTGGTCAGGGCACGTGCCTGTATTACCGGCCAGGGCCCAGATAGGGGCGTGCGAGAGGCAACCAACTGATGTTTCCCTCTCTCCCTTTCTCCCTCCCTTCCCCTCTCTCTATAAATAAATAAATAAATAAAAATGACTTCCACTCAGGATCATAGCAGTGACTAATTAACGGTTCTTGCTGTTAACCAGACACTGTGCCACACCACCTCTAGGTGCCACCATCACCAAGAGAACCACCACGAGAGCAGCCCTGTCCCCTCATATCCACAACAGGCTTCCGCCCCTTCCTCAGGGAAACAGATCTGGAGGTACAACCCCACAGTAGCATCTGCCCTCTGCCACCCAGGCCCAAGCTAGGGAGGTAGCTGTGTCTGCAGCTAGGCTAGGGGTTCTGGGGTGCAAGCCTCTGTCCTTCCAGCCTTCCCAAGGCGCTTACTCACCCAACAGGAAGGAGCCCGTGGAGAGGGAGATGTGGTCAGACAACAGATGCTCCAGGAAGAGGGGGAAGAAGTTGCTGTTGAAGTGGCAGTGAAAGACCTGTAACCCAAACAGTGGCAGTGAGCAGGTTGCTGGGGCGGGAGGGAAGCCAGGAGCAAGAGCAAGACCAGCCATTACCCCCATGTCATCCCTCAACATGGAATATGCCAGAACAAAACCTAAAACCAATTCCTGCTGCTTATCTAATTTTGCTAATAGTTAGAAGTAATGATAAAATTGTCATTAGCACAATTAAAAGTTTTTTTCTTTTCAATTAAAAACACCTTAGTAAAACAAGCTTAACAACCTAAAATCTATTTCTAAATTTGGCTAGCTTATACACTACATGTGTTTTTCGCGTAGCACTTGATGTTTTAAAAAGATTGTCATGGAGTTCCCAGAAGGACACCACTTTTTCATATCCTCACTTTTCAGGACACAGAAGCCACCAGCAGCTGAGGCTTGTCTAAGATCACACAAGGAGTTAGGAGCTCAGGTGGTACTAGAATCCAGGTTTTCTAACTACCCAACCTGTGTTCCTGCCTTCAAATCACCCTGCGGTCATCACCACAAAGCCCAGAACTGATTTCCCAGCTTTTGAGAAACCTGTTCCCTCGAGTAAGGCATACTCCAGCCATCCTGGGTGGGGTGACTGCTCCCCTACCTGCACCAGGTCCATGCCCACGAACCACAGGAAGTTCCGGTGATGTGCCAGCTGCCGGAGGTACTGGCCCAAGGTGATGCTGCCCACCTCCTCGCCGCCCATCAGCAGCTCCTCTCCACACAGGCTATGAGGCAGAGGGGAGTCAGGAACAGCCTAGGGCCGGGCTACAGTCATTCCCCCTCCTCCCAGGGCAGCCACCCATCAGACAGGGGAGCTGGCACTGAAATCAGACTGAGAACAGTGCTGGCCACTCACCTGCCATCCACAGCCATGTCTGGACACCCTGGCTCCCTACCAGCTGCCTCAACCCGCCGCAGCAGCAGCCGTGTGGCCCCCACAAAGCCTAGCCCAGAGCCAGTGGCCAGTGCCACGCAGAAGGCACGGAAGGAAGAGAAGTCCTCCTTGTTCCAGAAGGCATAGGAGGCAAAGACAGAGAGGGAGCCAGCCGCACTGAAGAGGGAGCAGTAGAAGTTGAGGTGGGTGCGGTCGTGGGCTGAGAGGGCCAGGTCAGCCAGCAAGGCGTGATGGTGCAGGTCCACGAGTGTCAGGAAACCGTCGTAGAGGCACAGGCACAGCAAGAACTGCAGGCCGGCTGGGGCCCAGGGCACCCAGAACGCCAGGAACGACAGCGCCAGCAGTGGCCCATGCCGGCCAAGTGCCCGCACCCGTGCAAGCACCACGGCCCTCGAGGAGAGCCCAGTGCCCGACCTGCCAGGGAGAGGAGGGCTGTTGGAAGACGCCCTTGCACCCTTGGGCCCAGTTCCCCCTGCCCAGACCCCAGAAGCGGGGCAGAGCCCAGGGTGGTCCCAACGAGCTCCAAGTCCTCAGCCTCTGACTTAGGAAATGCAGCTCACCAGTGGGTACTCTCTCCTCTGCTCCCTTGCCAGCCTGCCAGGGCTGAAGGTCAAAGTGGGGTGTGATACCCATTTTGTCAGTGTTGGGGGCAGTGATGGGCTGAAGCAGGGATGGGGGAAAGGGAACCATAGAAGTAGCAGTGTTGGTGATGCAGTGCCCAGTCCTGAGAGCCAGGCAAGTGGAGCTGGGGTCAATCTCTCCCCCAGGTGGCCAAGGCCAACAGTTAGTCACGGCCACTTCTCCAACCTACACAGAGTCTACCCTGACCTCGGGGAATGGAGGAAGCCTGTACAATTGCTGAAAATGGTCCCCCTTGCTTTCCACACCCCAACCACAGGCAGGGGTCCTCCAGCCCTGGGGAAGGGTGGGGTGGGACAGGACCAGTTATGAGCCTGCCCCAAGACACGCACCGGGGCTGGGAGCCGAGGAACCGGTGGTCACTCAGCCAGCCGAAGAGGGGGTCGTTGAGGCTGTTCCACAGGAGAAACACTGTCTGCGGACGGAGAGGAGATAGGACAGGTGGACTCCAGGCAGCCTCTTCTCCAGGGCGTTCCCTATCCGGCCTGCTCGCCGCCCCTCAAAGATGACCCCAGTTTTCCTGCCTGCAAACCTGTGCTAAGGTAAGTCCCTCTGCTAAAACCCACCCTACAGGCTACTGTCCCCATCAAAGTCGACCCACGCAGGGCCCGGTCGATAAATGTGTCCAGCTGATAAACTGATATATGGGAATACAGAGAACAGTCCCTGGCTCATAGGACACTGGCCAGAGCTGATGTAATCCCCATGGAGGAGTCATCCAGGCCTCCAGCTCCAGCTTTTCTTGCTGAGCCTTTGTGGGCAGGCCAGCCTGCCCCAAGCTCCTGGCTGGGTGGGACGGTGGGACCCAGCACCGCACTCTGCCCAGCTCCCACCCCAGCACTGACCTACCTCTCCAACCCAGAAGGCAGCTTTGCTGATCTTGTACACCGAGACAAAGGTATCCACATAGTAAAGCAGAAACACGTTGTGCAGAACAGAGATGAAGAGGGCCAGGGAGCCATAGACCACGGCTGTGGGCAACCCCAACAGCCAGGCCTGGGGCCCACCTAGCCCCATGGCTGCCAGCCCAGCCTCAGCCTAGGAGCAGAGAAGTGCTTGTGACCACTGGCGGCCTGGCCATCCTTGTCCCTGGGGGAGAAGAAGCCAGTGAGCTACAAAGATCAGAGCCAGCGCTGCTCCAAACACCAGACTTGTGAGTCACTTAAAAGCTCGTTTCTAACTGGGAGAGAGTTTGCCTTTGCATGTAAAACAAAGCTGGGGAATTGTTAATGACATACAGCAGAAACAATGCTGGGCTAGCTACCATACCCGGGAGTAACTCAAGTTAACTGATAAAGGCGTGGGAAGCAAAGGCAGGCATCCAGCCATGCTCTGGCTGTGTGCTCAGTACCTCCTTTCATCTGTGCTATCTGACCTTAATGGTCTACATTACAACCTTGGGCTTGGGCACACGATGTACCTACAATGTAACTGAGCTACTTCACCCGAGCCTTTGTTTCCTCTTCTGTAATACAGAAAATGAGATGATCATGCCTACTCTACAGAGAAACTTAAAGATTAAACAAGGTAACTCACAGAAAGTGTTCAATAAATGGATGTTGGTGATGTTATTACTTTATAAAATCCCTACAAAGTGTATAACAATCTTATAGCGCAACACCAAGCTCAGATGTGTGAAGTAATTTGCCCAATGTCACACAGCAAAAATGTACCAGATTTGAACGCTGGCCTGTCTGGTTCCAAAGCCTTACTTACCTGCCACTTGACCACACAAATCAGATTCCTAGACACTGTTGGATGGAGAGAAACCTGCTGTGAAGTCAAGTTCCATAGATATAGAAGAGTGATAAGATGGGATAAGAGTCCACAATTGCTCATGCACTTTAATTCCAGAAATTCCACCTCAAGGAACTAATCCCAAGGGAATGTTTGTGTATAAAGATGTTCATGGTAGCGACATCTATAAACAAAAAGTTGGGCACACCCTGGCTGGTGTGACTCAGTGGATTGAGTGCTGGCCTACAAACCAAAGAGTTGCCAGTTTGATTCCCAGTCAGGGCACATGCCTGGGCTTCGGGTCAGGTCCCCAGTTGGTGGCGTGCAAGAGGCAATGGATCAATGTATCTCTCAATCATCAAAACACTGAAGTTTCTCTCTCTCTCTTTCTTCCTCCCTTCCCCCTCTCTAAAAAAATAAAATATTTTTTTAAAAAAGAACAATGTAATTAAGAAAAAAAAAAAGTTGGATACAGACCAAGAATGCAACAAAGGGACTAGCTGAGCAACCCCAATGCTCTCCAGAAATCAGAAGCACATTGGTAAACTCGACACATGGGAGAGAAACGCAAGAACATGTTACGTGAAAAGAGAGAACAGAGGATGGCGTGGGTGCCTGGTTTCCAATCAGGCTGACTCATGCAGAGACTGGCAGGCTATACTGACCGTGATGGGTGGGAAAGAAAATAAAAGTTAGATTTTTAATAGAACACTGCTTCTGAAACTGTAATGTACTTTCAAGTCACCTGAGGACTCCGTTAAATTGCAGATTCTGACTCTGCATTTCTAACAGGCTCCCAGGTGACACCATGCTGCTGGTCCATGACCACACTTTAAATGGAGAGGCATTAAGCCTACCCCCTTTTTTAGGCTCAAAGCTGCTATTCTTGCTTCAGAAAAACAATCCCATGTGTGCTTGTCTGGCCCCCAGCGGGAAGCTCTGGGGGCTTCTTTCTCTCAAACCCCCTGTTGTGAATTAAACTGCATCCCCCCAAAAAAGATATGTTTAAGTCCTAACTCCCAGTACCTATGTGGAAATAGGGTCTTTGTAGGCGTAGCCAAGTTAAAATGAGGTCACACTGCATTAGAATGGGCCCTAATCCCATGACTGGTGTCCTTATAAGATGGAAATTTGGACACAGAGACAGAGGGGAGATGCCAGGTAAAGACGAAGGCAGAAATCAGAGCGAGGCAGCTACAAGTCAAGGAACGCCAAGGACTGAGGGCAACCGCCAGAAGCTGGAAGAGCCAAGGAAGGATTCCTCTATCAGGGCTGTCCGACCTTCTGGCGCCTCTGGACCACGCTGGAAGAACACTTGTCTTGGGCCACATATTAAATACACAAACACTAATGAAAACTGATGAACAAATAAAAAGGTTTTTAGGTAAATTTACAATTTGCCATTGGGCCACATTCGTAGCCCTCCTGGGCTGCATGCAGCCCACAGGCCATGGGGTGGACACCCCTGCTCTAGATCCTCCTTCCAAAGAGAATGTGGCCCTGCGGATACCATAATTTTGGACTTTTACCCTTCGGAACTGTGAGAGAATAAGTTTTTGTTGTTTCAAGCCACCCAGTTTGTGGTAATGTGTTATGGCAGCCCTAAGAGACTTATACCTGCCCTCGGGGCTGATCCTGTGAGTGCCTGTGACCCAAGCCAGCCCACTGGCCTCATCTATATGTCCTCACACTCACGCGTGTGTGCGCACACACTCACTCACACATATTCTCACACACAGAGACAAAACTTCTGTTTCCCAGCAGGGTCAGGCCCTGGAGAGCCAACTTCAGGCCCAGTCTGACAGTGATGACCCCACAGGACCTGTCCTTCTCCCATTACCCACCATGGCCTCCCCTTGCAGCCCAGCCTTCAAGGGCTTCTGCTGTCTGGCCTCTTGCAGCCTGTCCAGCCTGGCCTGCCTTGGATCTTCAGGGCACCTTCTCCTCTCGCCAGGACTTTGTTCTTGCTGGAGCCTCCCACCAGAAGCACCCTCCCCATCTCCTCATCTCTGTCTCCCGCACCCTTTAGAAGCCAGCGCCATGTCCAGGAGACCTTCTCCAGCTTCTTGGGCCCTGACTGACGCCTTCTGCCCCTGCACAGCAGGCTCTCATGCCTGCCCCCGAAACTGCAGGGTTTCGAAGGCAGGGCTTGTGTCTCCTCTCTCTATCTCCCTCTCTGGGAGAATGGACTGGACTCAGCCACTCCTGTTCAGGGGGTGACTGACTGCTGAGAAAGAGGCTCTGATGGGAGAACAGGAAGGAATCTCACTGGGGTCACTCTCAGACTCACTAGAAGCTGAGTGGCAATCACTCAAGAGATCTGTATGCACCCCCAATGCCATGCCGACCTGGCGCCAGTCTATACCTAGTGGTGGAGGAATGAGAGATGGAGAAGCAGCCAAAACCACCCGAAATCAGCCACTAAGTCTATGAGAAGCTCTCCCAGGCCACAGCGACCCTACCTTGCCCCAAAGCAGGAAGACAGCCAGGTGGCCTCTCCCCTGCAACCTTGAGCCCCTGAAGGAACAGTTGGTGGGAAATGCTTTTTTTTTCTCCACAACTTTATTGAGTTACCATTGACATACAAAAGTCTACACATATTCAAAGTATACGGTCCAATCAGTTATAACATGTATGCCTCTTTGAAGCCATCACCATATTTGAGATCATGAACATATCTGTCACCTTACAAGTTTCCTCGGCACCTTCTAAGTAACGTAGCTGAAAGAAGACACACTGAAGGTCTCTGAAGTCCTGACCCTACCACTTAGTACCTGTGTGCTCTGGCGCAATTTACTTAACCTCTCTATGCCTGTTTCTTGATCTGTAACATGGGGCCAAACTTCTTAAAGCTATTACTGTTAGAGGTCAATGAGAAAAGACTCTAAAGCACTTAGCATGGTAAGCGTGGAGAGCACTTTGGAAAGTGTTACTATTGAACCTCTCAAGCCTTCCCTACCCACCACACAAGGATGGGGTGGGGTGGTTCTAAAGGTGCTTTGGGCTATAAAGCACAACGTACACCTCTGTTACTATCATTAACCGGGGTTGCTTTCCCTGATTCCCCAGAGAATCAGAACTTCCCTACCTCACCTCCAAAGCCTTCTTCATCCAAGGGAGTGGAGCTCCCCTTTTCCACCCAGATGTCATGACCTATCCCACTTGCTAGAGAAGGTGAACCTTGCAGGCAAGGTGCCAAGCTCCAGGCTCCCGTGCTGGGGCAATAGGAGAAGAAAACCTCTAAGGGGGTAAGATGGGAAGGGCAAGGTTGTGCCATTAGAAGGGCCTGGGTTTAATGCCAAATGCACTTCCTACTAAGAGTGTAACCTCAGGCAAGTCACTTAGCCAGTCTGAGTCTTGTCTTTCTCACCTGTAAAATGGGGTACTAGTGCCTACATCCGTAAGAGTGTTGGGAGGATTGAACTAATGTCCAGGAAGCTCCGAGCACCATGCCAGTCACATGGAAGATGTTTAGAAAATGGCTTTTTCTTGAGCTCACATATAACAGGTCAGGGTAGCAGCAGGGGAATACCCTGGGCCTCAGACTCATCTATTGGGTTGGCCAAAAAAGTTCATTTAGTTTTTTCCTAGTAGCGCTCTAGTAGTGCTGAGTTGTTTTTAACTTCATTCGAAACAATTTTGTCCTGGCTGGTGTAATTCAGTGGATTGAACGTCAGCCTGCGAACCAAAGGTTTGCCGGTTCAATTCCCTGCTCAGTGCACATGCCTGGGTTGCAGGCCAGGTCCCTAATGGGGGCGAGTGTGAGAGGCAACCACACATTGATGTTTCTCTCCCTCTTTCTCCCTCCCTTCCCCTCTGTCTAAAAATAAAATAAAATCTTTTTAAAAAAAGAAATAATCATGTTAGATTATATGTGACAGCTGTCATATCAGTGTATGTTTAAAAAAACACATCAAAATTGATGAATTTTTGTGCAGCCATTTTAATATTGAAGATGGGAGAAAATACACATTTTTGGTGTGTTATGCTTTATTTCAAAAAAGGTAAAAAACAACTGAAACACAAAAAAGGATTTGTATGGAGAAGGTGCTGTGACTGAACATGTCAAAAGTGGTTTGTGAAGTTTCTTGGTACTACTGACATTTTAGCCAAATAATTCTTTGCTGCAGGGCGGTCCTATGAATTGGAAGATGTTTAGCAGCATCTCTGGCCTCTACCCACTAGAAGCCAATAGTGGGATATAGCTGACATACTCAGAATATCCAAATCAATGAAGTTATTGGTAAAAAATTAACAATGTATCTTTTATTTTACAGAAAAAACTAAACGGACTTTTTGGCCAACTCAATATAAAGTGAGAATGCCAAAGCCAACCACTTAAATTGCTGTGGGCTGAAAGGCAAAAGGTATATACAGCACCAAGCATAGTGTCTGGCACATAGAAGACTCTCACTAAACAGTAGTTATTATTACTTTTTTTCATGTCTCTGAAGTTTGGTTTCATGATCTTTAAAGGGTTTAAGTGAGTGTCCCTTCTGCCAACCCTCTGATGGAAGCTGCCTTTCCAGCACCCAACAGTGATGCCGCTCGCTGCCTGGCATACACTGCCACCCCTCAGATCCTTCTGTAAACACCACCTCCACATCTTTCTTCACGCTGTTTCTTCTGCCTCACTACCCTAGCTATAACTATATACCATTTCTCAGGTGCATAGGATTTGTCGGGTTTTTATATCTACTATCACGAATCCTGACAGCCCTGGTTACTATTTCCATCCTTGTTTTATAAATGAAGAAACGAAGGCTCAGAAGGTTAAGTAACTGGCCCCAAATCACAGAGGTATTAAGTGCTGGAGCCAAGACTCAAAACTGGTGTTTTGGACTAAAACATATGAGCATTTCTCATGTCACTATGCCTACCTCCTCCCATCATCTTATCAAATCCTGATTCTTCAAAGCCCAGGTCAGTGGAGGTCAGTGGTACCAGCCTTCCTGAGGACGCCTAGTCATGTGTTCCCTGCCTTTTCCAGGTCCCTCAGCTCCTGTATCAGGATCCAGATGCCTCTCTTATCCTCCGCCAGCTCCCAAGCTCCTTAAGGGCAAGGCCAGGTCAGACCCATCTCTGATTTCTGCTCCCTGCCTCCACCAGGCTCCTTCACCGCGATAGGTGCCCAGCTAATACATGTTGGATCGATTTACCCCAAAAAGGCCAATATGAGCATTCCCCAGCCCCAGGAGCACCAGCTACAGGAGAATGTCACGCCAAGATCCCACAGTGCCCCTCAGCTCTGCCTTCTGCTTGGCTGTAGGGAGTCAGAAATTGGCCACCTTGGGAGTCCATCAAGATTATTATGATGTACCCTGCTGAGTACAACAGGTACAGCAAGGCAACAGGTGCACAAAGAGGACTAGTGATAATAACAAAAGTACCATTTATTAAGCTTTTACCATGTGCCCAGCACTGTGCTAAGAAACACAGAAATAATACGGGGAGAGAGCTCAGAGCAGGGAGGTGGAAAGACACTAGAAACCACACACAAGATTCTATCCCGAGGACAATGGGATAAGGGGTGATGAAGTGACAGAATCAGATCTGTTTGGAAAGACCCCCTGGCATGATGTACAACTTCCCCTCTTCCCCCCGCCCCTCCCCATCAGGCTTCTGGGAGATAAAGAACTAGGAAAGAATGAAAACAGTAGCTTCCTCCTGGCTGGGTGAGTGGGGCTGCCGGATTTGGTGGAGGAAGCGAAGTAAGTATGCCAGACAGGGCCCCTGGAGTGAGGGGTATCAAGAGGAAGGTGGGTGTTTTCTTCTGATTCCCTTGAAGACTAGAGACTGTATGAGAAACAGTTACTGCAGAGGGGAAAATCTAGTAACAAGCAAAATCTGAAGTTGGGAGCCCTGGGTCGTCTAAATTATCACTAACCAGCTATCCGAGTTTATTCCTACATCTATAAAGCAGGAGAAACAAATCCATTTCCCAGCATTTCCTTATCAAATGAAAGCGCAAATATTAGGTTTGTCCCTTCCTCAACAAGTAGCTGACCTCAGAATTGTCTGTTGTGTTTCCTGTTCCACACCCCGGAGCCTTGTCTTCCTGCCCAGTCTCCCCACTGCAAGGCCCAGCCAGCCAGGGCCGTCGGGGGAACGCACACTGGCGGGCCTGCCCTCCTCCTCCCGCTGGAAATGAAATTTCACCTTACTGGGGGAAGGACCTTCTCCCTCTCCCTCCCCCGCAGGTTACTACAGCAGCACTGGAGGGTCAGTAACTTTACCCTAGGGCTCCCCAAGCCGCCGGGGAGTTTAGGATCAACCCAGGAGCTCTTTACACAGGTGCTCTTTACACAGGAGCTGGCGCTGAAACACGTGGTGATTCTGCGGCCAGTCTGCACGTTAAAATCACCTGCTCAATAACACCCAAGCCCAGGACTCACCCTTGACCAATTAAATCGGAATTTCTAGGGGCGGGGCCCAGCACAGTGTCTTTTTAAAGCTTCCCAGGTGGTTCTCTCGCGTCACCTGAGTTAAGGGCCTTTATATTGATGAGATGGATCCGGATCCGAACCATGCCGCGACCCCGGCCCCAGGAAACCCTAAAGCAAGGAGTATTCCACCTTCACCGCTCGAGCCCAAGCAACTCCCACCCTGCTCCAAGGACTCTCCCAATCCACAGCCTAATCACCTCGGGGACCCCCGCAGACAGCCCCCAGGACTGAGAGGACTGCATTCCAGTCCCCCTCGGTCTGTCCTTTGCGTCTGACTGGCCCCCAGTCCGGCCCGTTCCTGCCCCTGAACCTCGCCGCGTTCAACCCCTCACCGCAGTCGTGGCAACCGAGTCCTAATCGCGGCTGCCCGGAACCAGGTGCGAGCCAGTGTTCCTGCGCGCCCAGGGCTGCTTCCCCAGCCTCTGCCTCCGCCTCCGCCCAGCGATTGGCTCTGCGGAGCTCCGGGGACCGCCGCCTGGCAGGTAGGGTGCCCGCGCCCGAGGCTGCCGCCGCCATTTTTGTCATGGGCGCCTGCCCTTAGGGACCGAAAAAGAAAGTGGATGCTAGCAAGAAGGGAGCAGGTTGCCTGGATTCCTGAGCTGCTCATCCCTTCTTAAAAGCTTCATGTCATTTCAGTTGGAGAAAACAGTGAATAAAATGGAATCAATGTAGTCAAATTGCTAAATTACTAAAATCAAAGTAGGCTGAAGATGAGGAAATGATTCTATTCTTGCATTAACGAGCCTGGGAACTTAAATTTTTTAACTTTCCAGTTGTGCATCAATGCTAAAAATATGTATGTGAACCTGTAGATAACACACTGAAGATCTTAGGAAAGAATGTTCAGTATCCAGAACCCCTGACATCTGGAAGATTACCATCTTGGACCCATGCAGAGGCTAAAAGTGCAGGATTGATTCTTCTCAAGAATATACGTTTAACTATAAGAACTCTCAGCTTTTCTTTATTCTTCAGAACACTCTGGGTATTGCTTAGTTGTATTTCCCATTTGTAAATCTCAAGACCCTCGAATAAATCTTTATCATTTATTTCCAGCCAAAGCCTCCTGATTCATTTACACTCAGCCGACAAGTTTAAATCAACAAGGTTTTTTTTAGTGTCCCCTCTCCTCTTCCCCATCTTTCCTTAGTATTAATTCAGAGAATGAAGAGAGCTCGGCACATTTCTTCAGGCCTGTCGTCTGACTGGATGCACAGCTGAGGCAGATACTGAGATAGCAATGACACCACCTGGGACACCTGATGTTGGATTGTGAGACTCTCAAGAGCAGGCAGACCCAGCTTTAGGTGTGGGCAAGAGTGCCACGCCCTAAGAGAGCAACCATGCGGCCCAACCTCCTATTAATAATAGTAATAATAAAATATGAGGCGTAATGAGCTCTCACTATGTGCTCTGTACTCAGTGAAGAACTTTATGCACATTCTCTGTGGAGTCCTCACATCACTCTTTGGAGGTAGATGCTATTATACCCATTTTATAGATGAAACTGAGATTCAAAGAAATTCAATAACATTCTCACTATAAGCAAGAGGTCCAGACAAGCTGGAATCCAGCTTTCCTGATTTCCAGAATAGAAGTCTTTCCTCTTCTTACCCCTGCAGTCCTTCAAAGTTTTCTTTTGCTCGGTCCAATCTGGTGAGGATGTCTCATGTCTTCTCCCAACAGGCCTGTAACCTGGTTAAATTTCCAGGCAATCAGACAGCACACACTCCATACCTACTATTTCCTAACCTGGGAGAAAGCACAAAGAGAATGGCCTTTAGCAGACCTAAGACTCAGTCCCCTAGCTCCACCACTTCTTTGTTATGGGACCCTCCTTTTGTGAGCCTCTATATCATGCCTTATGAGGATTTTGTGGGCATTAAATGAGAAGCAGGGGCATAAAGGGTCTTGTAAACTTTGGTCCTTATGCCTTTGTTGCTTGTTGTCAACAGGAATATCATTCTCTTCCTCCTTCCTGACAACCTGGTAAAGGGCCTATCCATGGCAAATGGTCCAACGAAAGAGCCCTGGTGTCAGGGGGCTAGAGTATGATTCAACCAGTTCTTAGGGGGTCCCCAGGGATCTCATGAACCTTGCTCTCAACATTCTTCTCCCACCAGTCTGTCTCATTTCCCTTCTGCCCATTCCTTCCTCTTCAGACCCTCTTCTTACCTCCTATGTCTCTCCTAAGCACCCCCCCCACACACACCCATACCATATCTCTTCTAGACTCCGAGCAATTTCAGTAACCCTCATGCCTCAGAGAGCCCTCATGGCTAGACGGAAAGTGATCATTTCTCCCCATCCCTACCCTCAGCCTCACCTGTGCATTCCTTCCTGGTTGTGAGAATAGAGGGCAAGAAACCCAGCTTTCAGCACAGAGCCTGGCATGGTAGGGCCTTCCTAAATGGACTAAGGGAGTGCTCCTGCCTTTCTATCTCTGGTCAGCATGTGCCTTTATTTCAAAGCAAACCCTGAATCTTTACTTAGCCCTCCCTGGGTGTCTATTTGGGAAATGGGGGAATGGGTAGGGCTGCCAAAGGGCCAGAACTAGGTGTGAAACAATAGGAAAGACTTTGTTTGGCCCCTATGTTGCACTTAATGTCCCGTGGTTACACTCTGAGACTCCTGAGTCCTCTGGTTTTACAAACAATATTACCAGTTATCCTTTTGTGTTGTCACCAAGGCTTGACCTTATAATTACTTCTGATTTCCCTTCCTGGTTGCCAAGCACAGAGCTAACTGGGTGGAGACATGGGGTGTGACTGAAGGTCATACTGCCTGCCTGACTTCTTGAGTGGTATCAGAATCCCTGGATCCTGGGACAGGTAGATACATAAACACTCTCCTTGAAATTCTCTCCTTCCTTGGCTCCGGACCTCTCTGATCTAGGTTCCCATGTTCTCCTCCTACCTAACAACTTCTCCTCAGTCCCCTTCACTTTTCACCAGGGCTTCCTAAAGGCAGAGGGATGGTCCTCCAAATTTTCAATACTCTTTTCATTTGTTCACTCAGAGTTGTCAGGCCATCGGCTATAGGGAGTAAAAGGGACTTCAAAAACAAGATTCCTGCCCTCGAAAGGCATAAGTGGAACCCAATAAATTGGCAGCCATGATGACACAGTGTGATACAGGCCAGCATAGCAGCTTTTCCGGTATAACTTCACCTGCTCCCTCTTCTTTCACGACCACCCCACCTCCCATCTCTAGCCTGAATATAAAACTGCCGCTGGACAGCTCCCCAAATGTCCCAGCTGAACTCACCATTCCTTAAACTCCAGTTGCCGGCTAGGGCACTTCGTTTTCGTTTTTGTTTTTGTTTTTTAACCTCCAGGACTGTCTTGACTACCAACCTAGGCAACCAAGCCCAAAACTTGTTTATCCATCTTCATTCTACTCTCTCCAGCCAGGTAGCTATTTAGGGTCAAGTCCAGGTGAATCTGTTCCCATCTCTCTCTTCATTCCCTCGTTCCTATTTTGTCAGTTTTCCTCATTGGAAGCCAGCCTCCCTCTTGACAATGTATCCCTACTTTGTGGACAAGAGAGCCTCTGATCATGGGGATCATGGGGTCCACAGATCAAAAACTACTCAGGTTGCTGTATTTGAAGTTTTCATAATAAAATGCTGGGGGGGAGGGGAACACTCAGTGTGTATTGTTGATGCAAGCAACAGAGGACTCCACGCCGTAGTATAATAACCCAAATATTTAATTTCCTGAAGACAAGGGTAATGGTGCTTTGTAATTTTTTTAAAAAGCCCATTTCAATATGTCTTCTGTAGTTAAATTTATGTGAAGTAAACACAATGGGCTAAGTGTAAAAGGAAAAAAAGACTCCACTCAAACTAGATTAAGCAAAAAGGTATTTAACTGGGAAGTGGTGGTAAAGGGGGATTGGATGAAGGTGGTCAAAAGGTACAAAAGGAGCAAACTTCCAGTTAAAAGATAAATTACTACTAGGGGTGTAATGGACAACATAATGGCTATAATTAACACTGTTGTGTGGTATATTTGGAAGTTGTTAGAGGGTAGATCCTAAGAGTTCTGATGGCAAAAAAATTTATTTCCTTTTTTTTAATCTACGTAAGATGATAGATGTTAACTAAACTTACTGTGGTAATCATTTCATAATATATGTAAGTCGAGTCATTATGCTCTGGAGGGGAAAAAAGTGACTTATTGGCTAGTGTAACTTTAAAATCCAGCATTCAAACGATGTCATCAGGACCCAACTTCTCTTTCTGTCCCTTGGCTCCACTTCTGTGGTTCCATGCTCAGACAGGTCTTCATCCCTCCACCCAGACTGTAATTTTTCAAATTTCCGTCCAGGGGAAAAAGCATTTTCCTCCACCCAACGGGAAAACAAAGTTCTGGGCTAGGCTCCCATTGGCCCAAATTAAGTCTAAGCCAATCATTATGGCCAGGGGGATGACAGTGATGATTGGTTTATCCCTGCATCACCCAAAATTTAAGGATGGAATGGAGTCATCTCCCCTGGAACCACTTTACTCTCAGTGAATCTGAGGGCTGTTACTGGAATCAGGGTGAATGAATGCTGAAAAATTCACAACTTGGTCCTCATTTTTCTCCTTTGGCTTGTAAACTGACCAACCAGACCAGCAGAGGTCTTCAGCAAGCATGCAGGGACCAATATTAAAATGTAGGCTTCCCTGGCAGAGTGGCCTATTTGGTTAGAGCATTGTCCCAACACATCAAGGTTGAGGGTTTGATTCCTGGTCAGGGCACATACAAGAAGCAACCAATGAATGCATCAATAAGAGGAACAACAAATTGATATTTCTCCTTTCAAATCGATAAATAAAAAGTTTTAAAAATGAAGGCTTCAGCCCCGGCTGGTATAGCTTGGTGGCTTGAGCATCGGCCTGTGAACCAAAGGGTTGCCGGTTCGATTCCCCAGTCCGGGGACATGCTGGGTTGCAGGACAGGTGCCCAGCAGGGGGTGTGCGAGAGGCAGCCACACACTGATGTTTCTCTCCCTCTCTTTCTCTCTCCCTTCCCCTCTGTCCAAAAGTAAATAAAATCTTTTTTAAAAAGTAATGCAGGCTTCTCATCCTTCTAAGCTCCAGCTTGAGCTTGGGTTTCACAATCTCCCTCCCTCCCACCCAGTTGTGACCAGATCCCCATGGGGGAGTGGGAGCAGACAGAGAAACTGACAAGTCCCACAGGGTCCATCAGTGAGCTCCAGGCTGGGGTGAGGTGAGTCTACAGGTAGTCTTGGACATTCCTCAGGTGCAGGGATTTCGAGGGAGGGGCAAAGTTATAAATAGGAGTAGAGGAGTATATTAATTTCCTACTGGTGCTCTAACAAATTACAATACCACAAACACTGTGGCTTACAACTATGCAGATCTATTACCTTTCAGCTCTGGATGTCAGAAGTCTAAAATGGGTCTCATTGACTAAAATCAAAGTGTTGGCAAGACTGCATTCCTTTCTGGAGGTACTAGGGAAGAATCCATTTTCTTGCCTTTTCAAGCTTCTAGAGGTAGCCTGCACCCCTTGGCTCATGGTCCCCTTCCATCTTCAAAATCAGCAATGGCTGGTCAACTCTCGTATTACAGCATTCCAACTCTTCTGCCTCCCTCTTCCAGGTTTAAGGATCCTTGTGATTATATTGGATCCACCCAGATAATCAAGGATGATCTCCTTATTTTAAGGTTAGCTAATTAATAACCTTAATACCATTGCAACTTTAATCCCCTCTTGCCATGTAATATATTCACAGATTCACAGGGATTAGGCCAAGGTTATCTTGGGGGAAGGAGGGTGAGGGTTAAGAGTGGGGGGCCTTCCCAGAGGGTAGCTGGGTGTGAGGGATGCTAAGAATCTAGGAGAATCTGTGGGGGTTACTGGTAATGCTGTCTGAGTCAACACGAGAGGGAAGGAAAGTATGATGGCCTGGCAGCCCAACAGCTCGCAGGGGGCATCAGTTTTAATCATCCAGCAACTATCACCCGCCCCACTGGGGAAGAAAAAGGTGGAGGGTAGTGACCCATACCAAGAGGAGACTGGAGCTCAGAAAGGGCCCACCCTGTCTAGAGGAAGCAAACTTTCTGGCTTCTCCCAACCAGCTTCTGGGCTTTAGAATCAGGGTTCAGAGTCAGTCCACTGTGCTGCTTACTGACTTTGACCCTGGGAAATGGCCTTACTTCTCTGAGTCTCTGGTTCCTTACCTATTAAGTGAGAATAATGTCCTGACTGGTGTGGCTCAGTGGTTTGGGTGTCCTCCTGCAAACCAAACGGTCACTGGTTTGATTCCCAGTCAGGGCATGCACCTGGGTAGTGGGCCAGTTTCCCAGCTGGGGGCGTGCAAGAGGTAACCGATCCATGCTTCTCTCCCTTTCTCCCTCCCTTCCCCTCTCTCTAAAAATAAATAAAATCTTAAAAAATAAAAATGAGAATATCACCATGTACTGAACACAATTACTAAGAACTATAAGTTATTGTGTAACATTCTAGAGCAGGAGGACCGTAAGGTGACAGCCTCAAAGAAGCCTTAGCATGAATCGATAATAGGGCTAACGTCCTGACACAGACATGGGGCTGAATTATGCGCTTACCCTAGCTGTGTCTGAGCAAGTTGTGGTGAGGGTATCGTTGAGCACAGGGCTGAGCATCTAGGTTACCGCGGGTTCAACCAGCTGGCTCATCCAGTGCAGACACAGGCCGGCTGGCTCCTGGCCAGCTCAAGGTGTTTTCCTTTGCCTGGAAACGGGGAGGTGTGTCTGAGGCAGAGCATGGAGGCGAGCAGCTCAACTAAAAAGCAGTGGAGAAGAGCCCCGCTCAGGACCTCTTTGGCCCCCCAAAATGCTGAGGACAAACTACCCCCGGCTTAAGGAGAAAAGTGAGTGGAAGAGCATTTCAGGACTGAGGGCTTGAAAAGGCGTTGGGTTCTTACTGTGTGCTGGGAGATTAGGGTTCAGGCTCAACCCTGGGATAGAGGGGAGCTGAACACCTTAGGAAGGGGGCCTCAAAAGCCAGGAAGCTAGCTCAGCCTCGTGTTATGAACCAGAGCCGTGGATTAGCATGCTCCAGGGAAGGATGGTGTTAATAAGAACCAAGTGTATCCAGTCACATACCCCCCACCCTCACCGGCCCCCACTACAGGTCTGGACTAGGACCAGGTCCCAGTAAAAACGCCTGCTACCTGACCTTCTGGCCATGTACTCATACAGCGGCCTGGCGCCCAGGGAAGGCATCTGGCCTCCACTGCAGCCCCTCACCTATGCCTACCTGCCCAGCACCCTGCTGCTGACCCCCGTCCAGGCCCACAACTTCTGCAGCTGGCCCCCAGCCCTGAGCGCCGGCAACTGGACGGCCCCGCGGGAATACCACTGTTTCTACAACCCGGGCGCACCACTGGGGGCCGCGCCACCCTGGTGGGCCTTCCCTCAGGCCTACGCGGGGACTCTGAACCCACCCTTCCCAGAGCTCGGCTACTCGGGGCCGTCGCTGCAGGCACCCGCAGCGGCAGGGGCAGCGGTGGCAGAGAGCTGGGCGCAGTGGCCCGAGGGCGGTAGCCTGCAGGCAGAGCTGCGCTGGGGACGCGTGGAGCACACGCTGGGAGCGCGCCTACAGCTGCCGGACTTCGTTCGCCGGGAGCTGCGACGCGTGTACGGCACGTACCCGCGCACCGACGTGCGCGTCACTTTCCGCGGAGGCGAGTTCTTGCTACAGGCCGCGCCTCGCATGAGCGAGCCGCAATACCGCGAGCTGAGGCGCGTGCAGCGCCCACCCGCCACCAGCAGCAGCGGCGACCTCAGCGCCGCCGGAGAAGCGGCGGAGCGCGACAGCCGGAAGAAGAGAAAAGGCCTGGGCTGAGTGCGCCCCAGCGCCGGCGGCTGGACCAGGGGAGCATGCGCGCGGCTCTCTTCCGAGGCCAGGGGGGAGACCGCAGCCTTGCGTGGGGGTCTGGATGCACCTGATATCTGTCTTTTTGCTTTTTTTTTTTTTTAACTAAGACTGCCCGCCACCCGCCTCCTGCACTTCCTTGATTTATTCGTGTATTGTAGAATGGGGGGAGAAGAGAGCAAGGACATCTCTGGGTGGGTGTCCTGTTGCTCCTTTCTACTTGGGCTTGGGAAGCCTCAGTGTAGGGTGGAAGAAGGGCCTGGACCCTGTTCCCTCTCTCCTTCCTTCTTCCTTTCTTCTTCCACTTAGAAGCCCCCACTTTCCCTTTCTCCTCCTCCCTCTAGCAAACCTCCCGAACTCCCCAAGCTAAGAGCCCACCTATCCCCAGCTTGTAATGAAAAATAAATAAATTAGCAAAGTCAGATGCATACTGTGAGATCATTTTTATGTTTGGGGGTGGGATGTTTCTTCATCTGTGTAATGTGAGCCTTACTTCCCTGACTGGGGCACAAGGGAGTTGGGAGGGATTAGCGTGGACCTCTGGAACAAGTGTGCCTTCTCCCGGGCAGCGCCTAGCTCCTCTTCACTCTTGTGCTGTGTGCAGGATGACACCCTCTGAGGTCCTGCGACTCACCACCTACAGACCCTAAGAGCCTAAGCTCTTGTCGAAGCATAGATGGCAGGCATGGCTGGGGGAAAGAATATCAAAGACAGAGATAGAGCTGGCGCCGACATGGTGTAGTCATGTAACTAGGCTCTCTATGAGTCAGTTTCTTTGTAAAAGAAGCATAAAACCAACCTACTTGCAAAATTCACTAGGGCTGAAATTTAAGATGTCACTTCTTGTCTCCTGTTTCTTGCTAATAGTCTTTAATAGGCTGCATTTGTAATATTGTGGGAGTTTGTGGGAGGGTTAGGCCACACATCTAATTTTAACTGTGGGTCTAGCCAGGCCACCTCAGGCTGTATAAATTTGGCTCCTTGTGGAATTGCTTTTACTGAACTTCCATTTGTAACTGGCCAACAGCTATGCTACAACAGCTATTTGTAACTGGGTGTACAGGTATGTCACTGAAGCTATACACCACTTGATGGAACGAACATTGGCCGTGTTCATGAGCTTCATAGAAAAGTTCTCTCAAACCTCAGCAGTTGGGAAAGGTGTTTCTCCTGGTCAGTGGTTTTCTTTTATCTCTGAAGCACCAAGGATCTCATAACTCATTTTCCTCTTTGCCCTGGTTTCTAGAGAGCTCAGAGCCAAATTTGCTTAGCATCTTTTGTGTAAAGCCTGGATCCTAAATTGTTACCCCCAGTTTCATATTATTTTCCTTTCCTTTTTTTTTTAAATTATAGAAACACAGGGGTGTGGTGTAGTGTGATGGGTCTATCGTGTGACCTTAGGTGAATTAATGTCCCTGAATTAACTTCCTCATTGCAAATGGAGATGATGATTTTAGAACATCTCATAAGGTTTTCAAAAGGATGCCATGAAATCCTACATGTAAAATGTTTACCACAATACCTGGCATGTACTAAGTGCTCAAATATAAGTGATTTTTTTAAAGGTTGCAATATGGAAATATCGAATACGGGAAGTTAAAATCTTTTCTAATTCCTCACTCCCAAATGATCACTGGGGTCCAATCTTTTTTTTTTCTTTTCTGTACACATGGTATTAATTACATGAGAGGAGTCTGTTTTTGCCTCTTGCATTTTACATAAAGTACACCTTGGACATCATTCCATGCACATGCACATGGGGCTACCTCATTCTTTAATAGCCACCCAATATTCTGTAACCTTTGGATTCCTTCCAGCTCTTAACCTTTGAAAGTCCAGCCACCAAATTTCCTGAGAGCTTATTATTTACCAGCAAGTTGTTCTAGGTCCTGGGGTACGGTAGTGAATGACACAGTCTCCGCCCTTAATGGAACTTGCATTTCAGTGGGGAGAGAAAGGGATGGGGCAGCAGGCAAACAGATAAAGGGAAGTTGTCATAAATAGCACAGGGGGAACAGAAGCTGAAATAGAAAATGCAAGCGGGGCAGTGGAACTTGGAATAAGATAATTATGGAAGGCTTCTCTGAGGAGGTGACATTTAAGCTGAGATCTATAGAATATTAAGAAGCTAGCCATGCAAACAGATGGGTGAGGGGGAAGTCAGATAGCAGATATGGTGGGTGCCAAAGCCCAAGGAATGAAAGTTACCTTAGTTCACTCAACAGGCATTTGAGAGCTCACAATATGCCAGGCAGTATTTGAGATACCGGGACTACACGAGAAAACCAATTAAGTCCTTGCCCTCATGGAGCTTACTTTTAGAGGTGCAACATAGAGAAACAGACTGACAGGGAGCAAATGGGTGAATACATGATCTAATGTCAGTGATAAGTGATGGGTTGCTGTTTTCAGTATGACAGCTAAGGAAGGCTTCTCTAAAGAAGTGACCCTTGAGTGGAGACAAATAAAGACCTTTGCAAGCTATTGGAATACCTGGGGGAGAAAAGCAGGTGCAACAACTCTGTAGCCGGAGTGTTCTTTCCTGTGAGCAAGTGAAAAAGTGGTAGTTAACAAAGTTAAAAATGAAACCAGATCCTTGGACATTTTGAAGCCGTGTTAAGAATTTTGGGCTTTATTTTGGGGTGTTAGGGCAGAGAGTTATGAGCAGGAGAAACAATGATCAGATTTAAAAAAAAATTATTCTGCACATTGTATGAAAAAGAGACTGTAGAGGGACCATTGTGGAAATAGGGAGGCCAGTTAGGAGGCTTTTGAAGTAACGTAGGCAAAATAAGATAATGGCATGGTTGTATTAGGAAGGAATGAGGGTGATAAGAAAACAAATATCCTTGAATATGAAGCTTGGTTCACAAACACAAGTGCTAAACTGTATTGTAGAATATAAAGTCTTAGAATTAGAAATTGAATCATTGAACAATGACACCCTAGTAGCAACAAGCACAGCCAGCTCCCAGATCTTTGGTTCTAAACTCCATACTCCACTAAAAAGAGCCATTGGAAAATGGCTCATTCCAAGGCCATGACAGGGAAGGTAGAAGATGAGCCTGAAACAACTTGTGCCAGAAAAGGAGGACTACTCCATTTTCAAAATGTCAAAAGAACAAAGGAGCCTGTTTGAAGGGACTTCCACTAGCCAAATCAGGGACAATTTAAGCATGAAAGCATATAATCACAGGAAAAGATTATAACCTGAATAAAATAAGTATACATAAGTCTATACTAATATTATCTAAATAAATAAATATGAAAGGAAAGTTCTTCCTTACACTAGAAAGAATAATGAAATTAGAAAATCACCATTCCCAGCCATCAGTAATTGATTCAGATGAGAATCATTCATGGATACTGAAACTAATGGGTGAAATTTTGATGAGAAGCAGCATACTTATATAGTCTCCAAGTATGTTCCAACAAGGTATTTATTAATTACAAAGTAAATAGTAACTTACTAGTATAGTAGGGAAAACTGGTGAATGACACTCTAACCCTGTTGCAATACTCCTTGAATAAAGTCTTTCTTACTGCCTTTAACAAGTGTCTTGAAAATTTTTTCTTTACCAGAGACACATCGATATCATGTGATTTCTGATCAGTTAAACTGGAAAACAACATATCAATTCTGCAGTAATACATAATCATGGGAAACATCAGATAAACCTAAGTTGAGACACAACCTCAGTGGTTTTTATTGTTCAAAAATGCTATAACAGACTGAGGAAGGCAAGGAGACTGTTTCAGGTCAAACAGGAGAAAAAGAGACATGAAAACAATTCAATGCATAATCCTGTTTGGGATCTCGGATCAGAACAAAAATTGTTATAAAGGATATTATTGGGAAAAAAACAAGACTTGAAATAAGGACTATAGATTAGAGAAAGAAACAAGCAAAAGGCTGACAGTTGGTAAATCCAGTGGAAGGATAAGCAAGAGTTCTTTGCACTATTCTGGCAACTTTTTTTTGTAAATTTGAAGTAATTTCTAACTAAAAATAAAAATGCAATAATAAGTCAATTGAATCTCTAGGTCAAAAGGATATACATTTAAAATGTCCTACATATCTATGTTACAGATTTCATTTTAATCTTGGAGAATTGTCTTCATGCTTGTAAGGCCCCTCAAATCCATTTATGAAACAAGGCAGGTTTCAAGTAAATCTTGGGTCTCACATCAAGTAAGGTGTGTTCTGTCTCCCCTCCTCCCTCTATCCCTTTAGGTCAGGACCCTTGAAAAGTCCCCTATCTCTGAGGATCTGCATTGCTTACGGATGTTTCTCCCAAGGCTTCCACTTATGTTTTCGAAGTGTCCATAGGCTGCACACAAGTTCATCCCTATCCTCTGATTACAGGCTTTTGAAAGGGGTGCCGCCATTCAGTTCAGTTCAACATGGCCCGTACTTCCAAACCCCAGTGCTTGCTCCTGGTCCTGTGGCTATAAGGGAACAGTTCAGGGAGCCTAGATCCTCCTTTCTTTGATCTCTTCTCTGAACTTGACACTTACACCCTTAGAAATCATAGAACAGCTGGGCTGCCAGGGACCCTGCTAGTCACCTGGTCCAACCCCCTCAATTTATGTTATGCTGGGAAACCAAGGCCAAAGAGAGGGAGTGAATCACCCTATGCCACACAGTAGGTGGGAATCCAGAGGTCTTAGATCCCGGCAGGGCTTGGGCCACCAAACCCTGATCCTGATGGCCTCGCGCTTCCTCCTGGCCTTGTCCCAGGATTATCCAACCCTGGCATCTGGTCTGCAGCCCTTCACTCAGTCAGTTTTGACTGACCAATTTTTAGCTCTAGTCTGCCTCTCAACTAGATAGCTCACATGCTCAAGAGAGTAAAATAAGAATCATAACCACCTTACACTTTCTATGTGCCGGTATCGTGCTAAAGCCCTGATAGAAGCTATTAGCTCAATTTAATCTTCACAAAATTTTGATGTGAATATAATTATTATTCCCACTTACAGATGAGGAAAATGAGGCCTACGGAGGTTAACAATCCAAGGTCGCACATGGAGAATGCATCTGGGAAATCTGACTGTATTCTTAACCTCTAGGCTAAACTGCCTCTTCTTCATACGCGAGACACACTCAGCAAAATTTAAGGAACATTTATTAAACAGCTACTCTACGCAGAAGACTTGACTAGATACTATGGGGCTGCTCATGAATCGAGCTGTGATGGAGGAGTGTGTGGGGGACTTTCAGGTCATGTGCACCACTGGGGAGTTGAGAGAGGCTTCTTGAAAGAGGCATCTGATAGAGGCTTTGGAGGATGTATAGGATTCCACAGATAGTGATGGGAAGGAGGTGTCCCAAGAAGCACTGAGGAGGGATCAGCATGAATAAAAACCTTGTGGCAGGAGCAGGAAGCAACAGGTTTCATTGGAAGATTAGGCTTAAAAGATAAGTAGAGGCCATACTATGAAAGACTTTAATGGCTGGTCAGTGTGGCTCAGTTGGTTACAGTGTTGTCCTGTAACCAGAAGGTTGAGGAGTTTGATTCCTGGTCAGGACACATACCTAGGTTGTAGGTTTGTTCCCCAGCCTGAGCACGGGCACTTTCAATCCCTGGTCCAGACACATACAGGATGCAACCAATTGATGCTTCTCTCTTGAATTGATGTTTCTCTCTCTCTCTCTCTCTCTCAAAAGCAATGAAAAATAAATGTCCTACTGTGAGGATTAAAAAAATTTTTTTAAAGATTTTAATGGAAAGGTAAGGAGTTTAGGGGAAACATTCAAGTCTTTGAGCCGAAGAGTAGCCCAGGTTGAAGAGGAGCACCTGGCTGGCATGCTGTGAGCCTGAGCCAGCAGCTTCCCTGGGGCCTGAGTATTGGTGGCGTAGCACAGCCGGGCACCAGAACTGAGTCCCTAGGGCATTTGCTATAGCTCACGGCCTATGGAATTCAGTTCTCAGAGCCAGGTGGCCAAAGTTCTCTCAGCCTTGATGCCACCCTCCCATGCTCTCTTCCATGAATTTTTCCCCATTTTCAGAATGGGTCAGGTAAGGAAGGTGGGATCTCAAGATCCCTCCTATCCCAGGGAAGGTCTATCTTGGAGCTGAAAATAGGGCCCCATTCCTAGGGAAAGGGGCAATGGTTCTTTAAATTTCAGAAGGAATTGGTGCAGGATATGAGAGGGGGAACTAAAGACCATGGCAAGAATTCTGTGGGTACTGCTGAGTCAGTCCTATCATCTCATGCCTAGATGTGCTCCTAGCGGGACCAGATGTGGACCTGGAGAAGTGAGAGGTTGGTAGAACATGCACACTGAAAAGGGCATCTTGCTAAAGACTAGGGGCTTCCTGACCCAGAGGGGATCCCCAAAATGTGGATCCCCAAGATAGGAGCCCAGGAGTCCCAGCCCCCTGAAAACTCTCTTCATCCGAAGTACTCAAAAGATAGGAGAGGGTAGAGGATGATTTCCCTGAAACACACTTTCACTTTCTAGAGCGTTAAATGGAGGACTGGGTACTATTGCCCCGCACAAAGCGGAGCTGCAGCCAGCCCATCTCCAGAGACGGAAAGGCAGGCCAGCAGGCTCCGGAGCAACCCTACCTTCGCTCTGCTCCCGCTGAGAGAAAGGGGGCGCCACTTACCCAAGGACCTCCTCTCTGGCTCCTGGGGCTGAATCTGCAGTGATGCTCTCAGGGAGCTCCTTAAGTAGGGCCTCCACTCCGCCCCAGCCAACTCCCGCCCCCGCCCTATCCTGGCTCTTCTGAGAAAGGAGGAAGGTGTGGGAGGGCCAGGCACATTGCCCAGAGAGCCCTTTCTGTCCTCAAGCAAGAGTGGGGACACCCCTCCTGCCCCCACCCCACTCCCCCAAGCGTCTCCTTCCTCACCTCAGTCCCCTCCCAGCCTTTGAGACCTGCCAGCTGGGTTCTTTCTCTGCACTTAGTGCCTGGGAAATCTGCCCTTTACGCCTAATTTCTGAAACATAGGCAGGTTTCTAGCTTTTCCCGCTAGCTAAGAGGACCCAGGCCCCCTAACACCAGCTGCAAAATACATTTGAGGGAATGGGGAAGAGAGAAAACATCACTCTACCTACCTCCTTTCACCCCATGTGGCTTCAAGCAGCACTCAACACACAGGTGGAGTCTGTTCCCATCTTGGGGAGAGAGAAACTGAGAGTTGGGGGAATGGAAAATAAAGGTCTTAAGGTCCAGCCAGCTATGGAATGCTGAGCAGGACAAGAGTTCCCTGGGGCCCCTGCCTTACAGTTTGTGTGTGACTTTGTGCCTGTGACTGTTCCTCTCCTCAGCCCATCCTTTGTCCTCTGATCCCAGAACCTGACCCCTGCTGCAGAGTTGGCACTCTCTAGAGTTCGAGCTGGAAATTAAGGGGCTCCCCCTAAGGGGTCTTTCCCATCATCCTTCCCCCAAAACTTAGGAAATTGTTTCTGATGACCACGTCTGGTCTTGCTGGTCACATCAATCCATCTGCTGTCCAAGAAAGAGGCGATGGGGGAGGGAGAAGGGCAGTGTCAAGGATGGCTGCAGGGGTTTGGGGCCAGAAATAGGGACAGCTCTGAGGAAACCTGAAAGTTCCTGTAATGGGAGTGCTAGGGAGAGAAGAGTCATCATCAGTATTGTGCAATGGTGGAGGGGGGTTGTATAGGAAGATGAGGGGCTGGGGAAGGGGAGAAATGGTCAGTCTTTACAGGGTTGGCCGAGGCCCAGGGCTAAGGGAGCTACTCATCATCCCCTTCTCAGGGGCCTGTCTGGCCGGTTCAAAGACGCTGTTACCACACCCCTCATTAACCCCCGCAGCGCCAGGCTGGCAGCGACAGTGCTTTTATGGGAGACGCAGTGCTAAATGTGCTCCCTCCTTCCTCCCTCCCTTTTCTGCTCCCCGTCTCCAGCAGCTAACATCTTGCTCAGTTTGAGGTTAGGGGGCCCTGGTGGGTGGTGGAAGCTGTAGTGTGGAACAAGGTTGGAAGAGGGAGCGGCGATGCCCTTTTTCTCCATATTTTGGCACTACCTCGAGTCCGTGGAGGAGAGGAGTGGATGGGACTTTCTACCCTGGACTGTGACTCCTGAGGGCAGGGACAGTCTCTGGGTCCTCTGCGCCCTATAAGGGGACTAGCCCTGAAAAGGGGCTTATCACTGCTGATTGAGGGTGGGTGAGCTCAACCTGGAAGGGAACTCTTTCCCTCATGACCCGCTGTGGGGGGTTGTGGGAGCAGATGGCTGTGGGCTTCCCCAAAGGGTAACACCGGGAAGCTGAGGCAGCAAGAACAGAATGAGGAAGCTGGGGTCTTGCTGGGTCCTGGAATTCAGACGCCCTGTCTTAAATGAGAAGCCCTGCCAACATGGGGATGATGGTACTGGCGGTAAGCATGGTCTGCAGGCCTCCTGAAGCTGGGCTCGGGTCAGTCCTCATCCAGAGCACCTTCTTCCCACCCCCACCCAATTCAAACTAGGCTCCGGTCCCAAGACCCAGACTCTAACCCACCCTACTCTTGAGGAGACATACCTGTCAAGGGAATGCAAAAGGAAGAGATTTGGTAGAGAAGCAAGCACCTAAGAGTTGTTTGGGTGAGTGGGCTTGAACCTGGACTGGACACGAAGGGGAAGAGACACTGAGATTTGGGCAAGAACACAAGGTCTGGGAGAAGGGGTCACCGGGGAGCCAGAGACCTGCGGAAGGACGGAGGGACAAGGAGAGTGGGGAAAGGCTCTAGGGTCTGAGGGCAGAGACGTTGGGTAAAAGAAATAAAGCGGATGGGAAGACACTGGATGGGGTAAAAAAGTTCTTGGTGTTCGGCAGCCGACAAGAAACTAGTTGGTGATACAATCAGACGCTGCGACTCCACCCCTTGGCGGGACCTCCACGTCCAACGCCTCCCTACCCGCAATAAAAGTGGCCGCTAAGGGAGCCCGTCCAAAGCCCTGAGACAAATGAAAAATGGATCAGAAGGCACGCCCACTTTCGGGCACCCGCCCTTCTCAAAAATGGCTGCCGAGGCGCTTCTGGAAGCAAACCGCTCTGGGCCCCGCCTTTGATCTCGTTGGTGGGGCTGGGTGGGGATGAGAGCTGCACCGCGCGGGACAAGTCGCCGGCGGCGCCCGACGGAGCAGGTGATTTCCCCTGCAGCCCCCGGCCCAGGCTAGGAGAGTCGCAGAGAGCGTTGACCCAGGGTTCCTTTCCTGGTGTTCCCCCACGGTACCTCCCCGGACTCCCATTTCTGATTCTCGCCGGGGCCTGTATCAAGGCACATGTCCGCTCGCTCAGGCCTCCCTCGTCGTGTGTCCCCCACGCCAGGGCCGCAGCCGCCATCCCCATGCCCTCAGGCCCACTATTCTGGACCCTTACGGGTATCCCGGTACATAGTTTGGGGAGCTCCTGCTTCAGGGGTCGGCTAGCATTGCGGACCCACTTCCTGCGCTGCCCCCTCCACCCGTTTGTGCTCCCGCCTGACTTTGGATGCCGGAATCCCTTGTACCCGGCAGTGTCCTTGGCGCCTTTAAGACTTGTCTTAGGGGTGAGGGCACAGTGATGTCCCTTGGAGTCAGCGTTTCGGAACTTGGGCTCCAGGAGCCAGGCTTCATAGGGGCTGGGGGAAGCAGTGAAGACCTCCATCCTAGACCCTCTGAGTGTCACAGGACTTCTTCCGCACTTGTTCCCGGGACTCTTCCTCCCACACGGCCTTCTGTTCTCTCTCTACCTTGAGCACTTCTCCACCCTAAGGGAACAGCATGGTACTCCTTCCCCCCAGGCTCACTTAGTTTGTCGAGAGTCTGTATGGAGCATCTGGAGAGTCCAGGCCTGTGCCCGGTCCTGAGGATGCTCTCTGGCCTGCTGGGGGCAGTGAGGGTGGGGCAGTCAGTGTTGGCTGCAGGGAGAAAATGAGTCCTTCAGAATGAGCAACAGAGGGAAAGATGTTATGAACAAAGAGTGTGAGGTGGGCAAGGGGACTAGCCCAGCCTGAGAGGAAGATTCACATCATGAGAGGTGGTGTGGTGTAGTGGTTAACAGCCAGGTTACCTGGGTGTATATGTGCCATTAACTCACTCTGTGACCTTGGGCAAGTTAATTAACCTATCAGTTCCCCATTTCCTTTTGGGTAAAATGGGATAATACGATAATATTGGCATCTATATTTTAGGGTTAATGTGAGGATTAGGTATGTTAATACATGTAAAGTGCATAGAACCACCCCTGGCACATTGTACGCAGTCAGTAAATGCTGACTGCTATTACCACAAATGCAGTTCATTTTTGCCATTAACCAGTGAGTCTCAATTTAGAGCCGCCATGAAGTAAACTTGGTTTCTGTTGGCCAGATACAAAATTTGAAAAGTCTTACAGAAATTATGTTCTTACCCTGGAGAAGGCTGGCTGCCTAGGCTGCAGCTTCCCCAACTCGGGGACTGTGGAGGAGAAGTGCTAGGAGAGGCCTATGTGCAGGAAAGAAGTTAGGGAGGCTAAGGGGATGGAGAAGGGTGAAAAAAAGAAGTGGCACACCTTGAAGGCTGGGTTGAGTTTGGGCAGCTCAAGAACAGGAGGAGAGAGGATATTCCCTTGGGAGACAAGCTAGAGCAAAAGCTCAGGGGAGGAAGACATTTTATTTGGGCACAGTGAGGAGTTTCCCAATAACAACCCCCTGGCCCTCAGACCTTGGTTAGAAACCTGGAGGCATCAGACACATCCCCAGCAGCTTCTTCCGTAGAAACTGGGCTTTCACGCAGCATCCTCAGGCCTTTGTCCCAGCAGAGGTTGTCAGGCAACTGACAGCAGCCGCGATTTGCTATAACACAGGGTAGATGTCATCTCTGAAGGGGGCTGGCCTCTTGGGGAAGCTGCATGAAGGGATCTCGTATGCCTTGTCTGAGCAGTACTGCCCCTCCCCAGGGCCCATGCTAAGGTCTGGAGCATCCCCGTGCTAGACTAGGATTTCCCTGCCAAGCCGTCCAAAGTGACCTTTGTGCTGTCACAGCAACTGTATGTTACACTCAGGGGACCAGGAAACTGATTATAGACAGTAGGCCTGTATCAACCCAGTTAGAAATCTTGATGTCCTTCTATCCCCAGAGTAGCCCCTGGAACATACACTCAGCTAGGCAACCTGGAATTAAATCTTGACTACCACAGTCAAGCCAGGCGACTTTGGGCAAGTCATTCAACCCAACGAGCTTCAGTTTCTTCATCTGGAAAGCGGGTAGTAACTGTTTATTGAGTGTCTACTTCACACGAGATAATGAGTATACGCTGATGAATGAGCCAGGCGTGTAGTCCCTGCCCTCGTGAAACATCAAACATTGCCAAAATAGTTTATTAATTATAGCTGTGAAAGGTGCTGCTAAGTGAGGAGAAGGCAGTCTACAATGAGGGTATAATACGGAGGGTACCAAACGAGTTCCAGAGGGTCACCGACAACATCCCTCGAGGAAGGGAACTTTAAACTGAGACCTGAAAGAATTGGACAAGTGAAGGGGTGGAGGTGGAAGGTTGCCCAGGCAGAGGCCCTTACCACAGAAGAGCTTGAGTGCTGGCAAATGGAAGGAAAGCCAGAGTGGACAGGAGTGGTCCAGGGAGGGTGTGGTGCATGGTGAGACTAGAGAGAGGTAGGCAGGGGAAAGGCCCTGGATCAAAGGCCACAGAAAGAATCCGGACTTGTCTGTAGGGAAGTGGGAAGTCACTGGTAGATTTTAAGTGGGAAAAACTTCTTTTGTGGGTAAAGATCACACAACTTTGATTTTTGTGAATAGGTTGTTGGGGGAAAGACGGTATCAGGGAGAAAGAGGAGGAAGCTTTTCCAGTTAAGAAATGGAGCAGAGTGGGAGCAGAGATGCAGAGGAGTAGATGCGTTGAGAGAGAAATGGTCAGGGCTTGGTGACTGATTGGATGTGGGAAGGCAGGGAGTAGGGTGGTGTCAAAGATAATTCCCATACTTGCGACAGGAACGGCTGGGTGTGTGGACATGGATTTACTGAGGACAGCCTTGGAGGAGTAAAAGACTTGGGTGTGCCGCAGAAGAGGAGACTGGACTGGAGGACTGGATTTTTGGGAACTGGCAACATGGAGTTGGTACATAAAGATGTGGGCCCAGATGAGACCTTCCATAGAGAGAGCGAGCAAAGTGAGGAGAGAGGAGGAGCAGCTTCGAGCCTGAACTTTGCTGCCACATTAACAAAGCAGCAGAGAGGGAGCGACTCTGGGAAGAAACGACCACGAGGTGGAAGAGACAGCGGAGACTGATGCCTCAGAAACCAACACTAATGCTGGCTCGAACGGGCAACTATTCGAAGAGATCATAAGAAACTGCCTTTTTCTTTCTTTTCATTTTGTAAATAAAAAACAGGCAATAATGGCAAGGTTGTATGGTTCAGCCTAATTAGAGCAAAACCTGAAAAAGTAACTCATGACCTTAGCCTGAGAAGTTTTGGTAGAGATATTGGGGCAGAAGCCAGACTGGAGCTGGAGAGGAGTGGATAGAATGGAGACGAATAAAGGAATAGAATGGACAGGAGTTGGTGACTGAGTGCAGCAGGTGGGGTCGAGAGGGCGAAATCAAGGGTAATCCCCAAGTTTCAGGTTTGGCAACTGAGTGAGTGGTTGTGTCAGCTGGTGAAACAGGAGGTGCATATTCGGAGAGGGACTGTGCACAGACTGGGAGGATATAGTGAGTTTGGACTAGGTAGAATTTAAGGTGCCTCTGAGTCTTGTGAGTGGGATGGAGAACTGACATTTGGACCTATGGGTTTGGAGCCCTTCATTACCACCTGCGTGCTCCTGGCTCCCAAGTACAGACGTGGGAGTCAAGCACGGGTAGGCAGGAATGAAGTCAGTCAGTGAGTACTTATGGAACACCTACTAAATGCAGACATTTTTCTAGGTACTAGGGCTATACCAATGAATAAGACGAAGTCCTGCCCACCTTCTTCTTGGAGCTTACATTCTATAGGGGAGGACAGACAGTAGGCAAATAAACATAAGATACCATTAAGCTGTAGTAAAGGCTATACAGAAAATAAGGCAGGGTAACAGGTCAGGGAGCGTGAGGAATACCTATTTTGGTAAGTGAGTCAGGGAAGGGCTCTCCGAGGAGGCATATTTGAGCAGAGTCCTAGAGGAGGTGAGGGAATGAACCATTTGGGTATCTGAAAAAAATAGGAAGAAGCTGGGCAAGTTTGAGGAACAGCAAGGAAGCTAGTGGGCTGGGAGTGGAGCGAGTGAGGGGGAGTGGGGAGGTTGGTGAGGTAGGCAAAGGTCAGATCTTTTAGGGCTCCGTAGGCCTTGGGAAGGAAGATGGACAATCCTTTGTAGTTAGTCCCAAGCTGCTAGAAGAGCAAGGACTGGTGAGGAAGAGAATTGGTGGAAGACTACCCCTTCTATCCAGGCCCTGGAGCCAGAAAAGCCCCTTTGTGCCAGAAAGTGGGTGGCCCATTCTATGTGGGGGAAGAGTTGTGCTTGGTCCTGAGGCCTGCTCCTTGGGGAGGGGCTGGACAAAGAGCCCCTTGTGGTTAGGCTTGGGGGCCAAGTGGCCGTCTCAGTGATGGGATTCCTGAGCTAGGAGGCATGTGACCCCAAGACCTTGGTTTCTTGCCAGAGGACCTGGGTCTGCTGCTGGGGAATGGAGTGGGGGGGGCAGGTGGAGAGTGGGCGGGGGAGGGGAATGGCGAGGGGAACTCCCACTCCGGAGGCCTTTTCCTGACACCACCTCAGGCTAGAGGAGGTGGGGAGATGGGCAGGGGAGGGCTTGAGAGCTGGAAGCTATGAGCAACATCAACAAATGGTTTTCACAGCAGGGCAGGAGGGAGGAGCCGGCTGCCCCTGGGCCTAGTGGGTAGGGGCGGGCAGGAGAGGGCCTGATAAACCCACATCTTGTGTTTCTTCAGAAGGCGACAGAGCATGGAGCTAGAGAGGGTCGTCAGCGCTGCCCTCCTTGCCTTTGTCCAGACGCACCTCCCAGAGGCTGACCTCAGGTAGAAGCAGCTCTCCTGGAAAGATCATGCTGGGGCCAGAGTTAGAGCTGCCTGGCAGTAACATGGGCCACAACGGGAAGACAGGATGAGAACTCAGTCCTATTCCTGAGGTGGGGGAGGGCTGATTATGATTTGCTGGTAGGGCCTTACTTCCTACCCTGTCCCTGTCACACTTCTTGGACAGATGAAAAACCAAAGCTCTGAGGGAGGGTGGGATATTCTCTAGCCTCAGTGTTTGCGGTCTGACTCATGGATCCCATGAAGCAGGGGGCTGGAGCCTTAGGCGAGGTGGGAGTGCTGGAGGTTTCCATTGTTTTACCCACGACTTGTCCTGTTTCCTTCCTGCAGCGGCTTGGATGAGGTCATCTTCTCCTATGTGCTTGGGGTCCTGGAGGATTTGGGCCCCTCAGGCCCGTCAGAGGAGAACTTCGATATGGAGGCCTTCACTGAGATGATGGAGGCCTATGTGCCTGGCTTCGCCCATATCCCAAGGTGGGCCCACCCAGGGCCAAGAGGAGAGGGGCTGCTAGCTGGTTGTGGAGGCTGGGCAGAGTTGTCCTCTTACCAACCCCCTTGTCTTTTCAGGGGTACAATAGGGGACATGATGCAGAAGCTCTCAGGGCAGTTGAGTGGTGCTAGGAACAAAGGTGAGTCCGGGGATAGGACACTTGGATGACTCATAACCCCCATCCCCAAAGCTCTGGCAAACCTGGTGCTCTCTCTTCCTCTATTAGAGAACCTGCAACCACCAACTTCTGAGGTCTGCAGCCAGGTGCCCATCTCCCCAGAGCCCCTGCAGCAGCCTGAAAAGCTCAAAGAAGAGACTAGGGTTTCTCCTGCTGCTGGGGACACCCAAGATAAGGTTGGTACAGAAGGGTACCAATGAGGGAGCTGGGGGCAGGAAAGGAGGAAGTACTGCCTTGTGTCAACATTTGTGTCCACAGGCAGCCAGTGCTGAGGAGGAGGTGCTGCCAGGGGTGGATGTACTCCTGGAGGTGTTCCCTACCTGTTCAGTGGAACAGGCCCAGTGGGTGCTGGCCAAAGCTCGGGGGGACTTGGAAGAAGCTGTGCAGATGCTGGTAGAGGGGAAGGAGGAGGGGCCTCCAGCCTGGGATGGCCCCAACCAGGTATCCTCTGATATACCCCACTAACCCCTGATGCCCCAGCTATATTCCACCTTAGTGTTAAGCCCCGACCCCTGGCCTATCACCATGTGCTTCTCTTACTGGTGTCCTGGAGTCTAGACCAGGCTTTTCCTCTGCAGGACCTGCCCAGGCGCCTTAGAGGCCCCCAAAAGGATGAGCTGAAGTCCTTCATCCTACAGAAGTGAGTCTGGGCTGGGCTGGGCTCTTAAAGGGTTTTCCCAGGGTGGCAGAAACTTCACCTGGCCAGTTTTTGGCAGGTACATGATGGTGGATAGCGCAGAGGATCAGAAGATTCACCGGCCCATGGCTCCCAGGGAGGTGAGAGAGTCGGAGCTGATATGGGTTTGGAGCGGGTGGGACTGTCTCCTGGCTTCTGCTACTCACTGATTGCCTGACAGGCCCCCAAGAAGCTGATCCGATACATCGACAACCAGGTAGTGAGCACCAAAGGGGAGAGATTCAAAGATGTGCGGAACCCTGAGGCCCAGGAGATGAAGTCCACATACATCAACCTCAAGCCGGCCAGAAAATATCGCTTCCACTGAGGCGTTCGCCGGACTCTGCTAGAGCCTTCCAGGCTCAGATCCCAGAGGGATGCAGGAGCCCTACACTCCAATACAGGGCCGCCCTAACTCCTGACCTCTTCTCTATCCCTTCTTTTACTTCCTTGCCCTACCGTGTTAACCTCCTCTTGGAGCTGCCTATGGGCACAGTAAAGGTGGCCCCAAGAAGATGAGTGCATTCTGGTCATTTCTGCCTCAGAGCTGGGGTGCTGGAGGACTATGCCTATCTGACCTTCTGTCCCAGCCTCACATCCCCTATCTCCAACAGGGCAGAGCCAAGCAGGAGGGGGTAAAAAGCTCTTTATTTGAAGCTCCAGGGTGGGGTAGGGCATTGGCCTCTCACCAGAGGCCCCCACAGTCCAGTTTCCCTACAGTTCATAGTCAGGCCCTGACACACAGTCCAGCTGTGCCCCATGAGTGGGCAGGTCAGACCTGCAGGTTGACAAAGGGTGCAAAGCCTGCCATATCCTGCAGTAGCACCAGGGCCTGATGCAGCGGCGGTTCCACGTCGATGTCCACGCCCCGCTTCCGCAAGCGGCTCAGGCTGGGCTCAGCCACATGGTGGCAGTGCCGCACCCGCAGTGAGCGCAGCGCAGGGCAGTATTCAGCCAATGTCCTGGGGGAGGAGTTGGGTGAGGCTATGGGTACGAAATCGCTACACCCACCGACAGGGAAGCCAGCCAAGACTATGTATCCCTGTATCTCGGGGCATACTTTTTCTTCCATACACGAGGGAGAGGGCCTGGATTGGGGTCATGCACTTAATGCCTCCAGTGAACCAGGGACTTCCTGTCTCTTAAAGGGGTTACTGCTCCTCAGTTCCCCTGGTTGAAGAAAAGCTAGAAATTTGACTTTGTAAGTGAAAACTGCCAATGTGTAAATATTGGTTCAAAAGTTTCTAAACGGTGGGCTTTCTGGTCTAGGCAATTCTAAAGGCCTTTCCGGTTCGGAATGAGGGTGCCTTGGTAGCAGGAAGACCCAGAAAACCCAGTTCTGCCTTTTGACTACGGCCCACCCCTTCCCCCAGAGGCTAAATCATTGCCCTCCTCCCAGCCCACCGACCCCAGGCCCAGGCACCTGACGCCGTCGCTTCCGACGCGGAGGCAGCCGGTTAGGTCGAGGTGCTCAAGTTCCGGGCAGTTCCGAGCCAACTCCTGGATGGCGGCGTCCCCTACATTGGCATTGACCGCCAGCGAGAGGCTGCGAAGCCCCGAGCCGCGCCTCTGTGCCAGGTACACGATGGCCTCATCCTTGAGCTGACGGCAGGCGGTGAGGTCCAGCTCTTCAAGGGCCGGACAGCGGTCGACAAGACCGCGCAGGGCCAACCCGTCTACCCAGTCACAATGCGCAAGTGACAGGCGCTGCAGGCGGGGGCAGCCCTCTGCCAGCGCCCCCAGCGTGCGGCGGCTCAGCTGCCCGCAGCCGGCTAGCGCCACACTCCGCAGCTGCGGATTCCGCGCCAACACCGGTACCAGATCCTCATCGGACAGCCATTCGTGACAAGGCGCCAGCGCCAGCTCCTGCAGCCTCTCGGCGTCCCGCAGCAGCCAGGCCAATGCGACCCGCGAGATCTGCGGACCCACCTGCGGGCGGGAAGGGAGCTCGACTTTCAGCTGGTGCCTCTCCGTCCCTGATGAGTTCTTTCCTGGCAGTAGCCGGCCCTCGGGGGCTTGCCGCCTGCCCTCCCAGGAGACCCCACGCTCCCTCTGAACTGATACCCGGTATTTGCCCTTTGCCTCTGGGCAGATCGCTTCCTAGGCATTCTTGGAGGGCGAACGGGATCCGGAGGACACACAGAGGGACTAGGGGTTGGACTGGAGGCGGGGCGGGGGCAGTACCCAGACGGGGGCGGGGCTCCGACCCCCAGCTCACCTGAGCGGCGTCGAAGCGGCGCAGCCCCGCCAGGTGCAGCTGCACTAGGGCCCGAAAGGCACGGCTGACGCGCTGCAGGCGGAGCAGCTGGCACAGCGGGACCCGGCTCAGGACGTGTGGGAGCAGCACGTCTTCCCAGGGCAGGTCCAGGAGCCTGTGGGTAAAGGGGCGTTGTTGGCAGTGTCCCCAGGCCGCTGTTACCCACGAGTCCGCCTCCGTTATGGTCTTGCGCTCTGGCTCCTAAGAGCGTCCCCCAGGCCGGGTCGCGGTTAAACTTCCCACCCCCAGGTCCTTCTTCATTCTCTTGGCCCCTCCGGTGCTAGGTACCTGACGGCTCCCGGCTCTTGCTCCCCTCCGGACGGCTCCATCGGTGGCTCCTTCGGCTGTCTACTGCGCTTGCGCGGAAAGGTCTAGCTTGGACTTAGGAACAGCTGCCGCGATCCCGCCTCCTTGGGCTGTAGTGCCAGACCGGTTCAATCGAGTGCCGTCTCACTGAGGATCCTATCTGAAAGCGTTCCGAATAGATCCCGAAACTGAGGGAGGAACAGACCGGAGGTGCAGCATTAGATCTCACCTTCTCCGCTACAGGGCTTGAGACCCGAGTCTAGAGAACGCCATAATGCAGCAAAGACTGGCTTCTTTTTTCGTCTTGGGCCAGTGAACGGCTCTGAGTGAAGTGGTGATGGGAGGAGCAGGCAAAGCCAAGCGCAGAAGGGCGGAGCCAGAACTCAAAGGTTCTGGGCCTACCCGCTGTCTTCTGGTCGCTTTTAGCGACTTTGAAAAATGGGAAGAAACTATTTCTTACTGGCTGGCACGTAGTGGGTGCTCGGTAATTCTGAATGAAGTGAATGAACAAAGCTAGAATTTTAATTCCTTCATCAAGCAAACTTGCCCAAACCTCCCATTCCTGGGTAGTTGTTAAGTACAGAGCTATCCTGCCCCTTCCACTCCTGGACGATTTGGAACGGGTTTACGCTTTGCGGGGAGATATATAGGGAGGGCTAAGAAGGACTATATCTCCATCTGGGTCCCTTTCCTTCCCCAGGAGGTCCAGAGTCCTCAGAAGAATGCTTGCTCAGCTCAGCCAGCCAGGAGTACTGCTTCTCGGTTGGCCTGGGGTTTAGCTGTGGGGCCTGGGTCTGAGCCGCCCGGGCGACTGACGCCCCTGAGCTCTGTGCTCAGACTCTGGGCCACCCTCTCACCGTGTCCCCAGGTCCTAGTTCCAGGATCAGCTCCGAGTAACCCTTGAAGCAGTGCTTTCCCTATCTTCCGTTTGTGGTGAAGGTGTGAAGGACGCCGAGAGCTACTGGCGTCACCGAAAGCTGCCCCCAAGCGGGGATGCACTCTCAGTGCAAGCCGCTTCACCTGCCTTTTTATAAGGAAAACTGCTTCCCATCCATTATCTCATCAGGCTTCGGTCACCTCGGCATGGTGGGCAGGGCTGTGTTGACACTCCACTTTAAAGATGAAACCAAAACGCTGAGGAGGAAGCGCCTGGTCCAGGGTCAAAAGAGTTGGGATAAAAAACTAAAGCATCCTGGTTTTCCCAGAATTCTTTCCACACACCCTCATCCCTCAATGCAGCGAGAAGACAGAAGCCGGCAGCAGGGAAGGACCAAAGCGGGTCAACTTGGGTGAGGGACTTGCTCCTTCTTCCTCATCCTGCCTGGGGAGGAGATAGCTGGAAGGATCCACCTCTGCCAAGATAGAGCCACGTGGGTGCGCACCGCCTCGGACTGCGCGCCCTCTCCCCCTCCCCGCTTTGTTAGCGCCTATGCGCCTGCGCAGTGCGACAAATCTGGCGCTGTCCCCTTCAGCACCACGCGGAGCCGGCGCCGCCCCTCCCCGCGGTGAGCCCTGCGCGTCCCCCGACCACCCAAACAGACCCCTTCTTCCTTCCGAGGTCACCATCTGCCTGCCCTGGCTTTCCCTAGGGAAGCAGTTGCCATAGTAACTCTAGCGACCCTTTCTTAAAAATAGATGGGCCTCCTTTTACCTTGACCAAGGGCACAAGGGTTGCCTGTTCCTTACTACCTTCAGCCTGGGTGACATCCCGTCTAATCTCTTACCCTTAGATGGGCAGGACGCCTAACTCAGGCATCAAGGAAGTTCTTCCTGAAGTCTGACTAACATCCCTCCTACAGCATCCTGGGCGAGCAGTCAGGGTTGTGTCTCAGAACCTCTGCGGGTTTGAGGCGTTGTACCCTAAGTCTCTCTTCCATAAATTGATGGTCTCCTGGATTTAGGGGGCGGGTCCCGTCAACACCCCTATCCTGTGCTTGGCGCGGCCGCGTGCTCGTGGGGGCGGGAGCGCGTGTGGCATGTAACAGGTCATGTGGCAACCTCCTAGGGACACGCGTGTGAAGCTGAGTCCTGCTTGTGGCTC
>PVJD01000585.1:333440-401090 GCA_004026545.1 Mormoops blainvillei
CGGGTGTCAGGTTGGCGGGAGAGCCCAGCAGGGACCTAGCGTCCAGAGCGGTTGGGGGGGGGGGTCAGCCTCCTGGGCTCAGAGACCTGGGAGATGGCGGGGGTTGGAGGGGTGGGATTAGCTCTGCCAGAGCTGCGCTTAGGGGGGAGGAGGGGGGACTGAGAGGCGGGCGGGCGGGCCTGGAGAAAGCGGGAGCAGGCGAGAGCTGCGCTACCTTCACAGCTGAGCTGGGCCCAGCCTCTCCTTTGCCTGTCCTCGGCCCAGCTCCAGGCGAGCAGCGGTGAGTACTGAGGCGGCTTGAGTCCGGGCTGCACTGGGGATATGCTGGGCCCCCACTGAGCTTTAGTAACCTGCACGGCAGGGTTGCTGCTCCTGACCTCTGCCCCTACCTGCATTGCCACCAGAGGCCCCTTTACCCTTCTTATGGTCCCTCCTGGGCTGGACAAAATCTGTCGTACCCCTGGGGGAAGAAGGGGAGGAGAGGGATCTGGTGCAGCCTTCCCCTCCAGAGACCAGTGATTGGTGGGGGTTGGGAGAGAGGGTGTGTGTCCCTCCTTTAGTATGGGTGTGAGTATGCATCTGTATTTGTAATTGTGACCAGTGGATCTCATGTCTGATCTGCCTGTGTGTCTGTGAGCATTGGAGAAGGACGGCCTCTGCATGTATATTTGGTATCTCTTTGTGTGTTCCTGTTTGATGGCAATATGTGTGTAAAACAAGCATGTGCCTTTCCGTTACACACATATTTGTTATGACTGTGAGAGTGTGTGAGGGTGTGTCTTTGAGCAGTGTGTGTGCCTGTATCTGTGTGTACTGGAAGGTGCAGCCTATGAATGTGTATTTGTCCTTAAGTATGTACGTGTGTGTGTGAGTGTGTATGTACCTTTATTAAGAACAAAAATGCCCCTTTCCCATTTATCACATAGGAATTAGAGGCAGGAGCCTCTGTTCAGGTCTCTTCCCTCCCCTTTACCCTATGCCTCTTAGCTCCTTATGGTCCCTAGATAATCTCCCTCCCCCAATTCTTCTTTCTTCTCTTTCTGGGGGCCTGAATTGGGGCCTCCATAAGAGGGATTGTGGGGGACTTATGGCTGTATGAGAGCGATGGCTGGCTGATATTCCTGGTCCAGAGGGTGGGGTGCCAGCCTTTCCTTCCCCCCGCCAGAAGTAGCTCCAAAATGCCACAGGGACTCTGGGTTCACTCAACTTCTGAAATAGCTTCCTCTTTCCTCCCAGGGTGATGCTCAGTGTCCCTAAGCAGAAAGAGAGGATCCAGGGGCCTGTTGGGAGGGGAACAGTCTTTTCTTTCAGGCCTCCATGAAAGTAGCCCAAGCAGTAGGCTTGATCACTCCCAGGGGTGGGATCAATGATACCATCAAGGTGGGCTAGGCCCCTGGTGTTCAGTGGCTCCAGCCAGCTGTCCCCTCCCCATGTCTGCTCTCCTGCCCATCCAACTCCCTGGCAGTTCACCCCCTGCTCCCCTTCCTCTCTTGCAGGCCTGTCTGAAGAGCATGCTGCCCCCTCACTCCCCACCTGGCCTCGCCATCCCTGCCCCCCCAGCCTGACCCCCGGCCCCAGCATGGCCCAGGGTGCCATGCGCTTCTGCTCGGAAGGTGACTGTGCCATCTCCCCGCCACGATGCCCACGCCGCTGGCTCCCCGAAGGCCCTGTGCCCCAGAGTCCCCCAGCCAGCATGTATGGCAGCACAGGCTCCTTGCTACGGCGGGTGGCAGGTCCAGGTCCCCGAGGCCGGGACCTGGGACGTGTGACAGCACCCTGTACACCTCTGCGTGGCCCCCCTTCACCCCATGTTGCTCCCTCACCCTGGGCACCCTCTTCACCCACTGGGCAGCCTCCGCCAGGGGCCCAGAGCTCCGTGGTCATATTCCGCTTTGTGGAGAAGGCCAGCGTGAGGCCATTGAATGGGCTACCTGCTCCCGGAGGCTTGAGTCGGAGCTGGGACCTGGGTGGGCTCTCTCCTCCCAGGCCCACTCCAGTCCTTGGGCCTGGCTCCAACCGCAAGTTGCGGCTGGAGGCATCCACTTCAGACCCACTCCCAGCTGGAGGAGGCTCAGCTCTGCCTGGCTGCCAGGGCCTTTTACATGGGCCACCAGCCCAACCTCAGGTTGGGGCAGATGGCCTTTACTCCTCTCTTCCCAATGGGCTGGGAGGGCCCCCTGAGCACCTGGCCACATTATTCCGAGGACCTGCTGACACTGGACTCCTGAACCAGGTACGCGACCTCCCTTGGGCTCCCTGGAACCCCAGAGTCCCAGTGAAGGGGCAAGACTTGGCTCCTTGGCAGTTTTGGACCTACGGGCTACTCACTGAATCCTTTAATCTATCCTTTCTTGCCCTCTATGCTTGTCCCTCTGTCTCTGCACCTCCATCTCTGTCCCTGTGTGTTTTTCTTTGTATTTCTCTCCCATGCTCTTGTGTCTTTGTATGTCTGCCTTTTTCTCTGGGTGTCTGTGTCTATCTCTCCTTCCTTGACCTAGGTGGACACCTGGTCCTCACCCCGGGAAGTCTCCTCTCATGCGCAGAGAATTGCACGAGCCAAATGGGAATTCTTCTATGGCTCCTTGGGCCCCCCCAGCTCAGGTAAGTCCTGGCACCGAGGCAAGGGGAACAGGACAGGCCCTTTTCCACAGCCGATGAGACATGGTAGGGAGCCTTCCTTTAAACTTCCCCCAGTCCTTTCCTGGGCTCCTAAGTCAGCTAATGCCTCTCCAGGCCTCAATCTTTCCATCTGTAGGATGAGGGGGAGGGTTTTGGGGATGGCAGCTGGGTTGGGCACCTGCAGGAAGCTAAGTAGCAGAGGGATGGGATGGCAGGATATGAAGGATCAGTCCTTGGAGTAGAAAAGAGGCTGATCTCCCTCAGGCCCCTCAGAATTGCCTGACAAGAGGTTGATTTGAAATGAGCTCCACTGGTACCAGGAACAAGCTGAGTTTGTAACAGGAGGAATGGTGGCTAGGACAGTGAAAGAACTTTCCAGCCAGCATGAGGCAGTGGGGTGAGTTCCTTCATAGGAGAGGGTCAGGACAGGAAGCTGACCTGGATAACCTCCTGACTGGGATGCCTGTGCATACTGCAGGTGCTAAGCCCCCAGAGCAGGCCCCCCCATCTCCACCTGGGGTGGGCTCAGGGCAGGGCTCTGGGGTGGCTGTGGGGCGAGCAACCAAATACTCCGAGACGGACCTGGACACGGTGCCCCTGAGGTGCTACCGCGAGACCAACATCGATGAAGTGCTGGCTGAGCGGGAGGAGGCTGACTCAGCCATCGAGAGTCAGCCCAGCTCTGAGGGCCTGCCTGGCACTACCCGCCCACCTGCCCCACGTCCTGGCCCATGCCTTGGCCCTCGTTCCAGCCTGGGCAGTGGCAATGAGGATGAGGATGAGGCAGGTGGGGAAGACGATGTGGACGACGAGGTGTTTGAGGCCTCGGAGGGGGCCCGGTGAGTGGGGGAGTGGGAGAGGAAAGAGGCTTGCTCCTTCCCACTGGCCCAGAGGCAAATCTGGGGTCAAAGGGACTGGAATAGAGATGAGGGTGGGGCCAGGAGGGTCAGGACCAAGCTGGTAGTGCCAACAGGGCAGTGTGGCTGGAGATTCTGGACAGAGGCCTGAGCCCTGGCAGAATAGTGGGTGTGTGGGGGGCATCAGCAAGAACCCAGGAGGATAGGGGGAAGCCAGGGTAGAGGAGAAAAGGGGGTTCTAGTGAAGAACGAGGCTGAGTGAGAGGCCAGAGGCCAGAATCAAGCCTGGGGGTGTGGGAGCATCAACCCAGATCCTGGATCATGGTGGGTGAGTGCGGGGTGTGGGGGCTTTCCTCTCTGTCTCACACCCCACTGCAGCTTAGAGCCCCATCTTCTTCTCCTAAGATGTTGCCAGAAATAGAAATGGGATGGCAGGAAGGGAGAGGATCAGGGAGAAGGAGGAGAAAGGGAGATTAGCAGGGAGGGAGAGAGAAAGGGGATTGGGTACCAGCGACACCTAGAGATGGCATACCCCGGGGCACTGAATAGCTTGGAGAGCCTGTGGTAGGGTGCTCCTATCCAGGTGGCTGGTTTTTAGGGGGGTGGGGACCTGTGAAAAAGAGATGATAATCCTCTTCACAGAGTCAGTATAAAAGTTCAATGAAATGCTACGTGAAAGCTGTCCTCTGGGCCCCTGATCAGAGATTCTCCCTGCCCCTGCAGGCCAGGCACCCAGATGCCTCACCCAGGGCCTCTCAAGTCGCCTCTGCCCTTTCTACCTGGGACCAGCCCTTCGGCTGATGGGCCTGACTCTTTCAGTTGTGTGTTCGAAGCCATCTTGGAGTCACACCGGGCCAAGGGCACCTCCTACACCAGCCTTGCCTCGCTGGAGGCCCTGGCCTCACCTGGCCCAACCCAGAGCCCCTTCTTCACCTTTGAGCTGCCTCCCCAACCCCCTGCGCCCCGGCCTGACCCCCCTGCTCCTGCCCCACTTGCCCCTCTTGAACCGGATTCTGGTACCAGCTCTGCTGCGGATGGGCCTTGGACCCAGAGAGGGGAAGAAGAAGAGGCAGAGGCTGCAGCCAAGCAGGCCCCAGGGAGGGAGCCCCCTAGTCCCTGCCACTCAGAGGACAGCTTTGGGCTCGGGGTGGCACCCCTGGGCAGGTGAGTGACTCCTTTGGTTTCTCTGACCTAAGGTTCCCAGGGCTTCAGGAACAGCTGTTCCAAGGGACAGAGCCTGAGTGTAAAGATGTAGTTTCTATTACTGACCCCTGGGAGGGGTGCTTAGGGGATGCAGATGCCCTGTTTTCCCACTTGAGGGACTTTCTACTGGACACTGGGGAGGGGCCCTTACAGCCCACCCCCTTGGTCTCAGATCCAGTGACTTGAGAAACCATGATTCAGAATTGAAGGATGTCCAAAGAACATCCACCTCTCTCCAGGAGGGCCCTTCCCTCCCCAAAGGTAGCCTCCAACCTGCTTAGAATTCTTGTGATCTTTCCCCCACCCATCCTGGCGGCTTCTCCCAAAGATGCAGCCACCAGCCTCTCCTATCACCTCCCTCCTATGCCACCTCCCCCTCCAATCAGGAGTCTCTCACCCTTCTCCAGGAAGTCCATTCATCAGTCTAACCTTTCTGTTCTCCCTTCTGCCAGCTACCCTCTCAGTCATGGAAGCCATGGCAACAGGAGGGGGTGGCCAGGGAGACAGGGTTGCCTAGCAACAGGAGTTTCCGGCCTCTGTCTCTGGGTGACAGGTGGCTTTGCAAGGAGAGCAGCTGGGGTGGGAAGGAAAGGAGAGGAGGAGACAGGAGATGAGGGGGAGCACTTTGACCCCCAGTCCCCTCTACCCCAGAGCCTAATTCCTTGCGGGTAGAAGAGAAGGACCAAGGAGGAGGCTTCTCTCCCTGAAAGGTGGGAGGAGGAAAGACATAAGAGCAGTAAGGTGTCCCTGTTGCCCTCAAATCTTTGACTGTCTACTATTCCCCCCTGACAGCCTCTCTGTGCCATCCTTGTCCATATCCACAGAGATAGAACACTATGTTCTGTGTAGGACCAGTGTGGTGATGGGAAACCTATGTCTAACAACAAACTTAGGAAGCTTTGGGGGAGCAGCCAGAGCTCCCACAGTAGTAAGATGGATGTAGGTTAGACGTGAGACACGATTTGACATAGAGGTGGTAATGATGGAGGGAAACTGTACAGTTTTCTCTCTGGAGAAGAGAAAATGTCTTCCCCATGTCCCAGTCTCCCCTTCTCTGTCATCCTGGTCTGGAGACAGAGGAAGGATCTGGATGGCCCCTGAGAACTTGCCCGCCTCAGAGCTGATGTTCTACCCTGGCAGCGAACCACCCTTGAGCCAGCTGGTATCTGACTCAGACTCAGAGCTGGACAGCACAGAGCGGCTAGCCCTGGGAAGCACAGACACCTTGTCTAATGGGCAGAAAGCAGACTTGGAGGCTGCGCAGCGCCTAGCTAAGAGGCTATACCGACTAGACGGCTTCAGGAAGGCTGATGTGGCTCGGCACCTGGGCAAGAAGTAAAGCCACTGGGCTGGGACTGGGGAGGGGGGAAGGGAGATGGATTGGTGGGCAGCACCTCCACATCCCCTCTATCTAATACCCCAGGTTTCTAGGTAACCCCCACTTGGCCCCCTGACACAACCCCTTGAGATTCCACCTGTCTCTCTGCCCTGCCCACAGCAATGACTTCAGCAAACTTGTGGCTGGAGAGTACCTCAAGTTCTTTGTCTTCACGGGCATGACTCTGGACCAAGCTCTCAGGTGGGTGTTGAGCCATCTGAGGGCAGCCCCAACTCTCCAGGCCTGTTGCGCAGGGCCTCAGCTCTGCCTCCTCTGAGCCCCTGCACCTCCCTTAAGCTGTCCTGACACCACCCTTCCCAAGCCGGCTAGGCATGCATGGTCAAGAGCCAGGGCTACCTGGTAAGGGGACCTTGTGTAAGGGTGACATGCTCCCTCCCTCCTCCCCAGGGTGTTTCTGAAGGAGCTGGCCTTAATGGGTGAGACCCAGGAACGGGAGCGTGTGCTGGCCCACTTCTCCCAGAGATACTTCCAGTGTAATCCTGGAGCCCTGTCCTCAGAGGGTGAGGAGACCAGGGGCAGGGCTTTCCTGGCTGGTCACTGAAGCAAACGGGCACTGTGTGCGGTTAGGTGCATGAGTATGCGTGCAGGAATGAACGAGTGCATGAGCTTGCAGGCATGTGAGCATGCATGTGTGCAGACAGTGCTGACATGGCTACATAGATAAGGAACTGTGCATGTGGGGAGGTATACCGTTAGGGTCTAGCTAGAGTGTGTTGTGAAGAGGCAGGTGGCAGGTGTGTTTGCATACCATTGTTCACATATACATGCAAAACAGTGCTTGGCTTAAGTAGGGATTCTTTTTGGCAGCACTGGTCTGCATAACTGTGTGAGGCCCACTTGTTTGTGTTTAGTGCAGAAACACAGGCATGTGGGTGTTAGGGGGCGAGAAGTGGGCAGCCCCCGGCACCTGAGAAAGCAAGGGAAGGTGGCCTAAAAAGAGGGTGAGGTCCCTTATGAGAGATCTGCTGAAAGAGAGAAGCCTTTGGTTGGGGAACTATTCACTGATGGGCTTGAGGACTCACAAAAGTGTGGTTGTGGGCCCAAGGGGTTCTGAACGGGGGCAGGGGAGGAGATGGGAGTCTGGGGAAGGTAGGTGTGGGAAGAGTCCCTCAGAGGTGGTGGAGGCTGAATGTCAACTGTACTCTAGACGGTGCGCACACGCTGACCTGTGCCCTCATGCTACTGAACACCGATCTCCATGGCCATGTGAGTGGGGTCTGGCGGGAAGAGCCCGGAAAACAGACCCTGTCCAGAGACTTCCATGTTCACCGGCCTCTGTCTGTTCCCTCACTTAGAACATCGGGAAGCGCATGACCTGCGGAGATTTCATTGGGAACCTGGAGGGGCTCAACGAAGGCGGCGACTTCCCCAGGGAGCTGCTCAAGGTGGGGGGCGGGGCAGGGTTCAGGTAGCTGGAGGGGAGGAATGGGGGGGACCTGTCGGCAGTGTCCAAGGAAGGTGAGGTGAGGGGCCTGCCGGGCCCCCAGCTCACGCCTCCGGGAGTCTGGACTCTGGTGACTCAGTCTGGGTACCATCCCTTCCCCATAGCCTCACAGGCAGGCCCTCCGGAACATGCGCACTGGTGTGCTGTCGCGGCATCGCACAGCTGGGGGAAGGGAGGTGGCTCTCAAAACTCGTGATCTGGCAGTCCTGGACCCTGCATTTGTCTTCAGCAGTGCCCCTCCTCCTGTGTTTGCTGAGGATGGGAGGGGTCCCTGCGTGGGTTTGGGGGCACACAGGTGTACCGCTTCCCTTCTTTGCCTCCACTCTCCCGCCCCAGTGTTTACAGTCACAAGGGCCATCCTTGTACCACTGCACAGGAGGCACCCTGAAGAGGTATAGGGGCCTGAGAGGGACAAAGGCGTTTGCAAGTTGTGGCAGTGAGTTAGCACCAAGCTGGTACTAGATACTGTGCTTCTGGCTCCCTGGTAGGCAGGCCCAAGCCCTGGGGCGTTGGCTGCTGTGGGGCTGGTTAGGATGGGAGGAGGAGGGGCATCCGCGTCTTGCGGGTTCTCTCCCTGATTGGCGGTGTTTTCATTAAGGGAGCTGGACTCGCTTGAAAACCCCAAGGTTGGCAAAGGGGTCTCTGGGCCACCACATAAAAATGACTACACAAGAGTGTCCTTGGGCTTGTCTGTGAGCTTGGGCTGTGTTGGATTTCTGAGTTTGGGAGTGTATCTGAGTGGGGGTGTCCATTGTGAGTTGTGGGTATGCTTGATTTGAGTTATATATGTATGAATTAGGGTGTCGGCAAATCAAAGGGGTTTGTCTTTGCTTGGTGTGTGTGCTTTACGGCTATGATTAGAGTGTGTCTGAGTTGGGGTGTAGGTTGGTTGTTTACGTGGTTGGGGTGTACATCTAAGAATTGGCTGTCTTATGACATGTGTCTGTGAGCAGAGGGTGTAGGTGAGTTAAAGACTGTAAATTTCAAGGTGTGCACCTGGATTTGTAGTGTCCATGAGCTAGGGTGAATGTGAATTGGTGCACCTGGTTAGTTGGGATGTATGCTTGTAAACTGGGGTGTGTGTACATGAGTTGGGGAGATATCTGCAGTTCGGTGAGTTGTATGAGACCAGTGCTATTCCAAGGCTTCCTCTGTCCTGCGCCGCCGTCTAGCCTCGTGGCAAATCCTGGCTCACTAAAAAAAAAAAAAAAAGAAAAGAAAAAAAGGGGGGGAGTCCGCCAGGAGGCGTTACGGCCTCTCTTCATCCTTCCCCCCAACCCTGACAAGCAAGGAGGGAGCTCTAGACCCTACAGGGTCCGCCTACCTTCACAGTATCCGCCTCCCAGCGTAGGGGCTCCCAGCACCAACCCCCCAGCGCAGCCCGCCCCCACACAGGTGCTCCTCGCGAGCCTCTCTAGGCCCCTCCCCCGTGTCGGCGCGCCCGCCGAAGGGGGGGGCCCCCCTCTCGGTCCGACGCCTCCATTTTGCAACGTCCCCGCCCCAGCCCTCGCCCTCCCCTCCCCTCCCCTCCGGTCGGCGTCCTCCTCCCGCTCGCGGAGCTGCAGAGCCGGCAGAGCCCACAGCGCCGCCGCTGCCGCGCAGTCCTGCGTTGGTGGTAGCTGGGCCGGGCTGCTCGCTCCTGCTGTCGGGGAAGCCGTCCGCGGGCCGTCCGGGGCCGAGGGCGGGCGGGGGCATGGCCGGGGGCCGCGGCGCGCCGGCCGGGCCAGCATGATCGGCGTCAACAGCATCCACAGCAGCGCCGGGCGGCTGCGCTCGCGCTCGCTGTGTTCGGTGCGCTACGGGCGCACCCACCGCGGCGCCGAGACCCTGTGCTACGGCTGGCCGCAGCGCTCGCGCAGTCTCAAGCCCGTGCTCTACACCGACCTGGTGGTCAGCCGCCTGCAGAGCCGCAAGAAGAAAAAGGCGGTGAGGGCGTTGGGGCTGCGGCCCACGCCAGTCTGTGGGGGTACCGAGGGGGTTGGCGAGGGCGGCGCGGCTGAGGGGGCGGCTGGAGGGAGGCACCTTAGGCAGCATGAACCAGAGGGGGGGCATCGCTGGGGCTGAGGGGGAAGCCCAGCAGGGACGGAGCCCATGGGTAGCCAAGGGTGGGCATGGACTGGAGGGGGAGAGCACAGACCCTCTGACCAAGGTGGGCATCTCGATCCAAAGGGCCTTTGGGTCGTCTAGGTGGGTGCATGACTTCGGACTCACGGATGGGGTTTAGGACTTTGAAAGGAAGATGTGGTAGGGGTCAAAAGGAGCAGGGGATGAACTGGAAGACTGGAGACAAGGATTGCATGTTGGATGTCGGTGGCCACTTCAGCCTCCTGGCCAGAGAGTTGAAGAGTGAGGGACTAGAGTCCAAGCTATGCCGGGTTTGGGTTGGGTGTGTGCTAGGGAGCTATGTGTGCATAAGCCTGGGTTGTGCTGTGTGTGGGGGGTGGAGGCTGTGGTTTGCGCTCAGCCCTGGACAGGGTGTGCCCATGTGGTCTGTTTGGCATGGCGGCGGGGAGTGAAAGAGTCAGAGACCTTGGTGTATTGGTGGGTGGCTGTGTCCCATCACAGAGAAGGCACCGACGTCACCACTTCACTCAGCTCACACGCAGACAGCATCACATGCCACACGCTTAGCCCAACATACACATGCTGGGGACACACCCACTCACATACAGGCCTGGGAAGCACCCCCACAGTGGGAACTACTAGTGTGGACCCATGTTGCAGGCCACTCCTAAGAAGAGGGGTCTCCTGCACTAGCCTGTTCTCTCCTCTGACCACCCCAGAGCCCCAAGCCAGCTGTACTCAGGGGAAGTGACTGGTTCAGGAATTCAGAGGGAGCTTGAGGTGTGCAGCGTTTGGAAGCTAAAACTACTGCCTTAAAAGAAACTTTTTAAAGAAACTTATGGATTTTTTGAGAGAGAAGAGGAGCAGAGAGAAAGAGAAACATCAATTTATTGTTCCACTTATTTATGCACTCATTGGTTGATTCTTTTTTTTTTTTTAGATTTTATTTATTTTTTATTTTTAGACAGAGGGGAAGGGAGAAAGAGAGGGAGGAAAACCTCAATGCATGGTTGCCTCTCACGTGCCCCCTACAAGGGACCTGGCCTGCAACCCAGGCATGTGCCCTGACTGGGGAATCGAACTGGTGACCCTTTGGTTCACAGGTGAACGCTCAATCCACTGAGCTACGCCAGCCAGGGCACTGGTTGATTCTTGTATGTGCTCTGAGGGGGATGGAACCTGCAACCGTGGTGTATGGGTTGACACTGTAAACAACTGAGCTATCTGACCAGGGGTAAAACTACTGCTCTTTAAACTAATGTTCACACCCCAGTAACATGAAGCGTGGGAGTGGGCTGGGGCTGGACCACCCTGACATTTGGCTTGGTGAGGCAATCTGGGTTGGGGGTAGGTCTCAGCTTGTCTTGAGGTTGGGAGCCACAGTATGTTCTCATTAGCCAAAGAAGGGGGGTGACAGAGTGAGTTCCCATTCCTGGGCCTCAGTTTCCCCATAGGCTCTGTGTGGTTTTATCTTGTGGGACAAGCATCGTTTTGGGGAATGGAGAGTTTCTTGGGCTGCTCTTTTCCATTTCCTCCAGAGCTGTGCTTCTCCCACCTGGGATCTGAGCAGGATCACCTCTTAATAACAACAGTAAAGATAACAATAGCGGTGGCCATTTATTGTGCACCAGTCATATGCCAGGATGTCCTGTGCTAATTGCTTGCCTTTCATTAAACCTGTGTTACTGTGTTTGTTCTTTCCCATGATACGTGCTTAAAGTCCTGCAGCTAAAGTGGCAGAGCTGGGCCTGGGTCTTAGTACTCTGTTCCAGAGCCTATTTTTTTGGCCATTAAACCTGCTGCCCCCTCTGCCAGTTCTGCCTCCTTCCCCAGACTGGGAGGGAGGGCTTTGAGCTCTGGCACTGGGGTTCACGGGGTGCGCCTTCCCCCAGGACTGACCCGCACTGCCATGATTTTTTCCTCCTTCCCCAGGCCTTGTACAGCTCCATCAAGAATGAAAAATTGCAGTGGGCCATGTGAGTCCTGGGGCTGCGTGGTTGGGGGAGTGGGGTTGTGGGGAAGGGTCTGCCTGGAGCCGTGGAGAGAGCTGAGGCGGGCTCTGTGAGCCTCGGGGCTGTGGGCAGGGGAGGTAGGTGAGGCCGTGAGAGGCAGTGAAGCAGCCTCGCTTCCTTCTTTGGAGATGTCTGCTTGGACTTGGAGTTCTGTGTCTTGTCTCTAGGTGGGTTGTTATGACAAGCTGAGTTGGAGTGAGTAGCCACTGTCATCCAGCCTGGGGGGAGGGGTGCTGACAGGGAGGTCCCTTAGCAACCCTAGTGGGAAAGCAGGAGTCTGTGGTGGTAGGGCCCTGGGCCGATAGCATGAGAGCCCCCTCCTGGGTCCTAGTGAGCCCATAGTGTCACAGAACAAGGGACCACACTGTCTACTCTCACAGCCTCAGTGGAAACAGAGACTCAGAATGAGTCTTGGAAGAGTCCAGTCTGAGAAAGAGGGTCCAATTTTAGCCTTATTCCCCCAGTCTGAGGGTAGAGCCCTCATCTAAACAGTCAATAGATCACTGATATTTTCTAGTGTGCTCTGAGAGTCCCGTCACTGCTGGTGCTCCCAGGAGGTGGGAGGGAAGACCTCAGCGGAGGCAGAGCTTAGGACTGGGGTGGGTGCAGGGAAAGCTCCTTGGAGGATTGGGACTTGGGGGCAAGCCTTAAAAGAGGAGAAGCATTTGTTTGGGAAGACAAAGTGGGAAGCTGGTATTTGGGAGGCAAATACATGGTGGCTGAAATGAGTACGGGGTGGGGAGACCACGAGGAGGCAGGCCTGGTTGGAGTGCAGAGCGGAAGGAGAGTGTTGGCGGGGATGTATTATAGGCTCCATGTGGGAGGCAACAGGGAGCTCGCAGGTTCTTGAGCAAGGAGTGACCAGAGAGAATCACACTTTTTAGATGACATGTGACAGAGCTTGCAGACAAGGATGTACTAGGGGACCACTAGGAAGCAGCTGCTTCTGCTGCCCTTTAGCCAGCAGGCTGCGAGCTGGTGCTGGGTGTGGCTGAGGCAGCTGAGTCAGACACGGGTCTGTCCTGGTGGAGAAAGGCGTGAGGTCTGGGTGTATGTGCTCAGAAATGGAGAGGATGGGGCTGGTTACAGGTGAGGGGAGGAAGGAACAGACATGGCACTACCCTTGGGAGCTCTAACCTGAGGGAGGAGCCATGCTGCTTCAAGGAGCCCTGATCCGAGTTGGGACACAGAGCTGCCTTCTGGGGAGACCTGGTCTGAGCTGAGAGCCATGGCTGCAGGTGCCTCAGCTGGGGAGGCATACCCTTAGGAGTGGCAGTTCCCCACCTCCAGCTCTACAAACACTGGAGGCGTTTTCCTGGGTGGGCAGAGACCAGGATTTAAAGGGGGTGTGGCTTCATAGCCAGCCCCCTCTGAGGCGATCACACCTGCAGAGACGAGGAGGAGCTGAGACGCTCTCTGTCTGAGTTGGCCGACCCCAACCCCAAGGTCATCAAGAGGGTCAGCGGGGGCAGTGGCAGTGGCTCCAGCCCTTTCCTGGACCTGACTCCTGAGCCTGGGGCCGCCGTCTACAAGCACGGGGCCCTGGTGCGAAAGGTGCACGCGGACCCTGACTGCAGGAAGAGTACGTGGCCCGATGGGCCTGGGGGATGGGTGGGGGTGGGCCTGTCCCAGTCCTCCTGTGACCTGTCTTCTGTCTCCCCAGCACCTCGGGGCAAGCGGGGCTGGAAGAGCTTCCACGGGATCCTCAAGGGCATGATCCTCTACCTACAGAAGGTCCGGGGCCTGCCCAAGGGTTGGGGGCTGAGCTAACTCAGGGGAGTGTGGCTGGGTTGGGTGAGGCCAGGTTGGGACTGTGGCCACGACAAAATGGGCGTGCCACTGCAGGAGGAATACCAGCCCGGGAAGGCCCTGTCAGAGGCAGAGCTTAAGAATGCCATCAGCATCCACCACGCGTTGGCCACTCGCGCCAGTGACTACAGCAAGAGGCCCCACGTCTTCTACCTGCGCACAGCTGACTGGCGGGTTTTCCTCTTCCAGGCTCCGTGAGTGTCTTTCTCCTGCCCGTCCCAGACCCCTTCTTTCCACTCCCAACTTGCTTCCCTCCCTTGTCCCCGGATTGATTTTTCCTTCTCAGGCCAAATCCTGAGCCAGGACTGGCACTCCAGGATGGGAACCCTCGGCCCAGGTCCCAAGTAGCTGTGCTGTCTCCTCAGGAGCATGGAGCAGATGCAGTCCTGGATCACGCGCATCAATGTGGTGGCTGCCATGTTCTCTGCACCCCCATTCCCAGCTGCTGTTAGTTCCCAGAAGAAGTTCAGCCGCCCTCTGCTGCCCAGTGCTGCTACCCGCCTCTCTCAGGTACTCCCAGCTCTGTCCACCTGGCCAGTAGGATGAAGTAGGGCAGGCCCAGGCCGACGGCGCTCAAGGCTGCTGGCTATGATTATGTAGATGTCCACTGCACCTGGACACTGGTCAAGGTGGGGGGCGGCGAGTGGAGGACCCTATGTGCCATGCTGTGAATCTAGATATGGTACTTTGTTCATCTTAAGGGACACCTTTTATATAAACTTGCAGAAAAGTATTGAGTGTGCTAGAGAAACCCTGACCATGCTCCCTCTGGCCTCTAGGAGGAGCAAGTGCGGACCCATGAGGCCAAGCTGAAGGCCATGGTAAGTGAGTTGCAGGAGCACCGGGCTGCCCTGCTGGGCAAGAAGGCCCGGGGCAAGGAGGCCGAGGAGCAGCGGCAGAAGGAGGCCTATCTGGAGTTTGAGGTGAGCCTCTGGCCCTGGGCACCTCTCCCCATTAGCAGGACCCATGTGTCCCTATATAGGCTCAGGCTAGTGGTTAAGGGCATGGACTCCTAAGAGTGGGACCAGCTGGATGACCTTGGGCAGGCTACGTACCGTATTTTGTCGTGTATAATGTGCACTGTTTAGCCCAAATTTTTGAGGGAAAAATAAAGATGTGCATTATACATGGGTAGTATTAATTCCAATCTATATAAATGTTTTAAATTCTTTTATTTATGCTTATGCGTTAAAAGTGTACCTCTAAAAAGCGATAATGATATCCGTATGCAAAATAATACTCTGGAATATGATAACTGGTTTTGTTCCTAAATATAAATAAATAACTGAATTAAAAAATTAAAATGAAAAAGTTTGGGCGAAAAATGTGGGTGAGCATTGTACACGGGAGCACATTATGCACAGCAAAAGTGGGTGAGCATTGTATATGTGGGCACATTATACGCAGCAAAATACGGTCATCCCTCTCAGCTTTAGTTTCCTCTTCTGCGGAACAGGGAGAATATTCTATACTCACTAGGGTAATGAAGTGAGAGGTCTGTCAAATGCTCGGTTTCCCCAACTCTGGTAAAGGCTCAAGAAACATCGGCTGTTAAAATTGGCAGTCTTGAGAGAGCCAATAGAAGGTCACCAAACCTACCAGGGGATCATGTCACAGCCCTTGGGGGCTTTAGAAATGGGTGAAAACCTGTCATCTCCTAGCCTGCTTCGGTGTCCCTCCCCAATCCAGACGGGGTAGCGATGGGGTGGGACGGGCAGCAGATGAAGAGCTGGCTCACAGCCCCTGCCCCTCTGCCGCAGAAATCCCGCTACAGCACATATGCAGCACTGCTTCGGGTCAAGCTGAAGGCGGGCAGTGAGGAGCTGGACGCGGTAGAGGCAGCACTGGCCCAGGCCAGGAGCACAGAGGATGGAGCTCCCCCACTTCACTCCAGTCCCTCCCTGCAGCCCAATACCTCCAGCCAGCCCCGGGCTCAGTGTCACGGCTCAGAGCCTCGGGCAGGGGCAGGCAGTGGGCGGCGGAAGCCCTGAGTCGGGATTGGGAATGTGGGGGGAGGGTGGTGCCCGCTGGACACCTGCATGACATGGCCCTGCCTGAGCCCGGGCCGGCCTCGGGCCACCTGAGGGCTCCTCGGCCCAGGGCCCTACCGCGCCGGACGCGGTGTCCGGGGCAGCGCAGGGCTAGGGCATGGGCCTCGGGAGCCTAGGCTGAGGGCCCCTCTGAGACCCCCTTTTTGTGATAATGTTTTGCACTTTTTCGTACTAGGGGCTGGGGCAACCGGGGCCAGGGCCCCTGGACTTTTGATGCTTTTTTTTTGTGGGGGAGGCCTGACAACGTTTCTGCTTTCTGCTGAGACCACTCCCACCCCTAACACCAGCAGTCCCCCTCCGTCCTGGGGCCTGGCTTGGAGGCGGGCCGGGAGTTGGGGGTGAGCTGGTGTTCCTTCCTTCCTCGCTGAGGGCTCACCCTCCCTCTTTCCAGAGGCGGAGGAGCGTGTCCATGCCCAGGCCCCTGTGCGCAGGCCGGGACAGCATGGCCTTGCTCTCCCTCCTTCAGTGAGCCCTGCCCTCTGTCCAGCCTCCGCCCCCATTAAAACTGCTCTGGACTTGCTGGCTGGACTTCCTTTTCTCCCCAGTGCCCAGCTTGGGGCCAGGGCAGGACGAGTAACTTAAGGGCTGCCGTAAGTTGGGGCGGGGGCAAGGCTCCCCCCTTTCCCATGAGAATCCTTTATTTACCCCAACGAAGGGGTGGACACGGGGTGTTAAATAAGGACTAGAGTAGGCAGGGATGCTGTACAGAGGGGCCCAGGAAGGGGCTGGCGCGTGGACAGCAGTTCAGTGCACCTGAGGCTGGGGGTGCCCGTGGCAGAGCCTTCCTGGTGGCTCAGGCGGCGAGCCCAGCTTCTCGGCCTCCTGTTCCACTGACTGGCTCCCGTATGCACTGTCCACTTTCACTTCTGCTGGGGAAGTGGACACAAGGAGGGGGACAGGGAAGAGTCAAGGCCTTAGGACTCCCACCCTACAGGCCCCCATGATCCTTCTAGGCAGGGTCCTTTTACCTGTGCTGGGCAGCTTGTCTCGGGCCTCGGGCCCCCTTAGCAGCCTCACTCCCTCCTCTAGGCCCATGTCAGACAGAGCTTCCAGCAGGCCTCCCAAGTTCCCACCAGCCAGCTGGAGAGAAGGAAAGCGCATGAGAACCAGAGTTGTGGTTAGGGTGTAAGGTCAGGAGCGCTGGCGCCAAGGACGCACCTGGGATCTGAGACCGGGGACAGGAAGCCGGGCATGGAGCAGGGCACAGGGCCCGACTGACCTTGTAACTGCGCAGGAGGCTGCCGCTGGGCGAGGCTGTCTTTCGATACGTGTCCACCAGACTGCGCAACCCAAGCCGCTCTGCCAGCTCAGCCCAGCTGCCCTGAGCTCCTGGCCCATCTAGCAGATGCTCCAGGTTCTGCAGGACTGTATCCTCGAGCGGCAGCTCTGGCCCTGAGGAGGACATACACACAGAGGTGTGTCAGTCACCCCCAGGGATGGGCGCAGGCACAGGTGCCACTCTTCTCCCATGGCACCCTGACAGACAAGGCAGATCCCTTCAGAGGTTCTGAGGCAGAGGCCTCTGTGATCTGGGGGCTGGGAATGAGTGAAGAGATCTCACCTGCACTGCTGGGCGGGGTCAGGGGGGGTGCCATGGTGTCCTGAGCAGCATTCAGCAGCAAGGTCTTCACCTGGAGAGACAGCCTCAGCCTTGACTACTCCCACTCCAGTCCTTAAGCCCAGGTACCAGGTACGTTGGGCCCCATGCCTAAGCCCAGATGCCCAGTCCCCTGGTATTTCTAGTCCCAGGCTGGCCTCACCTTGGAGCTGCGAGTGAGGTCAACAGGCTTGTGGCCCCGGAAGCTGCCTTGGGTGTCTCTCTCAGCCTCCTCAGAATCTGAGTCGCTACCAGAGGTGGGAGGCGAAGGCAGGGGGCACAAGGGCTCCTCGTTCTCTGCATGGATGTCAGCACCTAGGGGATGGAGGTGCCATGGGAGCCCGCGTTAAAGACTGCACAGTGGGGGGCCTGGGAGGCACCTCTTTTTCTCCTCCCAGTCTTGTTCACATGCCCCCGAGCGTGAGACTGACCAGCCTTCAGAAGGAGGCGAGTGAGGGTTGGGGATCCCAGTCCAGCTGCCAGGTGTAGGGGTGTGTTTCCAGCAAAGGTGCGAGCATTCACGTTGGCGTGGAGCTGTGGGGCACAAGGGAGTGGCTGATCACAGCACCAACCACCTGGCTATCTCCCTCCCTAATCATCACCATCTTTGGTCCCTCCACAGTCCTCTTTCCCACCTTGGTGACCAGATGGGTGACCAATCGCAGCTCCTCCATCTCTGTGGCTAGATGCAGGGCTGTTCGGCCCCCCTGCCGCTCTGCAGCCTCCACTTCAGCCCCACTGTCCACCAGCAGGTCCAGGCACTCGGGGCTTCGGGCACGGACTGCCAGGTGTATTGGGTACAGCCCTGGGGACACAGGATACTCTCCTTACAGCTGTAGCCCCCCTGAGCAGCTGACCTCCACACCTTATGTCCACTTCAGACACTCACCAGTTACCCTCCCTGGTCCCTACCCTTGCCCCTGGTCCAGATGAGGTCAAGAACTCACCCTCGAAGTCTGGCATGTGCAACAGGTCGGACATGGTGGGAACCCCACTCCGCAGTAGTGCACCCAGCAGGTCGGGGGCAGTGGCACCTGCCCGCAGTGCCAGGTGCACCGCTGAGTCTCCATGCCGGTCCAGCAGTGCTGGGTCTGCACCCACCTGCAGCAGGAAGCTCACCACGCTGGTCTGCCCAGTGATCACCGCCAGGTGCAAGGGCGTCTGGGGATGCAGACAAAGTGAGCCAGGACCACCCCTGGCCTGGACCCATTTGCCTTCCAACCCCTAGCCCCTCACCAGTAAGTGCCCTAACCTGGTGCAGATGGTTGGTGAGGTTGACCACACCGAGGTGCCGAGCATGATAGATGACATGGGCTATCTGCTCGATGACGCTGGTCTGCCCGTGAATTATGGCCAGGTGCAGCGGCCTGGGGGTTGGGGAATGAGATTCTGATTTAGCATGCCCAGCCAGTCAGAGAGCATCTTCTACCCTAAAAACCCCACAGCCTCCACAATCTGCTTCGATGGGACCTGTTGAGCCTACACGTCTCCAAAGCAATGTAGCATCTCAACTTTATCCTTCCTGAGCACATTTTGAGGTAGATAAGTACTATTACTGTGCCCCTCAACACCTGACAAAACTGAAGTATAAAGAGATCAAGTACCTTGAACAATACTGGTACATAACGAGCCCGAACTTGAAAGCGGGCCCGTTCAACTCCAGAGCACCCCACGACCTGCCACGGGACGCCCGCCGATTCCCGGACCCCCACCCCGGGAGCCTGTTTCCCCGCCGCCCGCCCACCTACGTGTCTCCGTTCTCGTCCTGCGCCGTCAGCAGGTGGCGCTGTCCCGCCAGCAGCGCGCGCGCGTCTGCCGTGACGCCGTAGTCGAGCAGGGCTTGGGCGCTGCGCTGCGCCAGGCCGAACAGGCGCTTGTTGTACTCCTGGGCTGTGGGCGACAGGGGGCGTGGGTGCGGGCCAGATCCCCCACCCCCAGTGCCCCGACCGCCCGAATTCCGGGGGCTATACCTTGCTGTAGCAGCTCCGGAGCATGCGGTTTGCGCTGGGGAGCTTCGGGGGGCAGGCTGGCCTCTGCTGCTTCCTCCCCAGCATCCCCGCCAGGCGCCCCGTGGGCCATCTGTGCCCCGCCCCCGCCTCCCGGATAGCAGCCCATTGGGGCTGCGCCGGACTGATACGGGCTGTAGGCCAAGGAGGAGGGGAAAAAGCCAAGGCTGCCACCTGTGGAGACAAGCAGTCGGTGGGAAGGTAGCATCAGCCAGAACTCTCCCAGATTACCTCCCCCACAACTTCTTCCCTTTTACCCCTCCCTCCTCCATAGCCCTTCCCCAGCCCTCCCTCACCTCCTCCTCCTCCTCCAGCTCCTCCATAACCCCCTGCTGAGCCCCCAGCGCCTCCACCCATGTGGGAGCCACCCCCAAAGTGCTGGGAGAAGGTGGGCAAGGCTTTCCTCCGCTTCCGCTGCACCTCCTCCTTATCTGGGGGCAGAGGGAAATGAAATGTTAGAACCCCAACTCATGGGCCACTGAAGAGCCCTGTCCCAAGGCTGGTATAACCCTTTCCCCCAAAGCCTTCAGGCTGGCTCTTAGGGACCACCTCTTCCTGGGACCTTCCCCATTCCTAACTTGACTCATGGGTACCCTGATCTAGTTCTTGGGACTTTCCAGCCCAGCCCCCACCCTACAGCCCCCCTGGGATCTTTAGGCCAGCTCCACCTTCCACCAGAGGGTAATAGGTGAACTGTTTGGAGTCAGAGACATCCCCCCCACGCTTGCGTTTCAGTTGCAGGAACACAGTTACAGGACGCTCAATCTTCATCTTGTGATAGGGAGGTGTCCGGAACACAATAGCATACTGAGGAGAGGGAGGACATAAGGTGTCATCAAGGCCTTGGCCTAGATGGGCCCCCCAGCCCTGGCCGTGTCCCTAGGGTACCTGTTTATGAACATCTGTGGGAGAGAAGTCCCCAAAGGCCTGCCATCCATTCTCATCATCCTCATAGAACCGAACCTCAATGTCATCTACAGGGAAAATTGAAGCTTGGCCACAGCACCTAATGGAATCTCCAAGGCCATTTGTCCTGAAGTTGCCCTAGCTCCCAATCTTGACATCCAGTATCCCTAGCTCCCAGCAATGGCTCCAGCCTCACCTTTCTGCACCTTGTCGCAAAGCAAATAAACTTCATCTCCACCCCGCACAGAGCCGGCTGTCTTGTCCATTCGAGAAATCTTCAGATTTGAGGCCCCAGGAGACTCTATATAGGGGTGAGAGATCAATTATTTGAGATGATATAAGAGTCATGACCCCATTTATGGAGCCAGGTGCTTTCTATCATTATCTGAACCGCCCTAAGAGGTAAAGAAACCACTAGTATTGTCATTTACCCAAGACAGAAGCCATACTCAGGGAAAATGATTTGCTCAAGATCACTCAGCTCATGCGTGGTGAGGCTAAGTTCAAACCGTGGCCTGACCCAACAGCTTGAGGTTGCCTTTCATGTTCCCTCCGACACCCAGGTCTCGCACCCCAGGTAGTCAAGATACTCACTGCTGTCGTGGATGGGCTGGGAGATAACGGGCTTCAGGGGCAGGGAGAAGGAGCCGTCACTGGCCCGAAGGAAGGCGGAAAAGCGCAGTCTCACAATACTCAGGTCCATCACCTTCTTCAGCTCCTTGGCCTCCTGTTCCAGCTCCCGCCGCTCGGCCTCTGGGAAGTGGGCACAGTGTGACCTCTGGATTCTTCCTCCTTCTCTACTCCTTCCGTGATTACCTCCCATGACTTCCTCCCTCCCCACCATACCCGTAAGGCCCTGGGGCCTGGAGCGGAGTCTCTGCCTCTGAAGTTTTTGTATCATAATCTCCATCATGTTCTTCTTGGTCACGTGTAGGACGCCCAGGTTGTTAAATCTGGGTGGGGGAGGGAGAGTCAGAGGTATTGCAGGCACTTCTTTTCCCAACCCACTGCCAGGGCTCAGGTTAGCAATACTTCCTCTAGGAAGCTTTTCTGGTTTTTACTTGGGGTCTTAGGGTCTGGGGCCAACCAAAGTCTCTCCCTTGAGTCAGATACTAAGCTCAGAGAGGTGGGCTGGAGCCTAGGGTTGGCAAGCAATGGAGGGGCATGCCAGTGGGGGCCAAGGGTAGGGGGCACCTACTGGGCAGTCATGTCCTTGGGCCCCACAGACACGGCGCAGACCCCCAGTTCCGAGCACTGCTTGCCCACCAGGCTGTGGGCGTGAGCACGAGGTGGGTCACTGTGTGTTACCAGGTCCACCTCGATCTTGGCTGGTCCCTCGTAGTTACAGATCTGGGAGGGTAGAGGGCTGTCAGTAATACCTCTGGATACACTGTCCACTATCCCATCCTCAGGCACCATCCTTGCTCACCTTGACAGTGGGGTAAGTCTTCCGGCCCTTTTCACTGGAGGCACCTGGCAATCCTCCATGGGAGGGGCCTTCACAGCCATATCGAAATCTGAAGCCTCGCTGATGGTCCCAGGGCAGAGTGACATTGTGACTAGGAGAGATTCCCACCACCCCCACCCCAGAGCCAGCCACAACCCCTGCCAGCAGTGAGCATAAAGACTGGTAGTGTCTGTCCTGAACCACGACCCTCCCAACCCAAAGTGGCTTCTGTGGTCAGTGATCCTCCCCATGGCCATCCAACTACAACTACCCCTTTTGCCCCCAAAGCTGGGCAGTCTCACACCACCCCTTCCATTCACTCACCTGCTTAGGCTGTTCCACGATCACCAGGTAGGGGCCATCAGCTGAGGACAGAGGGGCCTTGCTGATCCAGGATCTCTGAGCCCATCCCCAAGGCAGAAGGCACACGCTTCTCCCTCCCCCGCCCTCTAAGAGAAGGGAAGGTTAGAAAACTTACTAACCTGTCTCTGGGGCAGGCTCCTTGGGCTCCATTATGGGCTGGTTGAATTTGAAATCATCATATTCAATGATGCCATCCAGCCCCTGGTGTGGAGACAGGTGGGGATATCCGCTGATTCTGAGCTACCCGCAGGGCCCTCCACCTCTCAGCTCTCTAAGCCCTCCATATTCACCCCCTCTCCTCCTCATGCCCAGAGCTCCTCTTAGAAGCAGTCTGCAGACAGACAAACTGACTAACAGGCAGGCTGAGATAATCTAAGGGTATTACAGATGCAGGGGAGCAGAGGGGACACCGGCCCACCGTCAGACAAGCAGGCAAATACAGCGGGGCGGCCGACTGGCTTTGGGGCCAGGAGGAGTGACTCACTGGGTCGTAGCAACTCTCCATGTCGCTGGGCTAGGCCCGGTTCTGTCTGGTGGCTCCAGCCGGGTTCTCTTTCCCAGTTTCAGGCGCCCGCCTTCGGTGGGGGGGAGTGGCGGGGGGAGGGAGAGACAGATCAAGTCCGGAGTGCAGAGGAAAGGAGGGCCCAGATTTGGGGGAGGGTCGGATCTCCTCCAGCCACCCGTCCGGGTGCGGCGGGAGAGATCCGGTGGAGGGCGAGACCCGAGGCTGGGCTGGGCTGGGCTGGGCCGGGGAAGGGGCAGGAAAGTTAGAACAGCTTAGGAAAGTCCCGAAAATACCAGGGGGAGGCGGGGCCGGAGGGGGCGGGCCTGGAAATGACGCGCTGTCCACGCCCCTGCGGCGGGAGGGGCGCCAGGTCGGCAGTGGCTAGTGGACACCCGTAGCCTCTTTGTGGGTCGAGGGGTATCCAGGCTCAGGGGAGCCCTTGTTGGGGTTAGGACCCCCGCCTCCCTCCAGGGCAGGTGTCGGGGACTAGAAGGTCTTTCAAGGCCCGGGGAGGCTCCTAGTCGGGGGCGAGTAGCGCCTCCTACCCCCCTTCCCTTCCCCCACCCAGGAGCAACCTTGGGATTTTCTACCCAGAGGGAGGCCATGGCTGATTCACCCGGGGGCTTTTGAGGGGACATTCCTGCTGTAGGATGGCCTCCTCCCCGAAGGCCTGTAGGCGGGGGCTCTTCTCGGCGGGGTGCCCCGGGGTTCTGCCCCAAGAGCAGGTCTCTTGGGGCCTGGGGTGAGGTGGGGGGCGAGGAAAAGTGTCTCTCCTTGGGGTGGGCCCTTCTCCCCAAAACATGTCGACAGCGGTTTATCCCCACAACGCACCTGGTATGGGTGAACACGCCCCTCCCCAGTCCCACAGCCGTGTGTAGTACGTGTATTTCGGCCCATGTGCTGGCGTGCGTGTTGTGTGTGTATGGCATCACCATGCGTGTGCAACAGGTGAGCATCCTTAAACTTCTCAGTGTGGACACATGTCAGAGTCTTTATATGTAAGGGCACAGGTGAACATATCTTTGAAGTTTGTGCGTGGAGGGTAATGGGTCCACCTGTGAACGGGTGAGCATGTTTGCGTGTGTTATGTGTGTGCAAATCTGAGTACTTGGACGATGATGTGCATTCGCCGGCATACGTACAGGTCCGCGTGTCTTTGTACAAGGATGTCGAGATGCGTATCCTGGTTCTTGTTCGTGTGCGTGCGCTGCGTGTGTGTGCATATGCCGCTCTCCAGTCCTGGGGCTCTATCAGTTACGGGCCCTCCTCCCGCCCTTCCCCGTGTCTCGGCTACCCAGGGGTCTGAACCCGGCCACTCACCGCGGCGGCGGCTCCGGTTCCGGCTTCTCTCCCGGCCCGACCCACCTCGGACGGGTCGTGACACCTCTTGGGTCACCAGGCTCCAGTGGGGAAATCCCCATTTCCGCCCCCGGGAGGGGGGAATTCCCGTGACGTTTCCTTACGTCACGCCCCATGCCCTTTTTCTTTGGCTGAAAGTTTAACTCCGAACGCCCATAGCCAATCGGGAGCGACTAAGGCGTGCCCTTTAGGGGAAAGTGTTCACGCAGCGCGGGGAGTGGAGGTGACTATCAGGAGGCGCGGTCTCTAGTGGGGAGAACAGATGGAGGCGGGGTAAGCTAAAAGAGCGCAACCCCGGCCGAGGGCCCCGACTCCGGTGTCCTCACTCATCCAGGCCTGCCTCAAACAGCTGGCAGCCCCACTGCTACTCGGTTTATGCTGTGCCTACCGCTCCGTCACCTCTGAAGCCGGGGAATCCCAAGAGGAAGCTGATGGGCCCCAGCCCTCCAGTCCCCCGCCCGGAGCGGGGCCCGACTGCCGGGAAGAATTAGGGGAAGAGGAAGGAAGTTGATCTTGCAGCCGTCCCAGGGCGCCATCTGGCGGCCTCTCTGGAGCCTCAGGGAGGCTCCATAATCTCCTCAGTTTCTACCTTAGGTGGAAGAGACAATCTGGATCAAAAACTTACTCTGTAAATGGCAGGTTCACAGCGGGCCAGACTTTCAGACCTGACTGAACTCAGGAGCTCAGGCGCTCAGGAGCTCTGCACCTGGACAGGCTTTGCTCACCCACTACGGGTATTTGGAATATTAGAGTTAAAAAAGTATCCACAATCTTAATAGTTCAAGCTTCCTCCGATGTAGGAAATTGCCTTCTGTATAGCAGTTCAAAGCGTCCGCTTGCACACTTCTAGTGGCAGCTAGTTCAGTAAAGGATTTTACAAAGTACTAACTCCGAGGCTAGACATCTCTTCTTCTCAGAGTTTCTCCTTAGGAGGTACCATGAGCAACCTCCATTCCTGGAGTACACCTACTGTTGGCTCACAATCCAACACAGGATGTTGTTTCAGATCTTTTCTGCAACTTTCCCCTGACCTTTTTAATAATGGAATTACAGGTCTGTACTAGTTCTGCATAAAGGGAGACTATTATGGCCTTTGATTCGGCCTAATTCCCGTTACTTCCCCTTTGTCTTCGTCTTGCTCACGAATGGAATGTGCCAGGTTCTGTATTAAGGCACTTTAGCATAAGTTTTTGTTCTTCCTCTCAACCTCCATAGGAGATAAATATTACCTTAGTTTACTGATGAAGAAATTAAGTCTCAGAGAGGTGAAGTAATACAGCTAAGAAAGAGAATGAGAACTCAAAGCCAGTCTGTAAACTTTAGGATGACGCTCTTTCCCTACAAATTTGTATAAAACATAGTGGAGAGAATAGTATAATGAACCCCCATATATCTATGAGTCAACTCCAACAATTCCCAGCGTTGGCCTGGAAATTTCAACTGACTCAAAATTTGTTGTCAGTTGCTATAGCGTCATCTATCTGGGCTTAAGAAAACTTTTCATTGTTTGTTTCACTAATTTCCAAGCTAATGATCATCTGTGTTTGTACGTAGCCCTAGTACTTGGCCCAAAGCAGAGGCACCATAAACTCACTCTATTCATTTACCAGTAAGTAGTGAGGGCCTACTCTAGAAAACAATGTCCGTATTTGCAGATACAAATCAAATGGAGGTATAGTATGTCCGCTGGTGGTAAGTGCAATGAAGACAAATAAAGTAGGTGAGGGGGTAAAGAGTGATAAAGATTTATATGTAGCAGGCAGGGAAGGCTTTTCTGATAACACTTGAAAAGTGAGGGAGTGATATGCGGATATCTGGGGGAAGATCATTCCAGGTGGAGGAACTAACAGTGTAAAGGGCAGATACAAATGTCTGGCATATTTGAAGAACAGCAAGGAAACTAGGTAGGAGAGATAAAGTAAGAGCTTTGGATTTTATTCTGAATGAGATCGAAAGCCATTGGCAGGTTCTGAGCAATGGAGGGAAAATGATATGACATGTTTTTAAAAGATCCATTTGGTTTCAGTGTGGAGAGTATAGAGATCATGGGACTAGAATCCAGGAGGGTAACCAGTAGACCAGTGGTAGCTTAGGCTTGGGTGGTAGTGGGTGAGAATGGTGATTAGTCACACTCTAGATAGATCTGAAAGATAGAAGCAACAAGATTTGCTGAGCAATTGGATATATAATGTGAGAAAAGAGGGGGTCAATTTGGCTTAAGAACCTAGAAAAATGAAGTTGTCCATTAGTGATATGGGGCAGACTGGGGGAGGAGCAGATTTGTAGGGGGGTAATCAAGAATTTTTCCTTTTTAGTTTGTTATGTTTGAGAGGCTATGAGGCATAGAAGTGGAAACCAAGTGGGTAGTTGGACATCAAGTCATTGTAGTGGATGGTATTTAAAGTCTTGACAGTGAACACCACCTGCCAGTTACAGAGTGTAGAAAAAGGACTTTGGGACAAGGGCTGAGCCCTGGGGCATTCGAATGTTCAGAGGCTGGAGATAAGGAGGAGCCAACAAAGGAAATTAAAAAGGCACAGCTAGTGAGGGAGAGGAGAACCAAGAAAAACTGGTGTCTCAGAAGCCAAGTGAAGAATATTTCAAGGAGGGGGTGATAAATTGTTTACCTGAACTAAAGTTTCTTCTCCTTACCTGAAGCCCAGCGGCTCAGTGATTCTGCTTCCTCAAGGCCATTGTCTCCCAAACAGTGAGCCCTAAGCCAAGGTGAAATACCCAAGGGCTGATACAGTCACATTTTTTGTTGTTCCTATTTTTTTTTTGGATGGGGCGGTGATGAGGTGTGTCTGTTGGAGCTAATTCTGCAGTTAACCCTTGAACATGTTGGGGTTAGGGGCACTGACACCCACCCCAGTCAAAAACCCATGTAGAACTTTTGACCCCCCAAAAAAACTTAACTAGTGATTCATTCTTCCTGATATTCTTCTGTGCATAGAAAATTCACATTTATTCTTGGTTGTGTGCATCTCTTTCCATTTTCTGGTGAATCTTAGTTCACTAGGTAATAGCCTAGTTTCTTCAGATGTTGAACCTTTTATTCCTCATGAGAGGCTACAGAAAATGTATGTATAGACGGTCCTCAACTTACAATGGTTCAACTTAAGATTTTTCAACTTTACAACGGTGTGAATGTGATATGCATTAAGTAGAAATCGTACTTTGAATTTTGAATTTTAATCTTTTCCCATGCTAGGGATGTGCTTGCTCTATGATACTTTCTTGCTGGACGATGCCAGCAAGTCTCAGCTTCCCATCAGCCACGTGATCATGAGGGTGTGCAACCAATACTCTACAGTGCATTCATTGTGTTAGATGATTATGCCCACCTGTAGGCTAGTGTAAGTGTTCTGAACATGTTTAAAGTTAGGTACAAAGTTTAGTAGCTTCGGTATATTAAATGCATTTTCAATTTATGATATTTTCAACTTCTGATGGGTTTATTGGGACACAAGCCCAGGGTAAGTCAGAGGGCATCGGCAGCTCTGGAAGGGTTTCCACACCACTTCCGCCACTGCTACTTTCAAACTGAGAAAGTGTTGTAGGAAAGACCATGTGGTTTAGAGTGAGACAGACCTGGGGTTGAGTCACAAATTCCTGACTTCCCAGGGGCTTGGTGTCTGAAGCCCTTACCTCATCTGTAAGAGTAGTGCATACCTCTACAAGGTTGTGTGGGTGGGCACTTAATATTGAAACATATAGAAGGCTCCAACAAAGTCATGTCTCCATGGTAGGTCTCTAGCTTTCCTCTGGACTCGGTGAAGTCTGCTATTCTAGAGTTCTTATAGGTAACATCATTAAGACCAGCATGTCCCTCCAGATCACTCTATTACTTTCCCACAAGGCTTTTTGTCACTTCCACATCACCAAGCCACTCTTCCTTGTTGGTTAGAATTCAGGCCCGAACATTAATTTTTTTTGTATCTCCCTTTACCTTCTCAGAGACAACGCTGCCAACAACACAAGTCATGTATATGTCAGCTGATCCTTCTGTAACAGAATGAGACTTACAATAAATGTTTTTGCTGCCTGGTGGCAAGAACATTGGTTTGCAATCACTCCAGCTTCTTCCCTAATATTTGCAGACCAACTGAGGAACACAGACTGGTCACATTCCTTTGTTCATAGGAGGGCTTTCAGGCTTGTCTGCAGCAGCCAGCATTATTCACCCTCCCACCCGGGCCCTGAAACACATGCAAGCTTCTAAAAGCAAAGCCTGTGGGCAGGGCTCAGATGGTAGAACAGAGACATCATGGCTGTTATCGAGCCAAGGACACTAGTGTCTACCTGACTGTAGATCCTGGCTTTTCTGCACTCATACAGAAAAGTGCAGATTAGAAGTGCAGTCATACTCCTAATTTCCCCATGGGCAGGGCTGGGAAACCAGGAATGGTCTGGACTACTTGGGAGAGAAGGGAGTAAAGAGGCAGAGACTAGTCAGTGCTCTTGCACATTAGACTATTCCCATTTCCAAGGCGCCCTTTTCTACCGAGACACCTGAGGGAGGCACTCAGCGCCCGGCAACATCCATGTGGCTGTGCTGAGCAAAGGGAAGCCCTAGGTGCTGAATGATCACATAGCCATCTGGGCCCATATAAAGAGGGCCAGGGCTCCTGACTCTCCATGAGGGCTCAGCTGGTAGTACGACAGGGCACCACTCCCTGCCTTGCCTTGGCCCAGTCTGGGGCAGAACCATGATGGAGGAGGAAGCCAAGATGATGTAGACACTTCACTTGGGAAAGCTTAATACCCAGCATTCTGCATCCCAGCCACAGTACCTAAGCCCTGCAGGGGCCACAGAGCCTGCCCACGCACACTCCCACCTCACCCTGATGTAAAGGGAGAGAAGGGAGAGGAGGGGAGGGGTTCTCCAATCAAGCTTCAGTGACTGTGATGGACGGAGGCTGTGAGGTAGAAAAAATGGTCCCTCCTCAGTTTTACCCCAAAATGAATGCCCTGTGCCCAGAAACACAGGATCACAGCTGCGGGCAGGATGGCCTGCCTCTGAAGCCCCGCAGGCTCCTTTGAGTTCCTGGACCATGAAGCACATCAGAGGGAAGACTTCTGAATAACTACAGCTCAGCTCTGGTTTCCCTCTGACCTCAGTCTGTGTTGTCTCAGGTGTCTCCCTGAGAGCAGTTAAGGAAGAGGACAAGTGCCCAAGCCCTTGGCACATCCCTGCAGACAAGGGTGCACTGCTGTGCTGTGCTGATGGTGGTGGTTGGGCAGCAGCAGTGGTAAAGGAATCCCGACTTCAGTCGTCCTGGCATCTGGCTGGCTGGTGGCCAGGGGCCACATGGGCCAGACTGTTGGTAGGCTCAGAGTGTCACTTCTGTTCATGCAAAGTCCAAGGCCTGGGTATCCTAATAACATGGTGCCCACAAGTTCAAGAAAGAAACCAGAGGGAAAGGCACTGATGATGGTACTAAGACATTTATTACATCATAAAAAGTCCTTTGTTGTCCTGTCTGTTTTTCCGTATGTACATGCTCCTGTGGGCAGTCCCCCTGTCCAGCCCCATCTGCCCACCCTCCATGGTGCCAATCAGCTCTCCAAGCTGACCAACTAATTAATAAAATAGGAAGAACTGGAGGAGGTGGCCCAAGGCTGATGGGAGCAGGGATGGGAGAGGGAAACAAAGTGCAGAGTGGTTGGCTTGGCTCTCAATGCCTGGCCACGGGAAGGAGGGGTGCGAGGGCAGGCACTGCAGGGCTGGCACAGTGATGCCTCCCCAGAGCTGCCAGGCTGCAGGTGATACCTGAGTGTGCTCTCAGGCTGACCCCCAAGAATGGAGAGCAGAAAAGAAGGTCCTGCAGCCTGATTGTGGGTCCCAGGAAGGGTTACAAAAGTTCTTTTGTCCAGGTCCCCATACAAGTAGCAGCGACAACAGCTTGGGCTGGGCCTAAAGAGTTTGTGGCCCCTGGGACAGCTGGAAGCGGGGAGGGCAGGGACAGCCTGGTAGTCCTGGTCTTGATCTCTGAGGGGCCTCTTTTAGTTGACCTCGGAGGTGGTCATGGGGTCTGTGGGGCGGGGTGTGGCCAGGAGGGGCACTGGTGAGGTGGCTTCAATAAGAGCAGGGTTGAGGATAATGGGCAGAGTCATGGGTGGCACGCCCACCTGTAGTGGGGAGGCCAAGGGCTGCAGGATCAGTGGGGGCTGAGCCAGGGGTGGAGGCCCATCTGGGGTAGGGCTCAGCCTGCTGGTGCCAGACGCCACTGGTGATCCAGGGGAGCTGCTATTGCCAGGTCGGGGGCCCTCGGGCTTCTCAAAGTCTATAGGGAGAGCAAGGTGGCTGCAGTCACTCTCTCATACCAATCTTTGCTCCTCCCCATTCCTGTGAACAAATACTTGGGAATCTCCCTTGAAACTCATTCCAACGCCCAGCTACCTTATCTCCGCCCTTCTTTGCTGTACTAGAATTCTAGTCAGGTTAATTTTGGTCTGGGCCTTACTAGAATTCCTGAATGGCAAACTCTGCATATTCTCCAAGTCTCAGACCCAGCCTTCTTCTCCCAAGCCTGAAAAATCTCAAGCGGCCAGCTCATCATAGCTTATCTGGTCCTGCCATTTCTGGCAGGAAGAGGCGGCACATGGGAGATTCCGGGCCCCACTTGCTCGGGGCACAGCCCATGCCCAGCACTAGTCCCACGCCGCTCTGGGCCTCCCCTTAGGCCCCCCATTTCCTGTTTACCACCCAGCAGGCTGGCCCAGGGGGACTCACCGCAGGCCCCCAGTTCAGAGGGCATCTCTGGGGGAGGTGGATGGCCAGGTATCCTGGTGTCCCCAGCAGCAGGAGTCAGGTGGGCTGAGGCCAGAGGCTTTTGGCCATGAGGCTCCATTGGCACGGGGTCTGGGGAGGGCAAAGAACAGAGATGACAACTCTTAGTGCTTTCCTTCAAGCAAAGTGCTGACTACGCACCAGTCTTCCCACCCACCTAGAGCATAGAGAACTAGTGAGCTCCAGACTCTTTTTGATGAAGTTGGGCTGAGCCGCCTACCCTGGATGACAGTCTGCTTGAAGAGCTCATCTCTTAGATGGGGCAGAAAACAGTCAATTCGCTCCCAGGTGATCTCCCAGAGGGCTGAGGGGCTGCCTCCTCGGGTATCTGCACTGTGGAAAATCTCTGCTGTGTCCATCACCAGAAGCATGTTCTTCAGAGACTCAGGGATGGCCTCTGACTACAGGTGGCAGTGGGACCATGAGAACAGGAAACAGGGCATGGGGGAATATGGTAAGAAGGAGGTAGCCACCAAGGGGGAAACAGTAAATCTTCCCAGCAGGTGGGAGAGGAAGCAGGCAGCAGAAGTCAAGCTGAGGTAGAACATACCAGTAAGTCACTGGAACCCGCGTGCATGTACTTGTCCATGAAGTCCAAGATTGTCAGCCAGAGGGCAGCAAAGGTAGAGAGTGACAGCAGTGGAGACAGGTGCTGTAGGAAGACCTATGGCCCACCGGCCCCTTTCAGCCAAGGGTAGGCAGGAGCCTTCTCTACCCCTCTCCAAGGCTGGGAGACAAGTCTGCCTTACCTTGTGTGGGAACCTTAGATTAGGTCCCTCTGAATTCCAGAGCCCTCCCAGGTGCCTAAGTCCCACTGAGTCTCCATAGCTAGAGTCCTAAACACCTACTCGCATTTCAATGTCCTACCAAAAGCTTTGGCCTTCCTCCTTGTGAAAAGGCGGGAGGGTAGGCGGGTGTAGGGTGGTAAGAAGTACCTTAGAGAGCAGCGTGCAAGCCCTCATCCGGGTCTCCTCCATCCCACCCACATCTGCAGGGCTGATGTTCTCCAAGAGCTTGGTCAGTAGAGGAAACAGCACCTGGTGGGTAATCACCAACATCTCCTAGTGGGGTCAGTTGGCAGCCTTGCCCCAAGGAAGCCAGGGGCTGGGGTGGATGGGTACTGAGCAGAAGGGAAGGTATGATGCAGGCTGAGGACTGACATTAGGGGCTCTTCAGGCTGCCTTACTCTCTTTGTCTTAAGGCTCTTAACTTTACCTTAAGGCTAAAGGGAAGTCCTACCTTGTTAAAACAGGCCTCCCATTCCAGGGCATCTAGCTTTTGAAGATCATGTACCAGTAGTGCTCGCTGCAGATATGTCAGTGCCTGCATTCGCACCTGGCGCCGGGCATCACAGCACAGGCAGGCAATACCTGAGAGGGAGAACAGGCTCAGGATCCTTCAGGCATCCCAACCCTGCTACTTCCCAAGTTCCAACCCCACCTCTGCCCCTGCCCTGCCTGCTCCCCCAAGGTTTACCCTGCAGTAGAGGGCACCAGCAGTGGGCCCAGAGGGTGCGTGAATCAGCTTCGATCTTCCGGCCACATGTCTCCAGGTGGCGCTGCTCCTCTGCCCATGAGCTGTAGATAGAGGCTGCCCGTGTGTGCAGGGTGTGCATCAGGTCTAGCAACTAGGGTCACAGGAAGGGCATGACATGAGTGGCATTAGGTCTGGTGAAACTCCCTACCCCCCACTGTCCCTGACTGAGTCCTCAAGGGAGCCCCTAGTACCAACTGCACCATACTCGACCCCTCTCACCACTTCCTTCTCGACTTGACGAGCTAGTTGCCCAGTCCTGGCCAGTGTCTCCTAAAGATGAGTATTACTTCTAGAAAAAGAGACTGGAGGAGGGGTGTGGACTCAGTGACACTGAGTTACATAGTGAGAAAGATACTTCCTTTTCAATTCTCTTTCACACCTGATTACAGATAAAACCTCATCATGTTAACCTCATTTTAAAAACAGAAAGAAGCCCTGGCCTATGTAGCTCAGCTGGCTGCAGTCTCATCCGGTGCACCAAAAGGTTTCGAATTAGGTCTTGATCGGCCAGGGTGTGTACGAAAGGCAATCACTGATGTTTCTCTCTCGCATCAATGTTTCTCTCCTTGTCTTTCTCCCTTTTCTTCCCCTCTGTCTAAGATGAAATAACAAAAAACAACAAAACAAAAGAAACCAGAAAGCACATCTCAGGCTCAGGGGCTTAGATGGGAAATAGTGTCTGGCCAGGTTTAATAATTTGTTTTCATCATTTTTCTAAGGCTTTTTTATATGCCTTAAATAGATACAGAACAACTCTGGAAGGACAGACAAGAAGCTTGTGGCAGTGCCTGCTTCTGGTGAGAACTTAGTGGCTTAGGGACAGGAATGGAATAGACTTACTTTTATCTGTTTACCTTTTTGTATCTTTTGAACTTTGTACCATGTGCATATATTACCTATTCAAAAAATAAACCTTAGTTTAAAAATGAAACAAACAAAAATTTATAGGTGGGAAAACTGTGGAGGTGGTGGCCGAGGGCCTAGGCCCTTGCTCTCAGTCCTGGCTGTCCCTGGCCCACCCATGCTCCCAAAGTGAGGTGCAGGGAGAGAAGAGGAAGTAAAGGGTGCCATACTTACGTCCTGACTGACCTGTAAAGACACCGTATGGTAGCTGGCAGGCACGCCTTCATCCTCATCATCGTCACTATGCCCGCCTCGAGTGGCATGTTGGCTGGAGGTTCGAGGCCGCCGAAGCATTGAGCCCTCCTTGGATTTCTTTTTGAAGCGGTTCCCTTTGCTGTCATATTTGTGACTCTTGCCACGTTTCTCTTGGGACTTGCACCCTGAGCAGAGCCAGATCCAGGTCACATTTCCACATCCACGGGCACAGACGGCCTGCCTTTTCCTCCCTGTCCCCTGTATGGCTACTCCCCAGTTGCCCCTTTGTTGGGTGACCCACCGCCATTAAGACTGGCCTCCACAAAGATGCGGAGAGTCTTGACACAGAGCTCAAAGTTGTCAGGTGTGATGTGAGCGGCGTCACGCACGATGAAGGACAGTGATTCCACACACTTAAGCAGGGACTTAGTGTCATGTGGTCCCAGGTCCAGCCCCACTGTTAGACTGTACTGATTGACCAGGGGTGAAGGGCCTGACCGGCTGGGCCCAGTCCCGGGTGCTGGCCCTGGCTTGGAGTTATCGATGTCATCCTTCCCCACCTGTAAAGTACACAGAGGGCTGGAACCCAGGTCTGAACTGGATCTTCCCCTAGATGCCCTCTCAGAGGACCAGGAATCTTTCCCACAGGCTGGGAAGGGAAGTCTCATCCTCTGCCCATATTGTCACTCACCACTAACCAACCGCTGTTGACCATGTCAGCATCTGTGGCTGATCGGTGGATCTTGCCAGGCCTGCCATGATCAGTGTAAACCTCCGAGTCGGAAGTGTACCCTCGGTCCAGGCTCACGTCATTTTGATGGTAGGATGGGAGTTCACTGTCTGATTGGGCCCCTGAGTCGGCAGGGAGAATGGCAGAGTCAAAGTGAGGATGGGACATGGGGTCAAGGAAATAATTTCAGCTCTCAGAACAGAGGTGCTGAAGCCTGGCCTCTCCTCTCTCTCGGTCTGGCTTAGACTCAGCCCTATCACCAGAGGGCTGAAGGATGGTCTGGACAGCTTCTCTTTTGACCAAATAGGGCAGCAGGCTAATTTGGGTTCCTGATGGCATCTAGTAGCAGCTGTCAGGGGAGGGAGGCAGTTTCTCACAGTTTCTGAGAAACAGTCCTCAGGACAACAGTAAAGCCTGGCTCCGCAGCCTTCTCTGCTGCTTACTTGCCTTCATGCTGTTTAACCTGAGGATGTGCTGGGGAGAGGTCAGTGGGCATAGGAAGCTCTGGAAGCAGCAGGTAGAAGCCATGGGTGTTTAACCTGCTGAATGTTAATAACCTGTTTTGTTTTCCTGTCTCAACCCCTGGGGTCATAATGGTTTATCTGCCAGTGTGGGTCTCCCTGGGAAAAGGCTTACCAGCATCAGGTGCATCTGCCCTGGCTGTGGCCTGCAGGGCAGCTGGAGGCTTTACGCCTGAGCCAATGCACTCCAGCAGCGTGAAGATGGTGGCCCAATCATCACCTGAGTGGATGTTGGCTGCGTTGGTCTTAAGGAGTTCATGGAGCCCAAAGGCTACCTGGTGGCTGACTCGGGATAGTACGCTGGGCTTCATTAGCAGCAAAATGCGCAGGGAGAGCAATACCTGGGGTAGGGGCAGGAAATGGGAAGTGGCACACAAATCTTCTTTAGTCTCCTTTCCCACCAGTCTTTTTAGGCCAGTGAGGACAGTATGACTAGGACCCAATTTAGGATACAGCCGTTGGTATTTTCTTTTTTTTCAATTTTTCTTAAAATAAAATTTTTTATTGAGATACTTAAGAGTTTGATATGTATTATAAGAAATAATACAAAGTGCCCTGGCTGGTGTAGCTCAGTGGATTGAGTGTCGGCCTGCGAACCAATGGGTCACCAGTTCGATTCCCCAGTCAGGGCACATGCCTGGGTTGTGGGCCAGGTCCCCAGTAGGGGGCACACAAGAGGCAACCACACACATTGATGTTTCTCTCCTTTTCTTTCTCCCTCCCTTCCCCTCTGTCTAAAAATAAAATAAATAAAATCTTAAAAAAATAAAAGAAATGGCACAAAGAGATCCTTTATATACTTTATCCAGTAAGCCCTAATGGCAACATTATGCAAAACTAGAGTATAATATCACAACCAGAATACTGACATTGCTACAATCCACTGCTCTTATCAGGTTTCCTCAGTTTTACTTCTATTCATGTGTGTATTAAGTTCTACACAAGTTAGTCACCTGTGTAGGTTTGTATCCACCACTAGTCAAGATGCTGAATAGTTCTAACACCACAGGGTCTCTCATGGTGCCCCTTTATAACCACACCTGACTCTCCTATGCCCATCCGTAGCCCCTGGCAATCTGTCCACAACTTCCAAAACTGTGCCATTTCAAAACATTATATAAATGGAATTATATAGTATATAACCTTTTGGGATTGGCATTATTCACTCAGCATAATTCCAAGTTGTTGCATGTATCAACAGTCTGTTGCTCTTAATTGCTGAATATTAAGTACTCCATGGTATGTATTTACTACGGTTTAACTATTCACCTGCGGAAAATCATCCGAGCCAATTCCAGTTTTTGGCTATTACAGTGAAAGCTTCTATGAATGTTCATGTATAGGTTTTTATGAGAAGGTAAGTTTCCAATTTTTCTGGGATAAATGCCCAAGAAGGCAACTGCTGAATTGTGTAGTAATTGCATATTTAGTTTGATAAGAACCTGTCAATGGAATAGCTGTACCATTTTACATTCCCACCAGCAATGTGCAAGTAACCCACAACTTGGCCAGCACTGGATTATTTTTACTTTAGCCATTCTGATAGGTCTGCAGTGATATCTCATCACAAGTTAATTTGCATTTCCCTACTGGTTAATGATGTTGAGCATCATTTCCTGCCTTCATGTGCCCATGAGGTGGGACCCCCCCTAACACCCGGAATTTATTTATAAAAAATTATGTATTTATTCTTATGTGTTTTACACTTCAGTCACCTTCAAAGTACTCTCCACTTGATACAATACACCTATTGAGACATTTTTTCCGCTGCTCAAAAACAGTTTTGAATTTGTCAATTTTGATGCCTTTTAGTGCTTCTGCCATTTTTTGTTTCACCTCTTCCACACTGGCAAAATGTTTCCCTTCGAGGACTCTTTTCATCCAGGGAAACAAACAAACGAACAAACATACAAACAAAAACGTTGCTTGGGGTGAGATTGGGGGAATAGGGAGGGAGGGGCACTGCTGGACAGTCAGTGAGGTGTGGACAGGTGTGCTGGTAAATCACCCATCATGAAACGGGCAAACCTGTTGAAAGAGTCTTCAAAAAATTTCACTGAAGCTCAATACAGCCTCTCCACCAGCTGATACCCTGATACAGATGGGTTCCTAGAACACTCACCTAGTGGAGGAAGCCCATACTACAAGGGGTCTGCCCTCCAGAAGATAATTCTGTTTTTTTGGGTCACCCCTTGTATTTACCATTGGTATATTTTCTTCAGTGAATAGTCTGTTGAGATCTTTTACCCATTTTCTAGTTTGCTTTTTTGCTGTTGTGTTTTTGAGTTTTCATATTTTAGATACTAGTCTTTTTTCATATATGTGATTCACAAACATGTGTTCCTTATTTTTTCTCTTTTTAAATATTTATTTATTTATGTTTTAGAGAGAAAGAGAGAAACACTGATTTTTTGTTCCACTTATTTATGTATTCATTGGTTGATTCTTATATGTGCCCTGACTGGGGATTGAATCTGCTACTTTGGTGTACTGGGACGATGCTCTAACCAATTGAGATACCGGTCAGGACTGTTGTCTTTTCATCATTTTCACAAGGGCTATCACAGCGTAGGAGTTTTTAATATTGATGAAGTCTACTTTATCATTTTTTCCTTTTATGGATTGTTCTTTTGGTGTCAGGTCTAAGAACTATTTGCCTAGCTCCTGAATATATCCACCCGTTTCCTCCTAAAGGTTTTATAGCTTTACATTTAAATCCATTATCTGTTGGGGGTGGGGGGCTAACGGGTCAAATAAGGCCAGAATCATCTTCTGGAGGGTGGCCTCCTTGTAGTACAGGCTTCTCCCACTAGGTGAGTGTTTTAGGAACCCATCCGTCTTAGTGTACCAGCTGCGTTTTTGTGAGGGGTTGCATTCAGCTTCAGTGAAATTTTTTGAAGACTTTCAACACATTTGCCCGTTTCATGATGGGTGATTTACCAGCACACCTGTCCACACCATGCTGCGTGTTCAGCAGTTTTTGGCCAGAAATGGCATGAACTCCATGCCCCACCTTCCCTATTCACCCAATTTTGCCCCAAGTTACTTTTTCTTTTTGTTTCCCTGGATGACAAAAGTTCTCAAAGGAAAATGTTTTGCTTATGTGCAAGAGGTGAAACAAAAAATGGCAGAAGCACTAAAAGGCTTCAATATCGACGAGTTCAAAAGCTGTTCTGAGTAGTGGAAAAAAGTCTCAATAGGTGTATTGTATCAAATGGAGAGTACTTTGAAAGTGACTGAAGTGTAGAACATGTAAGAATGCACAATTTTTTATAAGTAAATTCTGGGTTTTTTTAGGTCCCCCCTCCTATTTTGAGTTAATTTTTAAAAAAAGATTTTATTTATTTATTTTCAGACAGAGCAGAAGGGAGGGAGAAAGAGAAGGAGGGAAACATTGATGTGTGAGAGAAACATCACCTGGTTGCCTCTTGCATATCCCCACCCGGAGGGCATGTGCCCTCACTGGAATCAAACCAGCGACCTTTCGGTTCTCAGGCTGGCACTCAAGTCACTGAGCTACACCAGCCAGGGCCGAGTTCATTTTTGTATAAGGCATGAAACTTTGGTCAAGGTTTATTTGATTATCCTCACTATAAATTTCCATTGCTCTGGCAATTGAAAAAGCTATCCTTCCCCAATTGTTTTTTGTACTGTTTTGTATTATTTTTAAAAAATTTGTTTTTGTACCACTTCCAAAAAATTAGTTGAGCATCTTTATGTGGGTCTATTTCTGGGTTCTCTCTTCTCTTCCATTGATCTATGTGTCTATCCCTCCACCAACACCACAGTTTTGATTACTGCAGTATATAGTAGGCCTTAATACCACTTCTTTGTCAAGATGTTTGGCTATTCTAGGGCCTGTGCTTTTCCCCCTCAATTATTCTTAAACAAGAATAAGCATGTTTATGTCTACAAAACCCCTGCTGGCATTTCCATAGCAGTTGCATTAAACTTATAGATCAATTTGGGAAGAATTGACATCTTTACTACATTGAGTCTTCCAATCCATGAACATCATATGCCCTTTCATTTATTTGCTTTCTTTCATTAGCATTTTGTAATTTTCAGCATACAGATCCTATACGTGTTTTATTAGGTGTATAACTAAGTACTTCGCTTTTTTTGAAGCACTTTTAAATAGTATTGTGTTTTTGGTTTTATTTTCCATATGTTCATTGTCAGTATATAGAAATGTGATTAGTTTTTTTGTGTTCATTTTATATCCTGGAACCCTGCTAAACTTACTTATTAGTTCTATGCTGGCTATCTTTTATAGTTGGGCCAAGAGATCTCAGGAGGGTCCTAAGCATGAGAGAAAGCCAGGTGTAGGGCTGGGACTGCCACAGAGTTGAGCCATGCAGCCCTCAGAGCAGATTTATAGGAGCCAGCAGAGGTGCTGAGCACCAGCTTCATACCTACAGGCCATTCCAGACCCACCCCCAACGCCACCTGTTAGATTGCCCCAGCCCTAGTTGTTTTCTGGGTTCATGCTATGGGGCACTAAATGTACTCCCTGTCTCAGGCCATATCTACACTGACATTGTGACTTTAGTCCCTTGCATACCTTCCTGCCCTCCCAGGTGAATTCTGCTTACCTGGCCACTGATTTCTTCTCTCCGGAGTAGCCGAATGGCCAGGCGCAGCAGCCCCACCACTGCCCGATCCACAAGAAAGCAGAAATCTTGTGCCTGGACACACAGGTGGTATAGATGGTCTCGAACAGTCTGCCACACACAGCCCACACGGTCCCTGAGGAACATAAAGGATGAGGACAGTCTCAGCTAGAAAGGCCCCTTGGCAATAAGCCTCCACCTCTGATTCAGGTTAGGCCTTTTAAGGGCTCGCTGGTATTATACCCTAAGCAGACAGGTATTAATGGGCCAGCTTCTCCTCCACTGCCTACAGCTTCATATGCTTCTTGCCCCTAGAGCCCACTTGGCAAGATGGCTCCAGGCTTCCATCCCTTTGGAGTAAGCCCAGTGTGAAGCCTAACTAAAGATGGCCTTCTACCTGTTCTCCAGCACAATCCTCAGCAGCATCTCCAGGCAGAAAGCAGCATCCTCCTCATCATATGTCTCTTCATCTGGTGTCACTGAGACGAGAGCCTAGAGGAGAAGAATAGGAAAAGGTAGCCACTGGCCGTGCCCTGACAGGAACTGAAGTTTACACCACTGATCCCTCTCCCCTCTTAGGCTCAGCCAGCCTTTCCCTCCCTTTCCTCTTCATTCTGTACCTTCATGAGCTCCTGCAGTGACTCCAGTTGGAGAAATTTGCTCTCTGTGATCATCTTTTCTGGGTCACATTGCTGGGGCACAAGAGAAAAGGAAAGGGTCAGTGATAAGGGCTGGAGGGAAGAGAACTTTTCCAAGAGCCAAGGGGAGAGAGCAAAAGGAGTCAGTTCTGGTCACAAGCCCTCAATGATTCTATTCTTCAGTTCACAGGGCATCTGTCCAGTAGGGAGGGGTCCAGGCTCATTCACCAGGGGTAGGCAGGCAGTTACCTTAATGCAGTCCAAGGCCACTCGCTTAGCCTCCTGGTTCTCAGTAGATGGGCCCCGCACGCTAGACTGCTCGGTACCACTTAATGTCAGCCAGCTCACAAAGCTCAGCACTGTCGACTCTCCTCTGTAGAAACAGAGTTCAAATTCTGGCGAGCTCCAGAGTCCTGACCCTCTCTCCCTAAGGCCTTCAGCCTGTGATCTGCCCTTACCGGTTCGATGGTGTCTCCTCCCGCAGTAGTGAGATCTTGCCATTGGGATCTACAAAATCTTCAACCTGGAAAAGCAGGTCAAGAATAATTTCTTTCTACATGCCCTTTGCATTTCCTGCTCCCCCATGCAAAGTTCTCTGGCTTTCTTCTTATAGCTCTCTTCCCTACCATACTGACTGGCCCCTCCACATGGCGACTGGCAATGGCTTCTACCAGTCTTCCTGACAGCCATCTCCCCACTCAAGATCTGTGGTCTTACATTTGAGGTGTTGCTGGTAAGCTTCAGCAGGCCGCAGGCCCAGTGCTACTCTCAGCCAGTTCTATATACTGACAGCACATACTCTCGGACCTCTTGTCTTATTACTGTTGATTAGTATCCTACCAAGAATTACCTCCACCATAGCCTTTGGCAGCAACTGAGCTCGGAAGAGCTGCAGCATGGCCTCCATGATGTTCTTCCAGCCCTCTCGAAGGATGTCACCATGACGATGGGCCAAATGGAATACTGTCTTGGCTGCAATGTGAGCTTTAGGGTTGCTTCCAAACACACTGGGTAGGTTTTCAATAGACTGGAAAAGAAGATCAGAAGACGCTTAGGATCTGGCAATGTCTGAAAAAGAGAACCTCTTAGGCCTCAATCTATGATTCCCTGAGAGTCCTTCTGCTGGCTCTGCTTCAAGCCCCCATGGTACTAGTGGGAAGGGCTAACCTGAATAAGGCCTTCCCCACCATTGCATCTCCTCTCCCACCCCCATTACATGAAGTGGTGCTATTCTCATCATAGGGTATGCAAGACAGAAATGGCCTAAGCTCTACTGTAGCTGGGGGGGAGGTGAGGAAGTATGCCGACAGAAAGCAGCTCTGAAGATAAGAGTAATCCATGGCTAACAGAGAGGTCTTCCTTTGGAACTCCAGGTACATAGTTCCTGCCCCTGCTCACCTCATTGCTGAGAGCTGTGAATTTGCACAGAGAGATGATGAGATTGTCAAACACATCGCTGAGGCCATAGTGGGCGGAGATCATGGCGCACTTCCTGTAATGTCACCCCCATCCCAGAAACAGAGTCATTGGAAGGCCAGGCAGCCCTTCCAAGTGCCTGAGGAGGCTTGCTTGGGGCTCTCCCCAGATCACTCCCAAGAAGAAAGTTTTTACTCTTAAGTCTGTTTAAGACTGAGCTTTCCCAAGCTTTAGCCTCCCTCCAAAAACTCAGGAAGAACCCACTCTAAGGAAAATAAGAGTAGGCTATGGTGTGGGAAGATTAGGGGTTGGAGGGATTGAGCAAAAAGGAAAAAGAACTCACAGACATGGACAACAGTGTGGTGATTGTGGGGGGTGGGGGGAATAGGGGGACTAAACGGTAATGGAAAAAAATATTATTAAAAAAAAAAAAAAGAAAATAGGAGTAGGATTCAAAGAGATATGGAGGCAATCATGTTAGCTCAGAGAGGCGGGAAGAGATCAATTCCAAGGCCAGAGGTGGGCTACCTGAAGCCTGAGATGGCTTTCTGGATGATTGTCTCCTCAAGGCTTTTGTCAAAGACATAAGAGAGAGCAGCAATAGTGGGGCCCCAGGTCATGGTGAAGAGGTCAAGATCGTAGCTGCCAGCAGGCACACGCAGGAATATGCCCTCTGGGGTGGCACCTCGATGAAGCAGTACATTCCACACATAGTTCTCCCGAACCAAGCCTGTCTGCTCCTCTGGCATCACAATTTCCTCGTTCCTGCCAGGAGGTAAGGTAAGGAATATACGCAGTGCTGTGGACCTGACTGCTCACAGGCCAGGACTTTACTGTGGAACTCTTCAGCAATGAGAGGTCATCAAAGCTGAAGTTCAGTGGTTTGCTTCCCACCCGCCAGGGAGAAAGAAAAGAGGTACTTCATAACTCCCCATCATCTCAAGGACCTATCTGTAAGCGGGGCCTTTAGTTCTGTGGTAAGATGTCACATTCTTTCTGAGTATGAGAGAATGAACAATCCCCTCTACCTTTTCTGATCTGTAGTAAAGAACTAAGTGTCCATCTCTGACTTCTGATCTAAGTCTCACCCTCCGGTGCCCATCTTGGGTTCTCTACCAGCCCCAAAATGCAACTTGGGAGCTAGACAGGAAAACTCAGCTGCTCTGGGTTTGGGAAATGAGGACATGATACTCCACTTAGCAGGGACAGTTTGGATCCTTAAAGTACGAGAGTCCCAATATTGTTTAGGCTTCTTTAAGAAAATAAAAGTAGGATTTAGTAGAAAATAATGAGTTATTATTATAACTCATTATTATGAGACAGGGCTGCCCAACTAAGTCCCAAGGCTCCATATAGGGCATATGAATCATTGTGGTCTGATGCGACTCTAAAAATCTGGAAAAGGGAGCAGTGTGCTTCTACTTAACAGAGATGCTATACCATCCTCCATACATACTCACTTGATAGCATGGTACATATCCTCCAAAATGTCTTGTTCGAAGTCCTTGCCTCCATTCACACCTTTTAGGTTTTTGCGAAACTCCTAGAGATAGACCAATGAGCTTTCTCCTTTGGGTGTCAATGCTGAAAGGCCCACCCAAGGAACTCCTGAGTCTGTGGTAAATAGGACTTAGGAGACAAGTGAAAGAACCCAACTCCCCACCCCAGCTCCTCTTTTGGACTGGCCAGCCCTCTCTGATTCCCATGGACAGAACCCTGTCAACCATGCCCACTGGATAGCTTATGTCATTTCCGCTATCTCCAAAGCTTGCTGGATCTTCTCTGCCTTGGCTGGGATCCAAGCTTACCTCCAGGGTCATGGGTGCATTCTGTTTGCGAACGTTGTGGTTGTGCTGGTCAGTATTAAGCATGATAACAGCATAGGCCAGGGCAAAGCAGGCATCACTATTGGCAAATGGGGAGCCATTACAATTCTGAAAAAGCAAAGACCCCACCTGTGTCAATGCCCTTCTCTGGCCAATTAAACCCTCACCACCAACCCACTGGTCAATGCTGGCATAGAGGGGAGGTACCACCCAGAAAGCAGCCAACCTCTTGCCAACAAAAGCTGGGCTTTTTATGGAAAGTTCACTGATGATGCTCTCAGCCTTTTAGGAGACAATAGCTGGGTCCTTCAGCTGAAGCCAGAGAATCCCTCAGTCAAATTAACTTGGGAGGCTGGGCTCAGCCCCTGCCACTCAGACTCACCCTCCAATGCTCTGTGAATGCCTCCAGCAACCTCTGGATGACTGGGGCTTCCCCAGGCAAGCGGAAGGCTTCTAGGTAGAGGCGAAGAGCTTCGTCCAGCCTAAGACCCTGAAAGCTGAAAGTGCTGCAGGGGGAGAAAGAAGGATGAAGATGCCGAACATATGTAAACTGCAAATGTTGGGCTCTCTATTAGCCACAGTTCTTCTAACCTTTTCCTACTGGAACTGAGCAGGCTGAGGGCTCTAGCAAAGGAGAGGTATCTCCTGGCCATTTCTAGCACAGATCAGAATTTGACAACTTCTAACCTTAGTACTTTTCACATCAGCGCACTCTTGCCTTTCTTAGAAACCTCATCCCCTGAAACCCAGAACCAATCCTGTGCTCCACCCTGGCTTCCAACACTATCTTGCTGTAGGTTCTTTCAGGTCTAACAGATAAAAGTGATGGGAAGAGGAAGAGTACGTGACCTGGGTCACCAGCTGGAACTGACAGAATGCTTTGAGGGAAAAATGCTCTTTCCCCAAATGACAGCCAACTATGTCCCATATTTCTTGCAGCTGTCTTACCTCACAAAGCTCTCCAACAGGTCAATGTTTTTGCGGTCACTCACAAACTCTCCAATCATTTTCTTGTCCAACCGAGGATTTTCCCGAAGCCACTGGGCTACCTCTGTGTTGTCCATTGGGATGGTGAGGAGGCCTTTCTCCTGTAGAAACTGGATCCCTTTCTTTGGTTTCTGGTTGAACTGTTCTGTGCCAGTGATCAGAAGCTGGAGAGGAAATACTAGATGTGTCAGAAGCTACTCTGCCCCTAAACCGGACAAGGCCAGGCTGGACTTCATCATAGTCCACAGTTTGTCACCTAACAGGCTCCCAGAATGTCGGAATGTGGTTCTAAGTGACTCTAGGACTAAGGCTGGATCATACTGGCCCTAGCTTTCCTCTATCTTCATGACTCATTAGAATTGGGCAAAGAGCTCCTTTTTACTCCTTTCCTGAGTGCTCAAAATGCATAGGACAGCCTACTCTACAACTACAGGATCAGGAAAAAAAGGAGAAGAAAGAAACTAAAGTTCTCTTCTCTACAGTTTTACAGTTATCCCTGGTATCTGTTTATAGCCAACATCTTGTTCATAGCCTAGCCTGGTTTCCCTGTCTTTCTTTGGTTACCTAGCTCTTGAGGCATTAGGGTTTGAAGGACAAGGTGAACTAACTATGATGATAACTTTTTGTCTCTCCAGTTACAGCCCTGCAATCAAGGGCACACGTAAACCAAAGTCATTTAGGCTAGCAATAAGAGGAAGAAAGGGTTAAACAGAAGGTATTAAGAACCACCCACAAAAAAACAAAAACAACAAAAAACCAGTTATTTGAACTTTACTAAAGTGCTAGAATTAATGTTAATTTCCCTTTATTGCCAACCATTACCCCAGAGCTTGAGATGACCAGGCTAATAACAAATTGTGTGGTTCAGTGGACCATGCAATACCAGCTCCCAGGGCTCCTATGATGACTAGTAATACTTGGCTAACCCCATGCTAACCTCAGTTAGAACGGCAGCTGTCCAGGGTCATACAGTAGGATATGGACTAAGAACCCCCCGACCCCGAAACAAAAACAACAAAAACCACAGTTACTTGAACTTTATGAGCTATACAGTAGGACTAACTGCATGGCTTCGGAGTAAGGGAAGGGCTTCAAAGGAAACTGGGCGATTGCTGAAGCCCCAACAAGCCCAAACATTAGCCTTAGGAATCAGTACCATGAATGAGCTGCTAGACTGTCCCTCATCCTGAGGGACAGAAACCCTACAAAGAATACTCAGACTCTGTACGTACCTTCTTTTTGTTTTTAATTTCGATCAGTTCCCGTGGATCTGGCAGGAGACAGGAAAACCGCAGTGGCTTCCGGGTAAACTTTATGTCAGCTAGAAATGGGAGGGAGAGAGGGAAAACCCCATAAGATCTCTCTTACCAGGAAGTGACTTTTGCAAATTGCTGATGTATTCCACAGTGAGAAAGAAGAATGCCTCAGAAATTTCCTTGTCCTGATCAGTCTTCCACTTCCCTAGATGTCCTATCTTCTAGGACCCCAAATGTCTTCCTTCCTCTCACTGGGTTTGAAGGCATGGTAAGCAGCTAAGGTTCACTTAGGTTTCCCTGGGGCATGTCTGCTACTCCACCTCTGCTCTCCACCAGGCCCTCCGGTGAAGGAGGCCTAGAATCACAGGCCCCCAGTACCCACCCCCAGAGTCACCAGCTTCCTCCAGATCACCGTCTCCTGGTTTCCCACGCTCTGCTGGCCGCCGCCCTCCGCCTGAACCTGGAAGATGCAGGCCCAGGGTGTCTGGGGCCGTGCCTGCAGCTTTCCCATCGCTGGCTGCTCTCTCAGCTGGCAAGAGAGAAGAAGATAAGTGAAGACTTATGGAGTAGGAAGTCAAGTAGGGCTGCAGAAGTCGAGTCCCTGGCCAAGGAGACTGCCCCCGCATAGGTTGCCAGCCCTGAATAGGATAAACCCAAGCCCAAACAAGCAGTCACTGTCCCAGGTCAGCCAAGCATTAGATTGTGTAATTTAATAAAGAGGTTATCCAGTCACTTTCCTCGATCTTCTGCAACCCAAGTTTCAAGGGGATATTTGAGAAGATTAATGAGTGGAGTCAGATATTGGGGGTGTGGGAAGGTAGGACCTGGAACTTTTAGGGACAGAGGTCCTATATCCTTTAATCTATGTTTTCTTTTCTCTCCATAAATAATTCTGTGAAAAAGCCAGTGTGAAGGAGGAGAAGGGCAAAGTGTACAAGTCCTGCTAACTTACCTGCCTGCCTGGTCTGTGATGCAAACCATCAAACCTCAAAGACACAGAATTGGGAGTAACCCAGAGGAAGCGATATAAGAGCAGGAAAAGGAATCAGAGAAGAGAAAGGAAAAGCACAGAACCCTGGGACCCATTAAGGAGGAAATGCCTCTTACTTACAGGTCCCATCCGCGGCCTCGTAGCTGGGTCTGGATGCCTCTTTCTTCTCCTGCTGGGTAAGGCTGTTGAGGACTTTAGCCTGGCAGTGGGCCTCTGTGCTGTCAATCACTGTCAGCAGGGCATCAAGAGACAGTAGGTGTGTTGTATATAGCTGACCAGACACAGGAAAGGCATTCTGGAAAGTAAACAGATCCAGTAGACTTGAGGTTAGAATACTTTACACTTAACTGATCCTTTCCCCCAAATCCTCAACTTCCTATAACTTCCAAATTGCTCTGAGAAAATGCCTTTCTTCTTCCTCTTCCCCAGTTCTCAAGTGTTTCCCTCCCTGTATATAGCATCCTTACTGCCTCCCAAAGAGATTTCTTTAAAATAGTCTTCTTAATACTAGCCAATAACAAGGCTCAGCACCTTGGACAGCAGCTTGGTGAGGTCTTCAAAGAGGTTGGAACAGTAGTAGTCACAATCATAGTTGATATAGAGCTCAGTGACAAAGCTGGGGATGTGCCAGAGCTGCACAATGGCCTCCAGTGCCATCTCTTTCATCTCGTAAGGCATCTTAGGGTTCTCCACAGTGATGATCTCCATGAGCTTTTTGATGTACATCTGGCAATAACCCATTAATTGCCATTTGGGTAGGGAAAAGATTCAAAATATAGAGAGACAAAATTGGACAGAAAAAAACATTAAACAGGGAGCAGACGCCCTGCCAGGAGGCACACATTAAGAGACACTTACAGATATTCCATCCCCTAAATATATCCCCAATTTGGCCTCCATGTTGGGGGATAAGGCCTGGTTTTCTATCTCATGCCCGATCCCAAAAAAGTTGCCAGTTGCCCTTTCCGTGCTCTCTGTGAGCCTGACCTGGTGCTACCTAGAGTTCTTTTCGTGCTGTGGTAAAGCCAGCTTTACTTGCCTGCCTGTGTCGCAAAGGAGCTGCTAGGCAGGACCTGTACCCACCCACGGTGGGGTAACCTGCCAGCCCTCATATTCGGGTTTTCCCATTTTATAGCCAGTTTTCTCTAGGGTCCTTTTTAACTTCTCCAACTAAAGAGGCCATCCAATGGACCAAACTATGGTGGCTAGAAGCACTCTCCTACAGAAGCCCCTAAATCCCACCCCTGCAGCATGACAGAGCTGGCCCCACTGAAGATGGCACACACCTCCCTATAATTTTTTCTTCTTCTAAAGTTGAGGAACTCACCTCCAGCTGGAACTTGAGGTGTTCCCTCATGCTCTCAAACAGTAGGAAGCACACTCGCAGGGAAGCGGCATAAAGGTTCAGTCGCTCTATGCTGAGTAGCTGGAGATCAGAGTAGGACAGGTCATTAGGTTTCTGAACCTGACTATAGCTCAACCAAGAGAAAAGCAAGAGAGTAAATTGTGTGAAGTTTCCACTAAGGTCCTGTGCTCTGAGGGGATTTTATATCTCGCCATTCCTATATTTCCTTGTGCCTGCCACAGGGCCCAGGGATGAATGGAGTCGTCCTGACCAGGACTACTGGACAAATGGGGAGGAAGGTTATTTCCTGGATCCTACACTCTTCTCATGAATCAGCCAAACCTCCCCATGCTCCCCTGCCCATTGAGAGACCCTAAAAAACAGCCAGGGGCTCTAAGCCCCTCTAGAAATCTAGTCTTACCTGGAATAAGTGTCGGCACATCTCATCCTTGATGAGGCCCAAGAGGGTTTGGCACTGGGCTACCGGGGCTGACTCAAGAGCCACTGTCAGCAAATGCAGTCCCATGTGGATCATAACCTCTGAGTTGTGGCGGTCATGTGGATTGGTGAGGGAGATGAGGAAGCGGAAGAGCTCACGGATGCAGGGAAGACCGTAAGGGACCAGAGCTGTACCTGGGGAAGTCCAGAAGGGAAGTGGGACTCCTAAGAAACAACTGGCCTAATAACTTGGCCTAACTTACCCTGCATTTTACAGGGCGATTTCAGATTAGTGATTCTCTTCAATAAAAAAAATGTTTTCTTCTGGGGAAGTTAGGAGACTGATCTCATTTATTAAAAGGAACCAGAAGTGATGATCCTATCTTTTTGTTAAAAGCTTTCTATTCTTCCCTCTCAATTCCTCTTGTCCACCGAACTCCCTCTCCGTGTAAGTCAGGGAAGGGTTCCATCCATGCCAATAGCCCTCAGGCTTGATTCCATTTCCTGACTAGAATTTGAACTAGCAGATGCTGTGGGTCCAAGACAGTCTAGGCTCAGACAGCTTAGTGAACTGGATAGGGGAGGTGAACAGGCAGAGCCTGCCTAAGAGTACTCACCTTCTTTCTGGGAGGACTGTGTAAAGCGTACGCCCCGGGGATTGACGTAATCCATGTCATGGACAGAGGCAGAGTCAGAGTGGTCAACAGGGGTTGTGCACTCCTCTAACACTTCAGGAATAGATTCCACGGATGCTGATTGAGCCTTTTCCACATGGGCCCCTTCCTGCTATGACCAGTAGCAGGGGGATATAGGAAGAGGAATGAAGCAAGAGCAACTTGGAACTTACTACCCTGAAGTATCTGCCTCCAAGTGTTTCTAATGGCCTGCAGGTGTAGGGCCAGTTCGGTGGGCTATGAATCAATAGGGGGAGTATGATGATGGACTCGGAAAACATCTCCTGAGGCATCATTAACCTATAATGACGCAAACCCTAGAGGCAAAAGAGGTTCTCACAGGCTTGAGATTTAGTTCAGCACCTTCCAGAAAAAGCCATGGTCAGCTCCCTCACCTTTGCTACCTGTATGTATAACTTGATAAATTCCATGAGCTACTTTTCACAATGAGTCACCCCATGGGTTTTTAGGCAGTATAGCAAATTCTAAGAAATGGGAAAGAACTGTGCCCTCTACCCGAACCTTCTTCTGAGTCAATGCCTACATAAAGGAGCCAAAGGATCAAGCCAATTCCCACAGTGGACAACTGGAGAGGGGCCTTTGGAAATTAAAGTCATACCTGGGGGTCAGGCTGCTCAGGAACCCTTAGCTCACTCCTGCCAGGGTCTGCAGCTGGGTTGTACCCTGGAGAGCCAGGTTGCTCTAGGTCAGTGAGGTCCTCTTTAGAAGTGGCCTGGGAGGAGAACTCCAGGCCACTGTCTGTAGAGGGACTGACCACTGCTGAGGCAGCTTCTGAACTTGCAGATGAGATGGGAGTGGGCACATCGATGAAGGGCATGCCACCTGCCAAGCAAAGTAAGTAAGGCTTGAAGAAGAGACTCTTCTTCAAGGGAAGCACCTACCCTTTATGGTACCAGAACTGTTTCCTGGGCTGTATACTAATCCTTGAGAAAAGAAGCTTTTCTTCTTTTTAAAAAAAAAATCTTATTTACTTTTTAGAGAGAGGGGAAGGGAGGGAGAGAGGGAGAACATCATTAACTGGTTGCCTCTCACGTGCCCACCTTGGGACCTGGCCCACAACCCAGGTATGTGCCCTGAACGATAACCAAACTAGTGACTTTCCAGTTCGCAGGCCAACATTCAACCCACTGAGCCATACCAGGCAGAGCTCTATTTTCTGTTCTAATCAGAGGAAGCAACCAAGGGTACTCACCAGTGAGGTTAGAGGATAAGGTGGTTCCATTGGAGTTGGGCAGCTCTGAACCTGGTATAACTTTGGTCATATGGCGTGGGGGCCGGGGTGATCTCTTCTGTTTCTTCCACTTGGATGAATCACTCATGCCTCCTGCTCTCATTTTCAGCTGGAAATACCACACCTTATTTGCACTGGTGTTCAAACTAGAACTCTATCCCTAGAAATCTTCCTTGTCTTAGTTCTACTTATCCCTAGAAACAGCCTATACCCTGCATCTGTTCCAAAGGAAGAATCTAGACCATCAGAGTACATTCCTATTCCTCTAGCCTGGTTTCTACAGTGGCCATTTTACAGGTCAGCCTGACGTTCTCCTTTCAGGTTGGCCATTGATAGGCCTGCCCTCACACACTGCTCTGCTTCCCTGAGTCCTGGGTGGCAATCCCGAGAGCTATAAATGATGCCCGGCCCCCTTGCAGAAAGCGTAAGGGCAGGGGTTCCTTTGCCTGGAGCTTTAAATCTACAGGTCCTGCACTCTTGGGCTTTCCCTCTCAACTAACCTACAGAGAAGCCTCCTACTCCTAGTTCTTACCCAACTATGAGAACCTACTCCTTGCCAACCAGACTCTTAGCTTTCCTATTGCTTCATGAACTGGGCCTAATCTTAAAACATATCCCTTACTCTGGAATTTCTGCATCAAATTGGTCAAAGGCTCATTCCTTGGAGTTAAGGAAGGAGCAGCGCCTCAGCTGATTTGCGGAGTTAAGGGTGGGGGGTCATTGCTATGGCTCTGCTCTCTGATGCTCTGATTTTTGTGTATCAGTGGGACCTTCTGTCCTTCTCACTGTGGGGTCTTTCTAGAAGCAATTTATGTTTTCAGGTGGTAAGGCTACCGATTCCTTAGACCCTTTCTCCATTCAATTTTCCTCTCTCTTGCTGTATTTCTGGTCTTCCTATAGCTTCCTTTTAGTCACAAAGGAAAATCTCTGTCATCTGTCGCCGACTCTAGGACATAACTTTTTATGTATTTTCTCTGCCCTAAGTTCACAGTGACTTTGTTGAGGCCCATATTGTTTTCCTAGTCCTGATACCTTTTCAGTTAGGGTTTGAAACCAGCCCTTCTACAGACTTATACCAAACTATTCCTAGGCTGATGGACCATTCCTGGATTGGGAACAGCAATTCCCTTCCAGGAGCCATTGGAATGACTCTAAAGATAGCAGAAGCCCTTTTCCTTACTGCGTCTTTCTAAAGACTCAATATACTTATATTATCCTTGGCCTGTTTAATTTCTTCTGATATTGGAGGGATAGGTCTCCTTCCTCAACCTCTCCCAAGTCCTCCACAACCTGGATAACCTTTGATCCCTTACTTAGAAATTACATAATTCTTCCTTCCCTACCCATAGCTCTACCCATAAAGGAAAGACGGTGCGGGAGCTGAGCTCTGCCCCTAGCTTTTAATAATATAGCAATAGCCTTTCATGGTCACTTCTTATCTGTCCATCTTCAAAATGCCTGCAGTCTTATACCTAGAATGGAGCTTCAAACACTCTGAGTGCTGTGGCTAAGCAGGAAACAGGACACTATCTCCAGGAACCACTGAGGCTCATCTGGGTCAAGTTAATGATTAAAAATATTCTAGAAGTAAGAGTCAGGCAAACATAGACTGGTAAGAAGTCCAAGAGATCAATGAGAGAAAACAAGAACCTCTTGGCTTTACTAGCAATTGTCACTGAGCTCCAAAAAGTACTAACATCTGGATCTACTTTTATGAGATATCCTTTCTCTCCAGGCAGCGTCCCTTACCCATTTCAGGGACTGTAAGTAGTCCTACTTCCACTGAGAAGCCAGTCACTCATTAGGATTCCTTCTCACACTAGAATCAGTCTTTCCTGTTTCCTTCTCTATCCTCAGCAAAGCTAGCTCCAACCTGATCATTTTGGTGAGTGTTCTCTGCCCCCTGGCTGGACTAGGGGCCAAGAGGCTTCCAGTTCTCACAAATGTCTCAGTCCTTAAAAAGTATAACTGTGCTCCCAGTCCTAAGGTCCTACGGTGGGGAGGGGATGGGCAGTAGATGTTCATGGAACCCTCACCACCATATTCATGTAACTATATTTCCAAAGGACAGCATAAGCTTTACAAAGAAAGGGCAGGTCCTAGATTAATAATCATGGCAAAATGCTGCGTAGCCAATGAAGAGACCTGCAATTTGAGATTAGGCAAGCACACAAATGGAACTTGAGGCAATGCATGCAAAGAGAACATAGGTCTACGGACTACCCAGCTAGGTACACACACACACACACACGCGCACACACACACACACACACACACACATTCTTTTTATATTCAATGCCCTGGATGTCCAAAACCATTAGCATGCACATTATTGTGACAGATAGCCTGGAGAGCCCATCCCTTCTTCTCTCGCTCTTCCTTCTAAGGCAGAGATATGGGTATTAGAGTAATCTTTAGCTTGGACCTCTCCACTAAGCTCCTGTACTTCTTGACTTTTAAAGGACAGAGAACACCTTTGTAGATCCCAAAGTTTTCCCAGTGTCCTGGGCTACTCTGGCATCTGGCTCCTTTCCATTCATCTAGTCTTAAATGTTGGAATGGTCACTTTAATGTTAACACCCCCCCACCCCCCAAAAAAGACCCCAATTAGATAGACTACCCTTTCCCTCCAAACCCAGTTCAGGTATCCAGATAGAGTCAAGGACTGTGCTTAAGCTCTCTATGCCAGCTGTGAGACAGAAAAAGGGTAGAAGAGGGAAGGGTCTTGCTTGGAGGTCCCTCACAGTTCCCCTTGAAATGACAGATACGAAGCCTATCCATAATGTGTCAGCAGAACCCAGGCTCTCTCTCTAGGCTCACTATATGGTACACCACCAATTCAAGGATTCCTTCTGCCTCCAGGCAACTAGATGCCCCAGGAAAATCATCAATACTGCAAATCTATAAACACATGCAACTCTTCCAAAGCCATGCTGTGTTACTAGGGAGGGGTATGCTCTACACATCGGAAATGGGACCCAGATGTTACACATTTAAAAAAAAATTGAGTAAATAAATAAAAAGGGGGGGAAGGAGAGGGAGAGAGACCTTGAGGTTCTTAAAGTGTAGTACCCTCTCTAACTGGTTCAGGGCTTTGGTCTGCTCCCCACTATTTAGCTCCAGTTTGTTGAGGAGACATGGAGAAATCTGTGAAAGACAGGCAAACGAACGATTTAAACAGAGTGAAATAAACTCAGACACATGCCAACAGGGCACAGGGCAGGAATGGGAATGGATGGCAGGGGAGAGGGGAAGGTTAGGTGCATGCACCAAACAGCCAAGGGTCATCTCCATGGGCAGAACCTCTTAGGGCCGTAAGCAGAATCTTCATGAGAGGCCTGTGAAGTCCAGGGCTTCTGTTCAAGATAGAAAGAGGCCATCCTTCTGACCATCATTCTTCTAGCAGTTTGAGAACCTTCTGGAGTCAGGCTTGATTTGCTTGTCAACAGAGACTAGCCCAAGCATGAGCCCAGTCTAATCCAGCATTTGGATGGGATTTGGGTGATAGACTCTCTATGTTTCCTACCTGCTGACAAGGCTGGACCTGAGAAGATGGCAGGTCTTTCATCTTTATCAACATACATTTTTAGCCCAACCTGATTAGCTTCATCCAGTTTTTTAGGAAGGACTGGCTCACCAGCTTATGTAGTGGGTGAATAAGGTAGGCTGGAAAGAAAAGATTGGGGAAGGAAAGGTATCTGGGAAAGAATAAATTTCTCACTAACGTCGTGATAGCTATTTCTAAATTCCAAGCAGACCTGTCTAGGCAAAAGTATGTTTTTGCTAAGCAAGGATATCCAGGAAAATCCCCATAGCACTGACGTTGGGAGATGAAGGTTTGGATGAGGGACGGCAGGTCATACCTTCTTCATGTTGGTCGCCACATAGTTCTTGGGTTCTTCTTTAAACTGAGGTAACCTATAGTACAGAGAATCCCATGGATTATCATTAGGAATAATAAGAAAACTCCCCCCTCCATGCCAACCACAGCCCAAAGATGCTCTGGGCAAGAGCATGCCCATCTCCTAGGAATAGCAAGAAAGGAAAGAAACAAGGAAGGAAGGAGGCTAATTTCATCCTTTTCAGAACTTCATCAAAGAGCTACAGGAATTGGGGAACATATGACATAGACACTGTCTAAAAAAGAAGGTATTCATCAGGGCAAAGTAACTATGTGCCCTTGGAGTGTGGAGGTTCTCTTCATCCTTGAACTGACTCCTTCCTGCTTCACTTGGCAAGTATTGCTGAAAGCCACGGCATGGGGAGAGGGCAGTTAATCAAAACCCCAGGAGACTGGGCATAGGATGAGAAGTAAAAGGCAGGTTGAAGTTTTGAAACCAGGAAATTTGAGCCACAGAAGTAAGAAACTCTTTGCAGTAGAGTCCAGGGGCAGATCTAGTCTGTAGATAATAAGGACTATTATTTATAGATCTGGGAGCAAAAAGAAATCCCAGGAAGAGGCTTAAAAAAAAAAAAAAGAGCCATTTTTTAGAACAATTTTAGGTTCACAGCAAAATCAAATGGAAGTACATTGATTTCTCATATAAACCCTGTCTCCACACTTGCATAACCTTCTCCATTATCGATATCCCCTGAGGGGTGAGGGGCTTTAAAGCCCTTACCTCAGCTCTTCTCAGTTAGTCTACTGAAAGGAGGGGTGGGAAACAGAAAGTTAGGCATCGTGTAAGAAGACCTCCTAGGTCCTAAAAAGTTGTGGGCCTTGACCAAGGTAACCAACAGTGTTGGTTTGCCAAGACTGAGAGATCTGAGGGGGATATGGGACTTTCAGTGCTAAAATCGGGGTAATTTGGGCAAGCCAGGATTGTTGGTAACCCTAGCTGTGGTCCTTCCTCACAGAAATGGGGTTGAGCTCTAGGAGTGCGGCAACCTGTTCTAGGCTCCCTTGAGTTTGGTTTCCTCTCTGGGTTCCCTTTCCCAGCTGCTACCTGTACAGAAACAGACAAAAGTTTGGGAAGCAGAACGAGGTCTGTCAGCCTAGATCAAATAACAGTCTCCTCCTTTGCCTCCTCCTGAGGCCAAGCTGGTTCCCTCCTCCTTCTCCCTTGATTGGTAACCCTGGTCCCAAGAAATACCCCCATCCGAATCCCATTGGCCTCTGATGTGGCTGTAGGGTTGGCCAGGTCCCTGAAGTGGCTGTGTGGAAGCAGGCAGGCTCAAGAGGCCTGGGCAGCAGGGCTGAAGCAAACAGCAGCAGGTTTACCTTGTGAAGAGCAGCTGCACCATGTCTACGAGAGTGTGCTCTGCGGATTTTCTCAATAACTCTGCACAGGCAAAACAAATAACACAGGTGTCATTACTTGCCGCGCTATTATCAGGAGGCTTCTCAGAGCAGACTCCCCTCCAAACTTTGTTTACCAAGGATTATGCCAAACTTATTAAAACCAGCTCTATCCAGCTCAGTCTGGCAGCCATAACTTCACTGGCCCACTAGGTGACACTACTGAGTCAGAAAAAAGGGGAGCAATGATGTGTTCTCTGGAGTTGTAGGTGGGTGTCAATCCCAGAAACCCCAAGGGAGGGAGATTTGGTGCCTGAGCTGGGTTAGCCAAGGATATATTCAAATTTTTGCCCTGGCACAATAGGTTAAGTTCTCTATTCTAGCTGCACAACAGCCAAGTACAGAGAGACTTCTAACACCCTATGGTTTCACGAGGTAGGTGATGGACAAATCCTGAGTTTTCCATTTCTCTGGGTTCAGGGACAGCATCCTGTATTCATACTCACAACAGCCCCAGGAATGGTGAAGGGCTCAACAGTCAAGGACCTACCACTGAGTCTCATTTCAAAGCAGATCCGGAAGCAGGACTGCATAATCTCACATACAGATTCATTGGTCAGGTGGGCACCCACTGGAGTCAGCAAGAGAGTCCGCAGCACCTACCAGGAAGAAGGTGGAGATGCTGTGATAAATAAGGCAGGCAAGATGAAGAAGGGCATACCTAAGGGGAGCACAGCTGCCTCCTGTTCCTCTAGTCTCCTACGGAAGCACTTGGGGTGAGAAAAAGTTAGCAAGAATGCTGACCTTACTTTAGCCTGGCAGGGGGGTGTCTCTCAGAAGCTTGTCTTGGGAACTGTGTCTTTACTCTGCATGACCCTGACATAGTTCAGCCCTAGCCCACAAGCCCAACAGATGGATGGCACAGATACAGGCTGCCAGAGGTACAAGTGTATTAAGGGCTTCCGGTATTTGATATCAATTCATTTAAAGCTTTTAATTATTTTCCTTAGAAAAAGCTTTTACTTTGGGTACCCGAGCTGCTTGTTTAGAAACAAAGTAGCTCCCTAAGCCCCAGTGGAGTCAAAACATAGCTTCATGCTGCCCGCAGACTACCAGACTGGGGTAAGCAGAGCCAGTGGCATCAGCTCCTGGCCGTTAGCCTAAACTGCTTTTTCCCTCCATTTACCTGAAGGATTTTCATCAGGACGACCTCATCGCTGGCAGGATCCGTGCCCACAAAACGGGCGTGGGTGACAGCATCTGCCATGTTCTCCATGCCCTCTGCTGTACCCTCATGGGTGGGATCTGCTCCAGTGAAAAAGGAGAGACTGACTAAATATTGTGGAGAGGAGGGAGAAAAAGCAAGATATCCTGTCTAGGGACTGCTTTGAGAGGCTGTGGTTTTTCTCCTCTTCAACTACCTAACCCTCAGGTACCTTGGGCTACCTGAGATTTTTTTGCCTTTAAACAACTTTAACGAGCTCCTCAGCATAAACTCTACTGTGTAAAACAGTTGTTCTCAAACTTAAGTGTATATCAAACCACTTGGAGGATTTGTTAAAAATACAATTGCTGGACCTACTCTCAGAATGTTTGATTTAGCAGGTCTAGAGTGAGGCCCGAGAATTTGCACTACTAACAAGATACCAGGTGACATTAACACTGCTGGTCAGGGGACCACACTTTGGGAATTACTGGTGTAAAGCTACCATTTCATAAAGGGCCCGGAATATGAGTTTTGGGTCCAGAGCAAGGACCGAGTAGGGCAAGACCTTTGAATGCCAAGGTTACAGCCTTTCTCTTTTCATGTGTTTTCCTTCAACACATCCCTCTCTAGTTGCTTCTGGAATTTTGTGTTCATATGCCACTGAGGTAGGGAAGTAGGGTGAAGAAATGGACAGTCACTACTGCCAATACTCATATTTGGGTGCCACGTTACATCAAATCAGAGACCTCTTCCTTCATTATTATTTAAAACAACATGACGCAGAGCAAGAATCCTATTACCAGCTTAACTAAACAGGCATTAGGAGAGAAAAGGGCCAAACTAAACAGGACTGAGAGCTGGCTACTTGGAGAATAGGAGGGAGGGAGAATTTCAACAGTGAATAGGAAGAGGGGAGAAGCTAGAGGTCAGACAACCAACATAAGGCTAAAACCTAACGCATATGTGGCCAAGAGGTGCACTGCTTCATTCAAGTGTTAAACATCCACAAGGAAGAGCCAAAGAAATGGCCTCCCCAGGGCCTACGAGGGTCCTCAGAGCTATTTGGATTGTCCTTAAAAGGGTAGTGTAAGTCGGGAAAAAGGGGTAGGGACATGATAAAGTTTTTCAACTGACAGAAAGTGGTTCTAGAGATAGCATGGTGTAATGCAGGAGCACCTTCTAGTTTTAAGTGGTGGGGATTGTAAGAAATTCTTAGCATTTTCTTTTTCCTGTTACCTGAAACTAAGAGTTCCTGAGCCTAAAGCTCAGGGAATGGCTGAGAAACCAGAACATTTCTCTTGCGACAATGAACCAGAAGACTTTCCTTGATTGTGAGTGGTTTTCTTCTTTCTTTTCTGTCTTGGTTAGTCTCTGATAGAGTGTTTTGGTCCTATTTATTAGATTGGGAAAAGAGTCTGTATGGTTTTTTCCATAAAATAAAAGACACATTTTTCATTTTCACCAATAACTTAATTGATTTGGATATTTCGAGTATGTCAGCTACCTCCCACGTTATATAATGTTGATTGTTCTCAATCAATGTTTCAATTTGATCGCTATCAGCTTCAACTGGTCTACCCAACCATGGAGCACCGTCCAGCGAGAAATCTCCAGCATGAAATTTTAGAAACCACTTTTGACACATTGGATCAGTCACAGCCCCTTTTCCATACACTGCATAAATCTTTTTTTGTGTTTCAGTTGCGTTTTTACCTTTCTCGAAAGAATAAAGCATAATATGCCGAAAATGTTGGTATTTTCTTCCATCTTCACTATTAAAATGGCCACACAAAAATTCACCAATTTGGTTTTTAAAAAATACACGCTGATATGATGGCTGTCATAATGCAATCTAACAAAACTGTTTCAAATGAAGTTAAAGACAACTAAGCGCTACTAGAGCCATCTTATGGCAAAAAACCAAATGAACTTTTTGGCCAGCCCAATACAACATGCCTTTACTCAGCATCAGGAATGGCTACTTTAGAGGTCAAGCAGAAAGAAGCCAATTTCATGATGACATATAGTATATAGGGTGATCCAGCTCTTTCTATCACCTCAGCTCCCCTTGTTTCTCCCAATTAACACAGAAAATCCTACACAGGTATAACTTGCCTTACTGCATTTCTCTTTATTTACTTTACAGATGTTGTGTTTTACAGAAAGGCAAGACCCTCTACCAGCAAAAAGATTATGACTTGCTTTATTGCAGTGGTCTGGAACTGAACCCACAGTATCTCTGAGGTATGACTGTGCTCTCAAGGCTGTGGTATGAATCCTCTCTCTCAGCCCTGCCCAACAGTCCTTTTTCAGGCCTCCAGGGACCTTTCCCTGTACAGGAAATCCAGGTCCGTCTCAGTGTTGCATGCAGTTTTAGAGCCCAGTGAATGACAGTCTTGCTCCCATTGCACAAGGCTCCTAGGGGCCCATTTCTTCCCCTCCTTCAGTAATCTCCCTTACTAAAGTAATTTAAGCTCTACCAAATCTTTCTGTAGCTCTTATCCTCTAAGCCTGAATGAAACAGCAAAGTTAATTTTCTAAAAAGGCAAGTAAGAGTGACAGGTCTTTTAGAGCCACTGGCATAGCCCACCAGCAAGCCCGGCAATCAGTGGCACAAATCCTGGTCTGGCAGCTGTATGTAGCCAAATAAAAGGTGGGTTCTTGGAGTAAGACCTAAAATAATCTTAGAAGTCTTGGGACACAGGATTGAGGGTAGAAGGTAGTTTCTTCTAGAAAGGCAGCCTAAACAAAGGAGTGTTCGGCTTGGGCTCACTTAGCAGACCTTGTGCTCCCCGGGACCCCTTAGAATGTCCTTTCTTGGCTACTCTGGAGCACACTGCAGGGAAATTTGCCAATCTCATCTCCTTTGCATTCTGGCTTTCATACCCTCCTTCCTGCTTCTTTTCTCATGCCCACTGCAATCACCACCTCCAGCATTTTCTTTTCCCACCACAGGAAACTCCAATGACCAGCTGGCTTGAGGTCTCCAATGACCAGCTTGCCTGCCAAGTCCAGGAAGGGGAAAGAGTTACATCAACAGGACAGCAGAGGGAAAAGACACGGAGGGCAGCTGCTGGAGGCTGTGAAGAGAGATGACCTGCAGGTGGTGCTCAGGACATGGCTGGAAGGAGCTGGGCCTGATTTTTGCTTAGGAAAAGTATGAAGCTAGGACTAGGGTGCCTGGAGAGGCTGGTGCAGCTACTTCAGAAACTGGCTGGTACCCAGGACTCCTGCTCAGGAGGTATTCAGGAATACCTCAGCTAAGCAAATCCAACTTTCTACAAAACAGGCAGTTTTCTTGCCTTAAACTGAAGGCCATTTTTCTTTCTGGCTTGTTTCAGTCCGACTGCCTCTTTTCTTGTCTCCCTACTGAGAAACAAAGACAGCTGCCTGTTTTCTATGTTCCTTACCCTTGCACAAGGGCTGTCAATAGGGGAAAAGGAATTCAGGATCCTGAGTGACAAGACCAACTAAAAAAGAATCCAAAAGAGGCACCATAAACAAATTCAGAGATAAATAATAGACAGGATAAAATATTTGGGCTACATTGGGAGAAAAGATTTGTAATACTGTGATAGACAATGGGTTAGTATCCCCACTATGTAAAAAACTCCTACAAATTGGTAAGAAAAACTCAGTAAAATAATAGGCAAAAAAGAAGAAATTCGAATGTTCAACCTCAAGGAAATAAAAACAAAATACCAGTTTTTGCCCACCAAATTAGCAGAAATAAAGAATACTGATAATATTCAGTGCTGGTGACAGGGTGGAGAAATGGAAACTCTCAAGCATTACTGTTGGAAGTGCAAACGTTGTAATCTTTGGGGACAGTAACCAGGTAGTATCTATGAAAATGTAATAAGCACATGGCCTTTTAATCCAGAAATTTCAAGTGTAGGAATCTGTCATACGAAAGGAAAATTAAAAAATAGGATATATGAACAAGGACTTATTTCAGCATTTATAATGGCTCAAAATAGGAAACAACCTAAATATTAAGTATTAATCAATAAGATAATGATTGAATGGACTGTGTTATATCTATACTATGGAAATTATATGGCTACCAAAAAGAAACAATTTTTTACCAGGGGCTGAGGAGAAGAAAAAATGGCATATATTTTTTAAAGATTTTATTTATTTTTAGAGAGAGAGGAAGGGAGGGAGAAAGAGGGACAGAAACATCACTGGGTGGTTGCCTCTCATGTGCCCATAACTGGGGACCTGGTCCGCAACCCAGGCATGTGCCTTGACTGAGAATCGAACCAGCGACCCTTTGGTTTGTAGGTCAGCACTCAATCCACTGAGCCACGCCAGCCAGGGCATATTGCTTAATGATTAGAGTTTGTTTTTGGTGTGATGAAAAAGTTTAGGAGATAGATGGTGCTGATGGTTGCACAACATTGTGAATGTAATTAATGCCACTTAATTATATACTTAAAATAGTTAAAAATGACACATTTTATATTATATATATTTTAAGAAAAAATATACAAATTTCCAACTGCAAAATTAGTAGGTTTGGGGGATGTAACGTACAGCATGGCTCACTATAGTTAACAATACTGCATTGTTTATTTGAAAGAAGCTAAGACAGATCTTAAAAGTTCTTATCACAGGAAAAAAATTGTAATTATATGAGGTGATGGATGTTAACTAAATTTACTGTGGTAATCATTTCACAGCATATGCATATATCAAATCCTTATGTTGTATACCTTAAACTAATATAATGCTATATGACAATTACCTCAATAAAACCAAGGGGGGTTAGAAATCAGATAGACAATTATATAATACACATTTTTCTAAGTTAATATTATTAAGTAAAAAAAGATAGGTAGCACATAATCCTATTTTATTTTATTTTTTTAAAAAGATGGTACTCTCTATATATTTATATTCACGCAGAGACAGGTATAGAGAGATTCAAACCAGTCTGTTAACATTATTTACCTAAAGAAGAAGTAGCATTGACAAAGAGAAAGTCTATTAACTTTTGTTTTATTATTTATCTCCTTTAAATAAGCACGCATTACATTTTAAAAATAAATTAAAAAAAAAAACAACCAAACCAAACCTCCAAGGGCACCCACCATATTGTTCACTCGCTCCAAAGCATAAAGAAATCAAGAGTCCCAAGAAAACTCTCCTTCCTTTCCACTCTGCAAAACCTGAGTCATTAGCATGATGAGTAATCAATAATCCTATTTCTCTTTCACAAGGAAGTAAATGGCTGGGAAATGAACTTTCATGGATCACCAGCTTATTGCCTAAAGCCTGACCAGCCCAGGAAAGGCAGGAAATGAAGTGCTATGTTCATCCACAACGCCTGAGTTCTTACCTATGAGTGCATAGGACAGGAACTTGTTGACAGAGGTGAGTGCCAGTCCAGTGATAGGGCCAGTGGTATCTTCAGAGCGAATCACTTCCAGAAATGGACGAAGGAACACATTGGGCTCAATTTCTGAGAGTTCTGGAAGAAAAGAAGCAAGAATGAACAGGTGCCATCTAACAAAAAGCTAAACCCTAGAAAAACGTCCTTCTTATCTGTGTCATAAGGCTGAAATTCTTATGACACAGTTGCTGGATCAATCTTCCTCCCTCTGTTTTACCTTGAGTGAGATCCCAGGCACTATATCACTTAATGTAAAAATTTCAGTATGTAGCTCTAAGAGATTAAAAAGTTTAAAAAACCTGAGATTATCATGGTTAAAAAATTAACAATAAAATGGTTAAGACAGTAGACTTATATATATATATATATATGTATATATATATATACACACACACCACACTTTAAAAAATATCAATAATTCTTTAATATCATCAAATATTGCTGGGTCAATTTTTCGTGTCTATTTCCGCATTCACCCTCCCTAGTGATACGCAGGTAAGCCTCCTCTTGGGTACAGCCAATGTGGTCAAAGAGATTCCATGGTGAGCTGCCCATCTTTGTTTTTTGCTGTTATGATCAAGGTTACTTCTCTTAGAGATAAAGAATGTAGTACATCCCAGGAAGGTGAGGGGTAATGCTGAGGTTTATAGAAACTTGCTAAAGAAACCCCAAACAAACGAACAAAAAAACCTAAAAAGAACAAAAGCCTGCACAGTACCGACCCATGGAGGCAGTTTGTAATTCTGGAAGGTCCTAAGCACTCTCCAGCCTCCTTTCTGCCTTAGAGCAAGCAGAGGGCCAACTGCCCTGAGATGAAGGACAATTCATAATCTTCATTTTACAGATAAGAAAAACAAGACTCAGATAAAACTACTTGACTGGCCCCAAATTACACAGCTGATAAAAAGCAGAGCTGGGCTTTGATCCCAGTCTATATAATATATGGTTCCAAAACTTGTAAAACCACTACATCTGTTCTACCTAATTGTTCTACCTGAATTTAGAAGGTCTAATTTATACTACACTGGACTTGCTCCCTACCCTACTTTGCCCGTGGTTTAATTACTTTTCTAGAGTATGCTGTGCTTTCATCACTCAGAGGCCAGCTCCCGGAAAGCCTTCCCAAACAGGTCAGAAAGATTTAGGGACAAGATCAAGGTTGCTCACCTTTAGAGACAAAAGGAAGCTACGTTTCCTGCGCACCTTCGTTTTCATGTAAATACAGGGAGCTTCCCACTTAATTCCTACTACCACCACCCCCTGGGTAAACATTCCCTGGGCCCGGCTGCTTCTTAGATTAATGCTTTAATTAATTGGCAGACTGAATTGCATTTTCCAAGCTCGTCTGTACAGTGATCACATCAGCTGTATAAAACCTGCTTCTTATCCCCCACTACCCCCACCTAGAGCTGTACAAGTTGCAGGGGGGGGAAAAACCCAGAAAAACCTTTGTGTGTGAGGTGGTAGGGGATTGAGATGTAAGGAATAGAAATATTTGGAAAAACCAAAAAATATAAAATATTTTTTCTTAATAGTCTTAACATCTTAAATACTTTTTAAAAAGCACATTAAAACATTTGAAGTCCTCTAGTGTTGCTGCTTTAGAAACGCAACTGTATTACATACAATTTGGTCTGTCATTTAAGAAATGGTCATACAAAGGGTGGACCCCCCCAGAACCTGGAATTTATTTATTAAAAATTGTGTCTTTTTTCTTACATGTTCTACACTTCAGTCACCTTCAAAGTACTCTCCATTTGATGCAATACACCTATTGAGACATTTTTTTCCACCACTCAAAACAGTTTTTGAACTCATTGATTTTGATGCCTTTTAATGCGTCTGCCATTTTTTGTTTCACCTCTTCCACACTAGCAAAGCATTTCCCTTTGAGGAAACCCTTTTTTCATCCCGGGAAACAAACAAAAATAAGTTGCTCAGGGTGCGATCGGGTGAAATGGCATGGGGGTCATGACATCTTTGGTCAAAAACTGTTCAACACTCAGCCCTGTGTGGGTAGGTGCACTGGTAAATCACCCATTATGAAATGAGTAAACGTGCTGAAGGAGTCTTAAAAAAAAATCACTGAAGCCAAAAGTAGCTTCTCACAACAATGCTAGTTGGTACACTGGTACAGATGGGTTCCTAGAACACTCCCCTAGCTGGGGAAGCCTGTAGTACAAGGCGACTGCTTGCCAGAAGATAATTCTGTTTTTTGGGGGGGGATCCTCCCAGTATTTGGTATATTTCAGAGATAAAAGTCTAAATGGAAAAAAAAAATTAACTGAGAAGTGGGACAGGGTACAGATCTTCTGACCTTTCATACAATTGCTATTACTGTATTTGTTTCATGTCTTCTTTCACAGTGAAAGACCAGGGTAATTTCATAGCCATGGTTTGATACTTTCAGGATAATGTGCATTCTGCCTCTTTAATTTTTTTAAAATTTAGTAAAACTGCTAAAGATTTAAAATTTAGTAAAACTGCTAAAGTAAAGATTGGTATCTTTTTTGGTATAGAGAGGTCAATAAATTTTAACACATATATGATCCCTGTAACCACTGTGGTCATCAGGATATAGAACAGTTACATCACCCCAGAAAATTCCTTCTGTTATCGCTTTGTCAGTCACACCCCTTAACCTGTCAACCACTATCCTTTCCTCCATTATCATAATTTTATCAAGAAGGTCATATAAATGGAATCATACAGTATGCAACTTTAAAAAAATATTTTTTTAAATTTATTTTTTTAGAGAGGAAGGGAGGGGGAAAGAGAGGGAGTGAAACATCAATGATGTGTGAGAGAAACATGGAATGGCCACCCTTCACATACCCCCAACTGGGGACCTGGCCCACTACCCAGGCATGTGCCCTGACCGGGAGGTGAATCAGTGACATTTCAGTTCTCAGGCCAGCACTCAATCCACTGAGCCACACCAGTCAAGGCAGTATGCAACCTTTTGGGACTTGTTTCTTTCATTCAGCATGATGACTTTGAGATCTGTCTAAGCTGCCGCATAGATCAATAGTTTGTTCTCTTTTTATTGCTAGATAGTATTTCTTTGCATGTATGTACCACAGTTTGTTCATCCATTCACTAGTTGGACATTTGGCTTTGGCAGTTTGGGGCAACGATGAAGAGAGCTGCTATAAACAATGGTGTACAGGTCTTTTGTTTTTAAATATTTTATTTATTTATTTTTAGAGAGGGGGAAGAGAGGAAGAAAGAGAGGGAGAGAAACACCAATTTGTGGTTGTCTTTCACGCATCCCCTACTGGGGACCTGGCCTGCAGCCCAGGCATGTGCCCCAACCTGCCATCAGACCAATAGAACTGGTGACCCTTTGGTTCACAGGCTAGCACCCAATCCACTGAGCCACACCAGCCAGGGTGGTGTACAGGTTTTTGTATGAAAAACATTGGTATCTCTATGTGGTTTAAATTTGCATCTCTCTAATGGCTAGTGACATTGAGCATCTTTTCTGTGTGCTTATTTGCCATCCATGCATCTTTTCTGGTGACGTATCTGTTCAAGCCTTTTGTCCATTTTTTAATGAAACTGTTGTCTTACTGTTGAGTTTAGAGATTTCTTTATCTATTCTGGATTCAAATTTTTTATTGGCAATGCAATTATTTACAAATAGTCCTCCCAGTCTGTAGCTTGTCTTTTCAATTTCTTAATAGTATCTCTCCACAGAGCAGACGTTTCTACCATACTGTATAATACGCACTTTTACTGTAGTGTATAATGCGTACTTTTTTGCCCAAATTTTTGAGGGAAAAATAAGGATGTGCATTCTATGTGTGTAGAACTAATTCCATATCTATGTAAATGTTTTTAATTCTTTTATTTATGCTAATGCGTTAAAAGTGTAACTCTAGAAAGCAATAACGATATCCATATGCAGAATAATACCCTGAAATATATAATCAGAAGGTTTGCTTCTAAAAATAAATAAATAAATAAATAAATAATTGGATTAAAAAATTAAAACAAAAGATTTTTTCCCTGAAAGTTTGTGCCAGGAACGTGGGTGTGCATTATAAACAGCAAAATATGGTACTTTTGATGAAGTCCAGTGTATCAGTTTTTTTCTTTTGTGCATTGCGGTTTTGGTATCAAAATACTCTTTGCCCAATCCCAGGTTACAGAGATTTTTCCTGGGTCTTTTTTTCCCTAAAAGGTATACAGATTTATGCTTTTCATTTACATCTATGATTTACCTTCAATTAATTTTTATATAATGTATGAGGTTTAGTTTGAGGGCGGGGGGTTTTGCATATGGATGTCCAATTTTTCCAACACCATTTTTTGAAGAAAATGATCCTTTCTCAATTGAGTTGTCTTTGTACCTTTGTCAAAAATCAGTTGGTTACATTTGTGTGAGTCTGTTCCTGGGTTCTCTATTCTGTTCCATTGATCTTTATGTCTAACTTCATGGTACTACCACAGTCTTAATTACCATAGCTATATTCTTTTTTAAAAAAAAACTGATTTTAGGAAGTGAAAGGGGGGGGGAGAGGGGGAGAGAGAGAGAGAGACATTGATTTGTTGTTTTACTTATTGATGCATTCTTGTACATTGGTTGATTCTTGTACATGTCCTGACTGGGAAACAGACCTACAACACTGGTGTATCAAGATGATGCTGTAACCAACTGAACTACCTGACCAGGGCTACTATAGTTTTATTCCAATTCTTAAAATCAGGTAGTATGATTTCTCCATCTTTATTCCTCTTTTTTTAATACCGTTTTCTATATTCCAGTTTCTTTGCCTTTCCATTTCAATTTTATGATAAACTTGTCTATATTTACAAGAAATATTGTTGGGCATTTGATAGGAATTGAATTGAGTCTATGGATCAGTTTGGGGAGGAATGACATCTTTACTGTGTTGTGCCTACCGATCCATGCATGGTATGTCTCCAGTTATTTAGATCTTGATTTCTTCATCAGTGTAGTTTTCAGCATACAGGCTCTGTATATGTTTTGTTAGGTTTATATCTAAGTATTTAATTTTATTTGGCATGTTTGTAAATGGTATTATGTTTTAATTTCAGTTTCTATATGTTCATTGTTAGTATATAGAAATGTGATTGAGTTTTGTGTGTTGACTTTGTATCCTGTGATCTTAGTAAACACATTCATTAGTTCTAGGCTTTTTTTTTTGAGGTTTCTTGTGGTTTTCTACATAGACAATTATGTTACCTGTAAATAGTGGTAGTTTTATTTCTTCCTTTCTAATTTACATGCTTTTTATTTCCTTTTCGTGTCTAATTGTACTAGCTAGGACTTGCAGGAATATAAAAGTAGACACCTTGCCCTGGCTGGTGTGGCTCAGTGGACTGAATGCTGGCCTGTGAACCAAGGGGTTGCCAGTTTGATTCGCAATTAGGGCACATGCCTAGGTTGCGCTCCAAGACCCCAGAGTTGGAGATGCATGACAGGCAACCACACATTGATGTTTCTCTCCCTCTATTTCTCTCACCCTTTCTCTGAAAATAAAAAATTTTAAAAATCTTAGAAAAGAAGTAGATATCTTGCCTTGTTTCCAATTTTAGGGTAAACACATTCAGTGTTTCACTGCAAAGTGTGATATTAACCATAAGTTTTTTTTGGTAGATGTTTATTATCATTAATGAGTTATATTTTGTCAAGTATATTTTCTTCATCTACTGATAAGATTATATGGTTTTTCTTCCTTAGAATGTTAATATGTTAGATTGATTTTTTCGATAGTGAATTATCCTTGCATTCTCAGGATAAACCTCACTTAGTTTTAGTACAGGAGGTCTGTCCACAAAAAGTCCAGCTGTTGTTAATATTAACGAGAACGGTTTGCATGCCATCGATGTAACCTGGTAGCCAAGGAGAGTGGACTGGAATGCGCATGTGTGAACAATGACAAACTGTACTAGTCAGTGGGGGTGGCAGATGTTGAGTGAGCATGTGTACTGTGTGGCCACTGCATTCAAAATGAGCACGTAGAGCAACGAATCTGCGTCAAATTTTGCGTTAAACTTGAACATTCCTTCACAGAAACTGTT